>OX336389.2:1503340931-1503783203 GCA_946902985.2 Meconema thalassinum | reverse complement strand
TTAAAATATAAATTAAAAATTCCAAACCTACATGAACTAACGTAAAATAGAACGACGAAAATGATGATGTTATTGTATTTTATGTAGATCTATTGGTTACTTCACAAACAACCTTCAAACTCGAGTGCACATAATACTTTGGTCGACAGTAGTAGGCTATGTGCTATTTCATAACATAACCTACTTCACCAGATGCCCCACTGCATACATACGATAGTTTGATCAACTGGAAATGGAGCATACTCCACACTCTTTTCAGTGCCGGAATTACTTCTGAAGGGGCCCAAGCAACTCACATTTTTGTGAGGCCCCTGTTTGCCCCCCCCCCCCCCCCTCTTTAACATAAGTAAAAATATCCAATAATTTCCTGAGAGGTTCTGAGCCATAAACAACTCTCAAATCTCGTGAACGTCTTGGCGGTAGCTTCGGCTAAGTAGCCGAGGCGTTGAATACGTCTCCCACAAGCGTTCGTCGGGCAGTGAAAAGTTTGAATCATCACACCATGCCTTTGCAAAATGTATAGAAATATTATTTTTCTTATTCTGTAATGATTTTTTGAAATGAAACTAAAAGTTGGTCCCGTAAACTGAGCTTATTTTTTAAATATCAAGTGTTCTGCTTTTTTTTTTGGAGTGCAGTGTATATTTACGTAATTCAGCAAATATTTCCGGTGCGGTTACTTGAATTTGTTAATGACTCCCGTAGTATGAAATCAGGTATGAAGAGTAACCGAATTACCTTTTGTAATGAATAATAATTCCGGAAATGATGTAATAGATGTTTTCTTCTCTACCATCTCTAACCCAACCACATCACGACTAACAGTACCCTATCTAGTTAATAATTGAGCTAGTGGGGGAAACATAATTAAAAAAGCTCGATACATGATTTGGACTTTACGAGTATCAGTTAATGACCTCAATCCTTAAACAATAGAGCATACTATTGAAAATGAAAAAAAATGGAACTCTGTGAATTTCTTATCTGCTCAGGATTTTGAAACAATTAAATACTGTTGAACATCTATAAAATACTCAAATTTAAACCAATTTTACCGAAAGCACCTTTTCTCAAGATTGTGCAGGGGCCCTTGTCAAAGTGCGGGCCCCAATCAAGTGCTTCCTTTGCTTCTTAGTAAACTGCCACTGACTCAGTGCTCGGCCGGAAGTCCAGTTCCTGCTCATACCCAGAAACAACTGCGATGGGGAGCTGCAGCAATTCCAGATATCGGAGGTTCAAATCTTGGCGCTAATAGAGACTATCCAGTGTGGCTTTTTCCCAGGTTTTCCCACACTCCCTCCAGGCAAACGCCAGGATACTATCTTATTTCTTGTCCCCCCCCCCCCCCCCCAACCCCATCCCGACAATAATGATTACAGTTACACACCATACAACTGGCACCACAGGTTATCAGACAAATTCAACACACACCCAAGTGCATGGGGCAGACGATCTACGATTTTCCAAACCTCTAATATTAATTAAACAGACCAGAACAAATACGCATCAACATTATTCGTACAAATGCGTTATAAATGTACACATGTTTTATTGTGGGGACTAGCAACCCGCCCCGGCTTCGTCCGGGAACAGTTATGAATGCATTACGAGATAAACGTTTTTCCCCCTAGCTAGCTCGTAAACTGTCACCTCAGTAATTGAATGGAGATTGTTGGAAGAAATGAAAACGTAAAAACTCTTATAGTGGGCGATGTATTGAAGACAGAGATATGCTCCCCCGGACTTTCTTGTAGAACTCTTCATGCTGAACAATTCCTACACTCATAGTACCGTATATTGATATTGTTAACGGTTTGCCCAGCGTAAGCTTAAAAGGCGCAAGGACGCCAGGTTTTTTTTCTGCGACTTTTTCACTGACATCGTTACTGCTTGGCTTCCTTTGATCATAAATAAATTATTTTCTACAGAAACCTTCCTCGAGATATCCTTTACAGAATGGTGAAAACCGCATCTAAATCCATCCAGTGGTTCTCGAGATTACCCGTGACATCCAAGAATCGGGGACTTTGTTGTATACTAAGTAGAGATGTTTTGCTTGCTTGTGAAAAGCAGCTTTACTAAGCATAACGAGTGCACGACGAACCTGCCAAGCCAGTTCAATGCCAAGCGCCATATAAATGTATGTTGTAGCCATGTTTGCCACTTGATTGCTGAGCTTTTCTTAGGTTATGTTGGTCGTCAGCCCTGTCTGTTGTGACTGTAGTAGTGAGTGTATTAGTAATATATAAAGGCTGGGATTGGAGTAGGTGCCCCAGGACTTGAAACAAGATACCATCCCGGCATTTGTGTGGAATAAACTGGCAAAAACAACCCTTAAGATGGCCTTTATCAGCGGGATTCAAGCCTTCCAGCTCCCCTGCTACTATGGGAAATGTTAAATCGTTGTTGATTATTTAGGGGCATTGCGACATTGTGGTCATCTGGCCCCGTGTACTTGGGTGTGTGTAGAAGTTGTCTGATAACCTGTGTCACTGTGATGGCTGTACTAGTGTGTGTATTTGTAATTGAGGGTAGGAATCCGTTGTGGCCATAAGTTAGGTACCATCCCGGAATTCTGCCTGGAGTACAAGTAGAAGTGGGAACACTTCCAGGATGGCAGAGCCGGGAATCGAAAGCGGGTCTCCGTAACAAAGCGGACTAGGGCAAGATCATAGCACATTAACATGTGTGAAGTGAATACAACAATACTATGATACGCTAAACTCAGGCTCCAACTCATCGCAATATCTTCCATCTCTTCAAACGTCAACGGAAATATATTTATTTGTTTATATAGTGCGTTTAAACAAATAAACAAAACGATAGCTCCTGTCAGAATTGTGTCGCGTACAGCCCGTATAACAGTTATGCCAGGCGGGTTGTATATACACATGGGCGCTCACGTAACGAATTAGGCTACACTCTCATTTCATAAATATCAACAATTGCGATAAACAAATAAACAAGACGATACTGTGTCGCGTTGAGCCCACATACCAATAAAGCCGGGCGGGTGGTTTATACACATGCGAGAGTTCTCTCATGGGTCAGCTGGTACAGTAGTGTCCAAAAAACTAATTACTACACGAGGCCATACCGCCTGACAGAAATGTCACACAACTTGTCAAAAAAACGGCGTCAGTTAGGTTCAGGTTCTGATAGCTAAGGTAGACCTTTGACAACAACTAACAAAACTTAGCAATGTCTTCCACAACAAGATATAAGGGTGTATGGTCACCCCTAACGGCCACACATGCTTCGCAGCGACGTGACATGCTCTCTATCCGATGGTCCAAGAGCTCTTGTGGCAGTCGATCCCATTATTCCGAAAGGGCAATGTGAAGTTCTTGCAGGGTCCTTGGTGGAGGCTGATGGGATGCAATTCGCCTCCCCAATGCATCCCAGGCATATTCTATAGGATTCAGATCCGCAGACCTCGCTAGCCAGTCCATACGATGAATGTCTTCCCCAGCCAGAAATTCATCCACCAGAGCAGCGCGGTGCGGTCGGGCATTATCGTCCATTAAGAGGAAATCTGGACCAACCGCACCTCTGAAGAGTCGAGCATGTGGTCTCAGTATCTCATCCCTGTATCTCCGAGCGTTCACCGTGTTCCTCGAACCACCCATGAAGATGTGCAGGTCCGTATGCCACCACCACCACCACCACCACCACCATACTGGTCCCGTTCCACGATGTTCCTGTGGTTGTATCGGCTACCCGGTTCTCTCCAGATTAATGCGCGACGGGAATCGTTCTGCAAACTGAAACGGGATTGATCTGTGAAGAGCACATGCCTCCATTCATTCATGGTCAAGTTTCAACGTTGACGGCTCCACAGTAGGCTAATCGGGCCCGTCTCTTTGCTGGAGTGAGCGGGACGCACACAGCACACCGCTGGACGTCTGGCAAACAGCCCTGCTGTTCTGAGCCTCCGGTACACAGTTTGCCGGGAAACTGCAACCCCTGAGACGGCTGCAAGCTCCGCCGACAATAAAATTATCTTGCAGGTGCACTCCGATTTCGTCGGGCGGTTAAGACCAGATATCGGTCCTGCTGTGGGGTGGTTACTCTTGGTCGATCTGGTACTGGCCTAACATCTCCTGTCTCGAAATCGTCTCCAAAGCCTGGAAATGACACTTTGTGGCACATTCAAGGACACGGAGACTTCGGTCTGTATGTGGCCTGCTTCCAGGTGGCCGAGTATTCTACCCTGCAAAACGGGGTCCTAATGGCGTCGTTGTGCCATTATGTTGTCACGTTCACCACGAGGCTACACTCTGCACACTATAACAGGGCAAACACGACTGAGGGAATATGGGGCGCTGGCACTGGCTGTGTTTACCTTGCGGTTACGCCACTAGTCAAAGCAGGGAATACTCCTTTCCTATTCAGAGCGAACACGTAAGGTTGGTAGGTGCATATGTCATGCGATTTGCAGTCTATTTCCTGTTGCCCTGCTTATTCGTAACTTATGCTTAACTTTTGGACACTAGTGTATATTATAAATATAGACGCCAAGAGGTCTGTACTCCACTATACTGGTGAGCTAATATAAGCAGGAATTACAATAGCATTTCTATATTTAATTACTACCGTACCTAAATGTATTTGTCAACGTGAAATGCCATACCCTGTGGTTCGGATTGCACGTAAAAAGGAGATCCCGTGGCTCATGATCACATGATTAATGCTCACGTAAAACTACGAGCTTCCTTCCTTAAATGTAATTGACAACCACTTAGCTGTACAGTACAACATCCTTTTGCTTTTTGTTTGCTTGTTGTTGATTATTTATGGGCTTTGCAAAATCATGGTCATGCAGCCCCGTGTACTTGGGTGTGTATGGAATTTGTCTGATAACGTGTCTTATTGTGATGGCTCTATTAGTATGTGTATTTGTAATATTTGTAATTCAGATGAGGATTCGGAAGGAGGCGGCAGTGGCCATAATTTAGGAACCATCCCGGCATGCGCCTGGAATAGAAGTGGGAAACCACGGAAAACCACTTCCAGGATAACTGAGGTGGGAGTCAAACCCTCCTATTTTCAGTTTTGCCTCACGAGGCTGAGTGTACTCCGTTCCAGCCCTCAGACCAGAATTAAATTTCTTAGCAGAGCCGGAAATTGAACCCGGACCTACGCGGTGACAGTCAATAGTGCTAGCCACTACGCTATGAGGCAGACTACTAGGGTCTATTATATATATGGATGGTCTGTTACTAACTGTACTGTAAGCGTTAAACAAGCCTATAGACCTCCTTGCTACTGCACGAGGTAATAAACAGATGTCATTTTAAAATTCCAAGGTTTCCATTGGCTAGAAAGGCAATCTTATTGAGACAGATAATTTTCCTCTCGTATTAATGCACCGAAGGGGCATTCACCCCTCATCCACTAAAGATGCAATTGGCACGAATGCAACAACACTAGAGATAGGCTACAGCCACTGGTTACGTTTAAAGCAGCTCAATAATACTGTTGTGTCTCTACAGTTATGCAGCGATACAAATTGAAAAAGGTGCCCCGGGACTCGAAAAAAGAGCCATGTCGTAGAATATTCCTGGAATCATCACGAGGAAGGACTATCAGCAAGATGGTCGCTGTGGGCTGCAGTAGGAAGGCACCCTATCCCTCTCAAAGTGACAAGTAAAATACCTTGGGTGAATGCCAGAAGCTTTGAATAACGATGAAATCACTAGAATTAATTTCCAATTAATGATCTTCATTATTAAATCGAAGAACAAAACATGCTTATACTCGAATTGAGATTCACTTGACAAGACTGTACTTATCCAAAGGCGACAAACACCTTAACGTACCAATTTGGCACTTTCCTTTCTTAATTCATTTGAAGTGGAAGGAAAGGAAGCTTTTAGTTTTATGTGGCTGTAAATATCGCGATCATGAGTCACGGGACCTCCTTTTAACTTGGAATCCAAACCACTGGAGAAACATTTCACCACGAAAATCCTACATGCATTAACCGAGAATCGACCCTGTCCGCTGTGCCATCACGCCCCTCCTCGGACTACAATATAAGCCACTGGAAGCTACTGATGAGCTGAGTTCTTACTTGAGCATTTTTACGAAAGGAAGTACAGTGGATAGTAAATACATGTTTGTCAATGCAGTTGTGCTAGCTACAAGATTCATCGGAACAAGAAAAATTTCAAAAGGAATGTTACCATTTAGCTGGATTTTTATAAATTTTGCAAAACCCACCAAAATCATTGTGTAAGTTTGCAACATTATGCATGACAATGGACCCGAATGATGTGTACCCTTACGTTGATATCACCCTTCTTATGGACTCCAGCATCTAACTGTTTAGTAGAGCAGTCATTTTTTAGCGATGGAGTTCATTAAGAACAATCTCCGATCTACTATGTCGGATGATCGCTTCAACTGGTCGGCAGTTCCCTCTGACATCACGAGTTGATTAGATTATCGACTAATTTGTTCAAGAATACTCACAGAGGAAGTTAATACAAGAAAGTAGACTCTGAAATACTACAAGTGTGTACATGTTTCTTTACTGAGAAATATTTTTCAGACATACTGTATCTTCAAATACTATATCATATATCTATCTCCTAAATACAGGCACTCTGAACCTTTTGGTACTGAGAGCACCACCCACATGTCCTACCAAATACACGAGATCCATTAAATCTAAAATGATAATAATAATAATAATAATAATAATAATAATAATAATAATAATAATAATAATGCAACAAGCATGCTCCGCTCTTTCTCTCCCTCAGAGTTGCTAAAATAGCTAAGGATTCACCGCTCACCAGACATGCTGCAACTGCTTGCATGACTCATGCAGATAAGATATATTTACGAATGGACAGTCGAGTAGAATCAGCATCTTTCGTGTTACTCATAAAACAGGGATGTCCAATTACTTTTACTATAAATTGTAAAAACTATTTCACAAAATGATACAATTTCTGACAGTCAAATCTTGTAACGAAAACACTATGGCTCCGGTTCATACCACAGAATGGATCTCGTATGACGAGAGCACCACGTGCTTACACTGTTGGAAATTATATAAATAAACAATAACATTTAGGGACCAGATTTTTCCATTTTTCGCTAAGAGAGTGCCAAAATTATTATAGCCTGAATGTGGCTGCGAGGTAAATCCGGCCCTGGTTAGGAGACGTTTAAATCGAAGATTAACTTCAAACTAATAAGGAAAGGGAAAATAATGCAACATTTGCAGTCCAAACAAATTCCATGGGCAAAATGTAGGATTTAGAAAGAATTGACGACGTCAACTTCGAGTAAGTGTTCATTAAAGGTTTCAGGAGAGATTATGGCTTCATTTGCAAGTGTTTGTACCTGAAACCAGCTGTAAGGATTGGCCCGGACACCGATCCATCGATACGGGTTCTACTATTGCCAGGAAGGCAAATTGTACAGGCTGTCAAAGGAATTTGTGGAGATCTCGAAAATACCACAATCTGTACCACTGACAACACACAACAGTAGGCCTAAGTTGTGATTGTATTTCGCGTAAGGCAGAGGGAAGCAAAGCACAATGGTAAGAATGAAGACTACACAATAAACACTAGCGTAGCCGAGTGTAGGGCACACTCCATATGCAGGCTGAGCAAAGGCAAGGGCTATCCCCGTTTCTATCACACTCACACCAAGTGGCCTGTGTAACGTCCCGAGGCACCTACCGCAATCCTCGACACCCTAGATGTGTTGCCATTGCATTTGTATAAACTGGAGCAAAATATGGCTCTCACCAGTGTAGCCTATCACTAGACTGGCAGCGTGCTGTGCCCAAGGTTGCAGTACCTAATCCCGACGCAGTCAGTTGGCATTTGAGGGGTGTGCGAATGAGAGGGAGCCGTGTTAGTTGATTTACTGGCACGTTAAAGATCTCCTTACGGGCTAAATTCCGGCACCCCAGCGTCTCTAAAAGACGTAGCCTAGTACCGAGTAGCTAAAACCAATAACATAATTACCGTATATTATTATTATCATTTCTGTTTGTGAATATGGATGATAAGGCGTACAAGTGGAGCTGTGTAATGTGGATGCTATGAAAGCTTCTATTCGCTGCACTAGCTCTGTGAGCCTGTTGCTTCATTTAGGGACATGGCCATCGTGATCATTTAAGTCCCGTGTACTTAGGTGCGTATAAAATTTGTCTGATAACCTGTGCTATTGTAGGGTCTGTAGAAGTGTGTGTATTTGTAATTGAGACGATGATTGGGAAGGAGGCAGCCTTGGCCCTAAGTTAGGAACCATCCCGGCATTCGCCTGGAGCAGAAGTGGGGAAACCACGGAAAGCCATTGCAAGGGTGGCTGTGGCGTCAATCGAACCCAACCCCTTCTCAGTTTGCTTCACGAGGCTGACTGAACACCATTCCAACTTTCAGACCTGAATTAAATTTCATGGCAGACCTCTGGGGTGACAGACACTACCAGTGAGTGAAGTACTAACAGACTAGAGTACCTCAATCCTTACCTTGCCTAGTACGCCTCATCATAGTGCGTTTGACCCATTTCACCTACGGTGGTGCATTTTGAGGATACGACCACCCTCCGGGTTGACCACCTAACAGACAGTGCTGGCGTGAACAAACATTAAGCTTTGACGTTTCATGCTGTTTTAGATTCAATTTAAATAGTTAACGCTACAACTATGCTAATGGCTCACAATATGAAGATAAATTCTACTCTCGAGACGTATGATTTTGCTCATGGACATGAATCCAAACACAATACAAGACACCCCTCAATCGGGGACCGAAAACACAAAACGATAGTAGTGTAGGGCTCTAAAATAAATTTCATAGTAACTCATTTTCATTTCACTATTTCCCTCACATAAAGGAATCATGAAGCAAATATCAACGGTGGATGAGAATAAAAGGATTGCTGTTTCCATTCTCTTCCTGATGCCTAGTATTCAACCCCTAGCCATGAGTGGATATACACTCCCCTGGAACTGTCCAATGTCCTCTGCACGTGGCTATAGGAAACTCAACTTTCAATACAATGTTCAGCGCGAATATACTGTATATCCACGTACCCACAGCCCCAGGCATCGTGACCAGCTACAAGGTATTGCATTCCTACCGTCAATATGTGGATTCAGACTCGGACGGTGCCGGTAGTTTTGGAGAAAATTATTGGGGGGACGCCCGTACAATCAACATCTGGGGTAGATACCAACTGCACATGGGATGAAGAGAAAAACATTCGACATTCAGCCAGTGCAGTGATGCCAACTTGACCGTCATCTAAATCTTCCTTAACTTACAATACCAACAACCGCAGCTACTTGGCAGTGAGCATCTGAATAATAATATTATTAAAACCTTACACAATAAACAAGACGCAGAATTAAGCCGTTGATGACTTCGTAACGTGTTTTCTATTGTTAAGTCTGAAAGGTGCTGATAGACACTGATTTACATGAGTTCATAAGTATGAACTTACGATTTAGTATGCAGGAATGTGGCCGCCCGTTCGCAAGGTTTCATTAATAAAATATCAGCCCGCTGTGGTTACGTCACTGGTAAATATGGTTGCCAAGAGTGACTGTAATTGCCTAGGACTTGTGCCAATATTTTGATTACATACCTCGGCAGCCTCTCGACGTGCTCAGTTTGAGAATTAATTAGACTTCGTCCATAAGTATTGATTTATGCAGCAATGCTAGGATATGTAAATAAACTATCGGAAATTATTTCATACCTTTCATAGGTGAGGTATTTGGACATGTCATTATTTCCCAGCTTTCACTCGACCGAATCATTATAAGGGGTACTAACACAGTGATGTAAGCATCGTATAAAACACAGTAATCTCGTTACTGACAATGAAGAATGCACTGTATAGCCTAGCTAACATATTCTTCGTCCTTAAATCATCAGTTATATTCTGAAGAGATATAAGAAAAGTAATCAGCATTCAATATTAACAGTAAAACTTGTTCAATGTATATTGTCTTACCATTTAATTATATTTCACATGATATTGTGGTAAAGAACAATATTTCAATAATTACATTTCACTTGGGGCTGAGATTTGATACGTAAACTAAATGCAGATTCCTCTAAACAATGATGCGAATGAAAATAAACCGGGATGCTTTTTGAAAAATGCGCTTAGTGCTTAGGACTTCGATCACTTTCAGTAATGAAATCAAGCATCAGTCAGTAACAAAATGAACAAACTCGGTCATACTTGGGTAAAGTAATGGCGGTTTTGGCGCCAATTTTAAAAATTTCAATTTCAGGTTAACTGAATCACTGAAAAACGGGATCTAATAATTCATAGAAATGAAATCACTTTCTTCTGGAACACACGAATGTTTTTGTGTTGGTGCTTTTTATGCAAAATAAATGCATATAATAAATAACCTATAGTCTATATTTTAGTTTACTTTATGTCTGGAATAATGATAGATACTCATCTAATTTACAGATCTAATTTCAAAACCCGGAGAACTTTTAACAGTATGCAAACCAGAATAAAAGCTTTTAAGTACAGTTAATTGGGAAAAAACAATCAAGCACACTTGATAAGCATTCAAGATTCAATGGAAACGAGGTAATTAACCAGAATTTTTTCTAGCAGTCAAGGAGAAATATCAATCATTAAAACACTCTGATTAAAGTAAATTTAAATCAGCTATACAGTGCTTACCCAGCTGCAGCCATGGCAGGTACCACCTAGAGCCGGCCGGTGCGCAACTGATTACTGGAAAGAAGTCTTTCTTTCGTTCCGCGGCGCATGCGCAGAGAACACGGCCTTGCTAGCGCACGACACACGAGCTTCAGTGGCAGGCAGCCACTTCCAATATTCTGTCATCGCTCACTCACGATTACGTTTCAAAAGAAATAAACCCGAGTGAAATACTAATTCAGCACAAAGACAAACAGAAACAACATTCCTTATAGTCTAGCAATTTCACGGAAGATCCAGATTCTTCGATCAAAATCACTGACATCTTACAGGTGTTCATTGTAGATATGTTTATTTTCACACGCCCAACAGTCAGAATGTTTCGAAATATTCTCAACTTATGAAGTGGAATTTTCTGATTTGGAAGCCTTGGCGACTCACGGTATAAAATGAATTTGTAGTGCCTCCAAGTGGACATTCCTGAACATACAGTACCTAATGCTAAGACTTGGTTTGTTCCGACACGCCCTGACCTTCGCTGTTTCAACTATTGGGGGAGACCACTCGCCTTCCAAACCAGTGTACACAGGAAGAAAGAAAAATACAAAACCTTCGCTAAGAAGTATTCTGATATTTATCTCGTTTCCTTCTTCAGAAGAGCTCAGAATAACAGCCTACAACAGAACTTACCCTGCACTGATTTAGGCCAAATCAGCAAAACAAAGGATTATCAGAAAAACTTCGCCCAACAGAACCTCTCTTTGAAAGTGAAGTTTGCCCATCTTGAACGATTATTACTTAAATGTTGATTTAACGGCAAATTATTTTAAAAAATCTTCTACTTTCATTCGTCCACCAAGAAAGTGTTTCTTCACAAAGTTACGAAATTTGAAGATGCAATTTACAGATCATTTTGTGTACCCTTGTAATGCATGAAGCATCCCCCTTTCATTCTTAGCAAAACATACTGTATTGATCACAAACATGGTGTAACTATTAGTAAAATAGTTGTTGGTTCACAAGGTGCCGAAGTTAAAAGGAAACAAAACTTACCTGCTTCATCAAGGTTTCCGGTCAGGATTGACGATCTGAATTGAAAAAGACACGCTAAAACTAACTAGCTCATCTTGAAGTGATGAACTTGGAAAATGTATCCGACGGCAATCCACACCCAATTTACCACAAATGATAATGACTCCCATAGTCGAGATCAACAACAATTCACCACACAGGCCAGATAGCTAGCTCATCATGTTGTAGCACCAGGAAGATGTCTAGAAGCTTGGCCTCAGTTACATAAAACCGAACCGCTTCACGTTCAGTACAACGCGTTCCTTGTGTTCGTTAGGTATTACATGTTGGGGCTTCCCCACTCACTTTCTCTCTATCTCTGTCGCTCCGTTGGTTGAGCCAGTCACTAGCTTGCGCCCGTCCATGAAGATCTCTCTCTCTCTCTCTCTTAAGAGACGGGAAAACACTTACGTCATGAAAAATTCCCAAAAATAAAGCAACTGGCCTACTATTAATAAAAATAAAAAAACGCGGATAACAATAGATTTACCACTCTGGGAGCAATATAATATATCATATTCTTCCTCCTACGTGTTTACAGGTTTTGCGAATGACTCCTTTAATTTTAAAGGTCTTCTCCATAAATACATGATGAGTCACCACCAGGTTCTACACGATGAACAGACCCTCTGTAGCCATCACATTCCTCCTTTGTAATAATGATCGTGTGGCCTCCCGAGAGGCCGAGTGCATGTCTTTCTAGTTGACGACCGTGGGCGACCTGCGCATCGTAATGAGGATGAGGTGATAATGATGACGTCAGATACACCCAGTCCCCGAACTACGGGAATTGATCCCAGGAGAATAAAATCCCTGATGGCTCGGCCGGGAATCGAACCCGGGGAACTTCGGGCCAAAGCCTAGCGCGCTAACCATTTAGCCACGGTGCCGGACATTCCTCCTCTGTTACCTAATGCAATAACAATAATAATAATAATAATAATAATAATAATAATAATATCGTGTGGTAAGCCGTTTGACAGTATTTCCTTAATCGAAATGTAATGTTTTCGGTCGGTCAGCCCAATTGTAATGGTTGGTTCCCTAATCCTGAATCAGGATTACACAGTAGCCTACACGAATTCGTGCTGACCGACTGAAAAGCACCAAACTTTTGTTTACTAAGGCAACACTGAAAAATGGCTTCAAACCCCATAAAGAAGTAAAAAGCTTCTTACGTCGTGAATCTTGGCGAAACTTGACAGACAGGTTAGTCATATCATAAGGAAGATATCTCTAATGATACATCGAACCTCAGTCACCCTAGTGAGGGTGACATCGCACGAGATTAAGTTGTTGATTGATTTAGGGGTTTTGCGACATCGTGGTCATGTAGCCCCGTGTACTTGGAAGAGTGTGTAATTTGTCTGATAACCTGTATTATTGTGATGGCTATATTAGTGTATGTATTTGCAAATAAGACTAGGCTTGAGGAAGGAGGTGGTCGTGGCCTTATGTTAGGACCAATCCCGGCATTAGTATGCAGTAGAAGTGGGAAACCACGGAAAACCACTTATAGTATAGCTCAAGTGGGAATCTTCTCGGGTACAACTGAAGCATGCAAGGTTATTAAAAACAACTGGTGATACCCAACCCTCGTCATACGCACTCGTTTAGAGTGTAAACCACGAAAGCAAGTTGTTGTTACCCCAACCAACAAACCAGTAATCGGTGGTTTATTAGTACATGACTTTGGTGTTACCTCGCAGGTACAGCGGTAGCGCTGGGTTTCCGATGACATCACAGCCAAGCGCGAAAAAGAAAACGGTGATCCACCAATGCACATTAGTATCATCGAAACGCTGTGAGTTCTGTTAAAACTTGCCCTCGCAAGTTGGAGAGAGCCACTATGGATTGTTGTTCTTTTAGGTATCCTAAATGCTACCAAAAAGCGTGCCATCGGGTGTGAAGTTAATGTTGCAACACAAAAGCAATATATTTCCTGGTGTGTTTTTGACTCCTGTGCATATCGTCGAACGCTTGCCGAGTATTTTTGATTAAACCCTGTATATAGCCAGCTGCTGGAGAAAAGGAAAGGGGCGTATTAGGCCTACAGGTGTAAAGCCACGCATAGAAAGTGTTCATATGCATGTGGGCGCCACTCGATCACAATTAATACAGCAATGTGTTGTTGTTATTGCTTCAGTTAAGCTCTTTGGATATTTTGTTCATCAGTCCCGTATACGTGTGATTGTATTGTATTTGTCTAATAACCTGTGTCTTTGCAGTGACTATAGTAGTGTCTATAACAGTAATGGTTAGGGCCTAGGATTGGGAAAGGTGCCTTGGGACCTGAAATAAGGTACCATCCCGGCATTTGCCTGGAGAGAGTTTGGGAAAATGGGGCAAACGCATTCAGGATGGACGCCGTCAGCGCTGTGATTCAAAGCTTCGATCTCCAGACTTGCAGTCATGGTAAACTTGTGTTTAATTGGGATATTTAAGAGACAGATTAAAGATGTTTTTAGTTAATCCGTTCACTATAGGCAATTAGCAATAGGAATTTACTTCATTTTCAAATCAGGACTGAAAAACAAAACCAGACTGCAAGATACCCCATAAAGCTCGTGAATACCAAAGTACGCCATGCTGTAGGCCTAATAAGGTCTCTGTTTCTCTAACGTGAAAAACAATGCCTTCAAGGAAATATCTTAAATGCTTGGGACCGACTACTGACGTCCACATTCGAATACATTTACCCTCCAGCAAGGGCATTAGAGCTATAAAAATATAATTTATATTCAGGGTAAGCCCTACACTGCTGTTTTTAAGACATTTAAGGTCGAGTCGAAAAACAACTTTCCCTATTTGATTTCTGGAGAACACGTAGGACAGGTGGGTTGTCAAAGTGTTACCTTCGTTTGTTGTGGGACCTACTGCTCGAGTCTAAGCTGCGTGAACCTGAGAGGAATGTGCATCGCGGACTATTAGAAGTGATGGTTTTTTTTTTTTTTTTTTTGTCGTGTAGCCTCCTGAGAGGCCGAGTGCAGGTCTTTCTAGTCGACGCCCGTGGGCGACCTGCGCGTCGGGATGAGAGATGGAATTGATGAAGATGAATGAAACTGGGCAAGGATGTGGAAGGAAGCGGTCGTGGCCTGTCAGAAGGTACTGTCCCAGCATTTGCCTGGTGTTGAAAATGGGAAACCACGGAAAACCATTTCAAGGACAGCCGACGGTGGGGCTCGAACCCACGCGTCTACCGAGTCAGCAGAGAGCTTGGCCCCTTGACCTAACGCAGCGCTTTAGCCCGCGCAGCCACTACTGTCGGTAGAAGTGATGGTGACGAGTGATGAGGTTTCTCGGTCCTTGCGTAGTAACAGAAGCAAATACATTAGTCGATGACTCACTCACTTATTCGCAATGCCACACTGGTTTCAGAAAAGGCCCTATGTTAGCAGTATTGGAATAGACGAGAATGTCAGGTAACAGGGCGGGCTGTCGACAGGCTTCTCAATTCTCGCCTGCTCCTTCCCTGCCTCTGCCCTTCATCCCGCAAGTTCACAGAGCTTAGAACCGAGCAGTACTCTTCATTGCTGACTTGATGCTAGGCTAAAAGAGTGTTGCTGACGAGAACGGAGCACCTCGTAGTCTGACTGTACCTTGGCGATATCTGCCTTCCCAAAAACATTGTGCCGAGCGCATGAAACAAAATGAAACAAACCAGTGAGTGATAATTTCGACTTAATAAGAAAACAACAGTGCAGATACGAACACCAAGAAAGTCACTAGGACAGTGTCTGCGAAGGGGGTCGATATTTTCAAGCACCTGGTAGTAAGGAGGTTGCTATGGCAACCGCAGCAAGGCTGTGTGAAGGTGAAACCTTCCTCCCGCTCTCCGCTTCTCAACTAACACACGAACAAGTGAGCCATCAACATTAGGAGCTTGATCGCGAAATAGGCGCAGGCACAGATAGGACAATGGGATAGTGCGCACCCAGCGAACGTGGAACGGTCAACAGGTCGTACAGTACCAACCTGGCGTCCAGAGAATTTGACTTCTTCCCTACGATAATAATGGCGAGCGCCCCCACAGAGGTCACTTGAGTTGACTCTCACAGGTGACCTGCACATCGTGGTGACAATGCTATGAGTGATGAAGAAGTCACACTCAGCCCCTGAACAATAGTACATTACAGCTGGAATGGTTTTGTTCCAAAAACTGTGCTATGGTTGGCTTTTTGTAAATCGTTAGAAAAGCACAAAAAAAGCCTAACTCTAAATTTTAGAATAATTTGCACGATCATTTTGTCGAAAAACTCAAAAAGAAACATTGAAAAGCGTTTTTCTCTGAATCGACGTATTTTAAAGAAAAGATTTTTTAAAACAAAAAATGTAGAGGACATTGTCACCTACAATTCGTCTCATTGAGGTCATGTCATACGTTTTGAAATGCAGAAGCTAGGTGGGGCCAAAGTTTCAAAAAAAAGTGTTTTTTCACGTTTTGTCCTAGAAAAAATCGGTTTTTTTTTATACAAAAGAGTGAATCAGAAATTTGTTCCTCTCAAAATTGTCTGCAACATTTATATAAACGTTTGTTTCCTCCGCCTTACCGTTCCAAAGTTATAGCGCAGCAAATGCAACGCTGCGTAGTCAAAGCTACTATTGTTACTGTGGAGAGAGCGGTGGGCATAATTTAGACAGGGACCGGTGTCGGTCAGCTGCCTAAGGCTCGGTCAAACAGGACGCGGGCTGTGTTTGTTAATTAGCTCAAACAATCATATCTATTTCAATCGCAACGTATCAATCACAACTGTACACATATTAACCTTCGTGCCATCTGAATAGTACAATTTTCACACTTCGGCAGACTATAACTTTGGAACGGTAAGGCGGAGGAAAAAAATATTTCAATAAATGTTGTAGACAATTTTGAGAGAACAAATTTCTGATTCGCTCTTTTGTGAACAAAACATTTTTTTCTAGGACAAAAAGTAAAAAAACACTTTCTTGGAAACTTTGGCGCCACCTAGCTTCTGCATTTCAAAACGTATGACATGACCTCAATGAGACGAATTGTAGGTGACAATGTCCTCTACATTTCTTGTTTAAAAAACTTTTCTTTAAAATACGTCGATTCAGAGAAAAACGCTTTTCAATGATTTTTTTAGTTTTCCGACAAAATGCTCGTGCAAATTATTTTAAAATTCAGAGTTAAGCTTTTTTTGTGCTTTTCTAACGATTTACAAAAAGCCAACCATAGCACAGTTTTTGGAACAAAATGGTTTTTTTCTGTGCAGCTGTCCTGTACTACAAGAGAAATCAAGAGAATCAACCAACGTTAAAATCCCACAACCCGACTGGGAATCAAACCCGTGTCATCTCTGTTCACTTGGCCACGAAACACGCTTCAACACACATAATGGCGTTGAAACAGCCATGCGGACATTCACCGTATCCAGGACACGGACTTTTCTCCTAGCTCGTGTATGGTGTCGGTGGGTCAAAAACAGTTTATTAGCTGACTAATGCCCCCACTTTCACCCCACATCATCCCTGCTAACTGCAGTCTAGAGAAGCTTATTTTTCGACCATCCTACACGTAGAATAAGCAGAAAGGTTTCCGAGTCACTTAAAATCCGCAAGTATTGAAGAAATTGCAGTCACGAATGGAATGATTCAATTCAACAGAGAAGATATTAACTGAAAGACCATGATCGCAGCAATACCGGTAGGCTTACATAGTTCTAAAACATTTTTCTACGTGCAGCAATAATTCACCTGAAATGAAATAAAGATATTGCACAATCAAACCCATCATCTCCACTGCCTCTAATTTTACTTCTGATGAATGTTGTAATAACTGACTCAAACACTATATGTGTATAAAATGTATTTGTGAAGATAGACGCCACATATTCTGTCTATACTGGAACATGTTCACACGTAATGTCGAGGAGTGATTGAGATCTAGCCGGAGGATAACCTGTTGGCTGGGCTAAGAACGATTATCTCGAAGTTATCACCATGGCAACAGGTAAATATATCGTTGCCAAGAACCCAAGGTGAAGCAAACACGAGGACAAGACAGCAATATCCCGAATGTATGCTTATCGAGAAGTCTGTGCACATATCGATCCTTACGCATAATAAAGAGCAATGTTAGAGAAACAGGAGCAAAAGCAAATAAGAAAAAAAGAAGCAGCAAAGTGCCAATTATTGTGAAGTTCTTCGCACGAAGCATCTTTCCCTCCTGTAACATTTGTGAACCAAAACAAGCTGTATGTTTTCAAATGCACATTTGCATGAACTTGATCACCTTGTAGATAGAATTACATTATCGGTAGAGCTGAATAGTGACGAGGAGAGGTTGTTGCTCCTTGTTCTTGGGTGTGTGAAGAATTTGTCTGATAACCAGTGTTATTGTGACGTCTGTAGTAGAAGTGAGATTAGGATTGTGAAGGAGACAGCCATGGCATTACGTTAGGCATGATCCTGGCATTTGGTGAAATATCGCAGGGATTTTGGTATCATCGATGTAATCATTTAATTTTATAGCATTAGCAAACAAGATAGTCAAATAATAATGATGATTATTAGGCCTCCAGATATCGTGCGAGAAAACCAAGTACATGGAAAATCTTCATCAAAATAGCAAAAGAACTACGCTAGAGTTGGAAAACGGCACAATTTCACAGGTTTCCTCCTTCAAATATCTTGGAGAAATCATACTACTCTCATGACTAGACAGCAGTGCCAATGTAGAAAGAACCACCAAACTCCATAAGGCGTACAGACTGATATGGAATTACTACAGCAAAAGAGTCATATCGCGTAATGCAAAATTACGACACTACAAGCCAGTTGTATTGCCGGAAGCTTTATATGCCTCAGAAACCGTATGGCTGGGTGGCCACTCTAAAATTGCAGACATTGAAAAACATGAACGGAAAATTCTCCGGAAAATGTATGGTCCCACGAGAGAAAATGGAATGTGGATTAAGAGCGGAACAGCAGACCTCTACTCCTTCACTGATGTCGTACGGAAGCGACGCCATATCTACAGAATGAACAGCGACAGACTAAGAGATTATTCAAAGTAATCAACTCAAAGAAGGTCAAGATAAAATGGCTAGAAGAAACTAAGGCGGACCTCCAAGAAATGAATATCACAGACGACAGCATAGACAATCGTGGGGCTTTTAGGACAACGGTAACCAACCATAAATTGAGGGAGAAACCCATAAAGAAAACTGGTAAGAAGTGGTCGACAGAACGCAAGATGCAACACAGTGCATTCATGAAGAGGTTTTGGGAGGATAAGAAGGCGAAAACCATCAGGCCTGCCAACTAACAAGTTCAAACGCGCTCTTTGAATGGGCATAACGATGAAAGAGGAAGAAGAAGAAGATTATTATAATAAACACAAAAGGCAATTAGATGAATTGTTTTCTCTTTAAAACTCGTACAAAACAGTTAATTCGTTCTTCCAGCCCCAGCTCCCACGATGACGAATGGACAATACTAGCCCCTAACCTCTGTGAGCAGCACCCTAAAGTGCCGCGCTTCTCCTGTCTCTCTCTGCTAGGGATGCACCGCTCACCAGATAAGAGTACGTATGGACAGTCGAGTAGAATCATCATCTTTCGTGTTACCGGTACTCATAAAACAGGAATGACCAATTATTTTTACTGTAGATTTAAAAAAGTACTATTTCACAAAATGAAATTTCTGACTGTCAGAACTTGTAACGAATACTCTTCGTACAACACAATTTGAGCTGAGGGGAGCTTGTGGTCGTGAGGTCACCGGAGAGGCTCAGTGGTGAGTGGAAGGCTGCCTTTTGTGATCTCGGAGTACGTATTGAGACTCCAATCCCAAAGGTACTGGGTTCGATTGCCAAGAAATTTAATTCTGGTCAGAGGATTGGAACAATGTAGCCATCCTAGGAGTGATTTCCCACTTATACTTTAGGCAGATAAATCCTATCTTAAGGCAATGGCTACCTGTTCTTCATATAATTTACCATTTCAGTGAGTGTGAAAAACACAGAGAAGCACAATTCTCAAAAGTAGTCTTGCGCACGGCTATCAAGAGTTCATTATTCGTGTGTCGGGCTAACTTATATAACGCCATGTTCTGCTATACATCACTATAATATGTAAATCCATCTCCCCTCCTCCACCTCTCACATAATAGGCCTACCTCTCCAAATTCCAAGGCCACTCAACTGCGGTTTGGAGGCCATGCGTCCAGTTACTGTCGATTAGCTTGGCTGATACGACGAAGATACTATTTATAAAACCATATCTTGGTTGCTAACCGGTGTCCTGCAGTCATTATTACAATTACCGTCGGGGAGAACAACAAGTATGCAGCTACCAGTCTCTGGAATGTCTTCTGTAACATTTTATTTTTGCCTCATCGTTTTCCACACTGCGCATACTTGTCCCATTCCTCTTCGTATTGTGATAGGCCAGAGGAGTGTTCTTCAACCGTAATCGTACCGAGGAACAAATATCAATTCTGCATCATTTTTGTATAATTCCTTAACCCAGTTTTACACGTTGTAGGGGATAAATAAAGCATAGGCCTTACAAAAATTGAGCGCTATCAAAGTTAAATAGCTTAAATATCTAACCTCCTTGCCTGTCATAGCGTCCCAAGAAACGACTAAATTCGACATGCAAGCTGCCCTCTGGGTGTAAAATAACAAAGCTTGCACCCGGATCCATAGCTAATTGGTTAGCGTGCTAGGCTTTGGCTAAAAGGGTTCCAGGTTCGATTCCCGGCCGGGTCATTAGGGATTTTAATCTCCTGGGGTTAATTCCCGTGGCCCGGGGACTGGGTGTATGTGACGTCTTCATCATCACTACATCCTCATTACGACACGCAGGTCGCTCACGGGCGTCAATAGAAAGACCTGCACTCGGACTCTCCGGAAGCCACACGAAAAAAAAAGTCAATATGTTGTCATTGAAAGCGCGGTAGGTTTCTGCAAGTGGCATTTTCTCAAATTCCTTTTTTTTTTTTCAATAATTGCCATTATTAGTGCAAAAGTAATGCCCACTTTGAATAAAGATTTGCGTGATTTAAAAACTAAAATATTGTCAAATAGTACAGCTATGTTGTATAGCAGAATGGAGTAATCTTACTTAGTATAAAACAAAGTCTCCGATTCTTGGATGTCACGGGTAATCTCGAGAACCACTGGATGGATTTTGATGTGGTTTTCACCATTCTGTAAAGGATATCTCGAGGATGATTTCTATTGAAAGTAATTTATTTATGATCAGAGGAAGCCGAACAGTAACGATTTCAGTGAAAAAGTCGAAAAAAAAAACCTGGCGTCCGAGCGCTTTGTAAGCTTACCCTGGGCAAACCGTTAGAAATATCTAAATACTATGAGTGTAAGAATTGTTCAGCATGAAAAGTTCTACAAAAAAGTCCGTGAGAGCATATGTCTATCTTCAATACATCGCCCACTATAAGTGTTTTTACGTTTACATTTCTTCCAACCATGTCCATTCAATTACTGAGGCGACAGTTTACGAGCTAGCTAAGGACGAGTCTATCACCCCAGTTACAGCCTAACTAGCGGACGAACCTATTACCCCAGATACAGCCAGCAGCAAACCGTCGAGTCGTGTTGAGTTAAGACTTCAGAGAAGGATGGTTGTGTTTGGAGTTTCCCTGGAAGTGCAACTCGGCTTTTCTTCATTTCGCCTGTGAACTTCCCGTTCCGCAAAATACACAGTCAAGTTAAGATTGGACGGAAGGGGGATTTGTGATTCATGCACCTCGCCATTCTTCAATTACGTCTGACAAGGATTCGTTGCACATGCATATTCATGATAATATAATTAATAGTCCAGTCAGTGATTTTAAGCCATCATGCCGAGATGTAAATCAGATATAGGTCATAGTTCATTGACATCGAAAATAAGCGCTTATCACGTAACAATGAAACAGAGCAACAAATAATTTATCGATTGTCACAAGAGAAAGAAAGAATTCGTCCTCGGCTCCTTCAAACCGTTGCTCAAGAAGAACACCGTCTGAACCACGATCAGAAACAAGCTTATGACACCATCATCACTAAGAAGAAAGGTACAGTAATATCTTTTTACTCGATGCCCCTGGAGGCACAGGCAAAACTATCTTGATTTATGTGTTGCTCGTCAAAGTGAGGTGTGGTGGAAATATTGCTCTTGCCGTCGCATCATCTGGAATTGCAGCCACTCTTTTGGAAGTGGGAAGATCACCACATGCAACATTTAAACTTCCTTTGAAAGTCAGCAGTAATTATAGAAGCGTATGTAATATTTCAAAACAAAGTAACACTGCCAGTTTAATCCAAAATTGTTCTTTAGTTGTATGGGATGAGGCTACAATGTCGCACAAAACTTCCGTTGAAGCTGTAGACAGGACCTTGTGTGATCTAAGGAATCGGAACACACCTATGGGTGGCTGCACAGATTTGTTCGCCGGAGATTTTCGTCAAATCTTACCAGTTGTTACCAGAGAAACGAGAGCCGACGAAGTGAACGCTTCATTAAAAAAGATCTTACATCTGGCCGGATATAACAAAATTGGCACTCGAAACTAACATGAGAGTACTCTTATCTTCAGAAGATAATAGTCTGTTGACTAATTTGTTACTTAGAGTCGGAAATGGGGATTTACCGGTCACTGACGGGAAAATTACCCTCAGTCACGATTTCTGTGTTTTAGTAAGCAGCATTCAAGAATTGATTGATAGCGTTTATCCTCAAATCCATGACCTATCTAACAAGTCTCATTCAATAGCAAGAGCAATATTATCGCCGACAAACGAACAAGTTGTGAAAATTAATGACTTGGTGTTCTCCAAATTCACTGCCCAGGCTCAAGTATATTACTCAGTAGACGCAGTAGTCGATAGTGAAGAAGCTGTTCATTACCCTACAGAATTCCTTAAATTCTTTACTTCCTTCTGGCTTGCCAGCACACAAGCTTATTTTAAAAGTGGGAGTGCCTATTTTATTGTTACGTAATTTACACCCACCAAAGTTATGCAATGGGACGCGATTGGTAGTGAAATCTTTGAAAAACTGTTTCATTGAAGCAACTATCTTTACTAGCTGTGGTAAAGGAGAAACGGTCTTAGTACCCAGAATCCCTATGATTCCTTCAGATTTGCCTTATCATTTCAAACGAGTCCAGCTCCCAGTAAGAGTCTGCTTTGGCATGACTATAAACAAAGCATAGGGTCAGACACTTAGCGTGACTGGAGTTGATCTCAGTGGAGAATATGTTTCCAATAGACAGCTTTACGTAGCTCTATCGCGTGTTACATCAAACCGAGATCTTTTCGTGTTCACTGCTGGAGGGAAAACGACTAATGTCGTATACAAGGAAATCTTATAAGACCTCGGTTAAAAGTAGCCTTTCACCTTGCATTCATACCTGTTCCCGGGCGAAGCCAGGACGGGTTGCTAGTTACAGTACTGTATATTGAAAACTAAGAGAATAAATTTTAAATAGAACATTATGCAACGAGCCTATAATGGCAATAATTAAGACACGAGTATGTTTATAAAACGAGCGTATGCGAGTTGTACAATTTCCATAGGAGTGTCTTAATTACCATTATAGGCGAGTTGCATACCACTGTTTATGTTCGACGATAATTATTATAACTATTTTGTGTTCGAACATAAATATTCATAAATATCTGTCGAGATTTCGCCAGTTTTATGTACTGAACAGAGCGCATGGGACGCACAGAATACCTTATATTTGACCATGGCATCCTCGATTACCCCACGATGACACTAGGTAACGCAGTGAAATTTAAATTAGAAGGCCTTGGAACTCAGCACAGGTGCGATGCTATTCTTATCTAATTGGTCAAACAACTGTTTCCTGACCTGTGATTGGTGGGAGAAACTGTTTCATAATAAAAAAATAATGTTATAATGACCATCATTATGAGACAGTTTTCTGACATATAATAGTCAGGGTCGAACATTAAATTCATTATTATACTACCTCTATCAAAGCCACAAAAACTAGTCCTCTGTAGAAATCTCAGAACATATTGAAGAGTAATTTGCAACAACAATGGTCCCTTTAGGTTACATACGAGCAAAGATTATATAGTTTTAAAAACGCATGTTATTTTTGCAAATTTTCTTTGAAAAAGACCCTCCAACAAGATTTTTTTCCGGACACCCACTAGTTTACTTAGAATCTGATATCAATTTGAAGAAAATGAAATTTCATCACTAGTGTCGATAGTACCTTAAATATTCTGAACATTCTGATTGTTTAAAATTTTCTCTCAGATGTCCAAATTATTCTGCCCCACAAAACAAAACAAACGAACAAACGCCACCAACTCTGAGGATAAAAATTGCTTTTTCGTAGGACTTGACTGCTGTGGCCAATAGTTCGGAGTAATCAGCCACTGGTTAGTGAATACTAGGTTTCTGAATTTATGCCAGTGTTCCTGGTTTCTGCGCAGTTTAACCACATTTTTGGTAGAAATTTACGAGATATTGATGGTTGTCTATGAATCTCCGTTGTGGTGAGCAGAGCACCAAATATGCATGTTTGAATTAAGTTGAGGAACGTAGGCTATCATTGTAGTTTTCACGACCGCATTAATACCAAATGAGGCTGTTCAGTTACTGTATAAGGTCATGTTGGTACAAGAGGACAAGACATAAATGTGTTGACCATTGAGTTATAATGGCTCGGTGCGACCAGAAGCTGAAGCCTTATACTGTATACAGTAAAAGCCGCATCCACAATATTACACTTAGGCTACTACTTTGTGCATTCCTCAAAAGTCTAGCCTTTCAGCCCTCTGAAACCCCCAACTTAGGCTGCTCCTGTTCGATCATAGGTTTTTGAGTCTTCAAGGCATGGTCTATCCTTAACACTACCACTCCACTTAACGATACTGAGTAAAGGACGATGATGTACTCTCATGTCGACGCATGCATATAGTCTACTGTACTATTTCTTGTCGTCGAGTCCCGTGGCAGAACTTTCCTTGACTCGACATCTTAGCCTCTTCACGTGATCCTAGTGTTACTCGTTGTGTGATATAACGTTATGCGTGTAAGGCGTTAATTACAACGACCTTTTTGGAAGGAGAATTTGATGCCATTTATCGTAAGCTGCATCACCAGTATGTCCTGATAATTTAAAACAAGATGTTCAGTAAAGAACATATAACCTACTTTCTTCTAAATGCATGAGTATTGTTATAACTCTTCGTCCTTTTCAAGGAGTATAATTTAATGTTGGTTGTAGTAGCTTGTTGAAATACAACGTGCTATACGGATATTAAACATGAATATGAGGTGCCCTTTGCTAGTGCTACCTCTGTACCAAATTTCGTTCAATTCGGTTTCACCGTGTTTGAATTGATAGGGGAATCGATTTACACACATACATGGCCGCCATCCGCAAATTATTGGGCTGATGACCGTGTAGTTTGGTCAAAAGTTTCTTTATACATGAAGGTATAATGTTGCAAAATTTGGTAGAGATCAGATGATTAGATTAGTCATAATTTGATTTAAGCTTTGAACATTTGGGTGGCCACCATTACGTTTGCGTCAAGATGGCGGCGATATAAGACATGACACTGAGGTGTCCATTGCTAGTGCTACCTCTGTACCAAATTTCGTTCAATTTGTTTCCACCTGTTTGAATTGATAGGGGGAATCGATTTGCACACATACATGGCCGTCTGATGCATTTGGGCTGATGAACTTGTAGTTCAGTCAAAAAATGCTTCCCACAAAAAGGTATGTTGTTGCAAAATTTGGTAGAGATCAGATAATTAGGTTGGTCGTAATTTGATTCAAGCTTTTAATATCTGGGTGGCCATCATTACGTTTTCGTCAAGATGGCAGCGATATAAAACATGACACTGAGGTCTCCTTTGCCAGTGCTACCTCTGTACCAAATTTAGTTCAATTTGGTTTCACCGTGTTTGAATTGATAGGGGGAATAAGTTTGCACACATACATGGCCGCCATCTGCAAACTATTGAGCTGATGACCTTGTAGTTTGGTCAAAAGACGCTCGCCATATGAATATATGTTGTTGCAAAATTTAGCAGAGATCAGATGATTAATTTAGTCGTAATTTGATTTAAGCTTTGAACATTTGGGTGGCCGTCATTACGTTTCCATCAAGATTTCGGCGATATAAAACATGACACTGAGGTGACCTTTGCTAGTTCTACCTCTGTACCGAATTTTGTTCAATTCGGTTTCACCGTGTTCGAAATGATAGGGGGGGGGGCAGACATTCAGAGTACACACTCACACACACACACACACATACACACACAACACACACTCACACACACACAGACACACAGAGAGACTCACACGCGCACACACACACAGACAGACACACAATTTTTTGGCCCTGTGTAGATCTCATAAGTCTACTTTCATTTTTTGCAAAAATCGAAAGTAGGCTAAAAAAAACAGCCCGAAACACATATAGACGATTCATAATTCGGAATTTTGTATATGTTTAGACCACTCTATTATAAGAATTGTATTTTTATTCAATAATGTAAAAGGCCTGTGGCTGCTGAGTAAAAATGGTTTGGATATTTGAACTCTGTACACCTGGCTTAGGTATATTCACCTCTTCACCTTTTTACCGGAGAAGAAATAATTTGCAGGTAAGTTTTACTCGTATTCATACATATATTTAAGTCCACGAAATGGTCCATGAAAATGTTTCAGTTTGAGGCAATCATAATAGTTAACTTGACTTCGAGAGTCTCAGTAGCACATGATTCACGAACGTCCGTGATCATTTCATCTAGGAAAGAACTCATTACGTGGCTGCCAAAATAACTGGTCCGTACCTAATAACTTAAAATTGTGGCATTCAGATTCACTAGCTTCTTGAGAGGTAGGCCTATTGTTCACACTAACGACGAGTGAAATCTCACAAAGATAAGTTTTGTCAAATATGAAACAAATTGACCAAATATACGAAAAATATTAAGATTTTAAGAAGAAACTATTTTTAAATAATACGAGATTCTTAAAAAGGACTACGAAAAAGACGTATACAATGACATATACATACTTTTGATTCATTTCGGTATCTAAACCTTCTAATGAAAATAATACTTGTATTCTAATTTAACAACACACTAGATCACTCTTAACATTCGGCAGAAACAATGCTCTACAATATATTCCAAAACTCTGAGCAAATAGTTACATGTTCTGTTGGCAATGAATGTTCAGTAGCCTATGTCTACCCAAGTTACCTGACCTTTTGGCATCAGGGGCATTTGAAGAATCATGGGGAAAAGTAGTGGTGTCTGTAATCAAGTTTATTCACAAAAGGTGCTCAAGTTCATGACAGCGTCAACAAATGCTCGTACATCTACTTTTCTGAATGCGTTTACAAAATTTAATGAATATTTGTCCTATGGATTTTCAGCAAAAAAAAAATTCAAACTGCAAATAAGAAAGCCCCTAAAATACTGTATGAGAACATACGATTTTTTTAATGTGCCTAATTATTATGAAATATGAATTTATCTGTCATGCCCATTGTAATCCTTGCCTCTTGGAACGCAAACATTTCCAATCCACGTCATTCTCTGACTTGGAGATTAAAACCTGAATTACATTTTTATAAATCTTCTTTCTAAGAGTCTTGTATCTCGAAGGTGGTTGTTGTTAATTCATTTTAAAGGCTTGGGACATCTTTGGACATCAGCTCCGTGTAGTTGGATTTGTGTTGAACTTGTGTGATAACCCATATCCAAGGGGATTGTACTGCACATAAAAAGGATGAGTGATGACTCACAAATCTCGCATCTTTATTGTACACACTACCAATAAGTGATGCTTTAATAGTCTCTGATCTTGGGTGGGACTGAACTGTACATACCAGTGAGAAGTGAGGATTTAATAGTCTCTTATCTTGGGTGGGACTGTACTGTACATACCAGTGAGAAGTGAGGATTTAATAGTCTATTATCTTGAGTGGAACTGTACTGTACATAATAGCAAGAAGTGATGATTTAAGCGTCTTGCATCGTAAGTGGGAGTGGACTGTACACACTAGTAGTGAGTGATGATGTATCAGTGTTGCATCGTAAGTGGGAGTGGACTGTACACACTAGCATTGAGTGTTGATGTATCAGTGTTGCATCGTAAGTGGGAGTGGACTGTACACACTAGCAGTGAGTGATGATGTATCAGTGTTGCATCGTAAGTGGGAGTGGACTGTACACACTAGCAGTGAGTGTTGATGTATCAGTGTTGCATCGTAAGTGGGAGTGGACTGTACACACTAGCAGTGAGTGATGATGTATCAGTGTTGCATCGTAAGTGGGAGTGGACTGTACCCACTAGCAGTGAGTGTTGATGTATCAGTGTTGCATCGTAAGTGGGAGTGGACTGTACACACTAGCAGTGAGTGTTGATGTATCAGTGTTGCATCGTAAGTGGGAGTGGACTGTACACACTAGCAGTGAGTGATGATGTATCAGTGTTGCATCGTAAGTGGGAGTGGACTGTACACACTAACAGTGAGTGTTGATGTATCAGTGTTGCATCGTAAGTGGGAGTGGACTGTACACACTAGCAGTGAGTGTTGCATCGTAAGTGGGAGTGGACTGTACACACTAGCAGTGAGTGTTGCATCGTAAGTGGGAGTGGACTGTACACACTAGCAGTGAGTGTTGCTAGAAGGCGGCCAATGCGGCGTGAGGACACATTGCAAACCTGGCTGTTTACTCTAAGTTCTTATTGTTCTGTCAAGTTAGGTTGGCTGTTCACGTGTTGACTGACGTTAGGCAGAGAATATGATTAGATACTGCTGTTTATTAAGGCAAACCACGAAGTGTTGTGCGCAGCAAACACAGTATCTCTCTTGGTTCAAACCTCTAACATCATGTGCAGACTGAACGATATACGCGAGAGCGTAGTGCGTACCTTAGCGCATCAACGAAGGAATTGTTTCATGACAAGTAATGTGAGTGACGCCGGTACCGGTACCGGTACTTTAAAATGTAAATGCTGGTTGATAATCTGCATTCCCCATACCTAACTTACCGTACCGTACGATTGATGTCCTTTAATAACTTGATCGAGTGCCTTTGTTGATTGAACGAATATAGTCGGACAAGAAGTTACTTCTGTGCTGCCTAATTATCATTTTTCACAATATTTAGTATATTTTACGAACAAAGCATTCTTTACGGCCACGCCTGGTCTAGGGAATATAGGCTATATATTCTTTACGGCCACGCCTGGTCTAGGGAATATAGGCTATATATTCTTTACGGCCACGCCTGGTCTAGGGAATATAGGCTATATATTCTTTACGGCCACGCCTGGTCTAGGGAATATAGGCTATATATTCTTTACGGCCACGCCTGGTCTAGGGAATATAGGCTATATATTCTTTACGGCCACGCCTGGTCTAGGGAATATAGGCTATATATTCTTTACGGCCACGCCTGGTCTAGGGAATATAGGCTATATATTCATTTCTAAAAGATCTTCACTGAGGTAACTTTGCAAAAAGAAAACAACAATTTGCATGTGCTAAATAAAATAATGGCGAAATGAGGAAGAGCTCGTGGGCAATGGCACAGGTAATTCCTTTAGAACTGAGTATGTCAGTGTTTCTCTTCCAGAGAATACTGGACCATCTCGTATTGTGAACATGGGAGGCTCCTCCCTTGTCCAAAGGCAGATGACCTCACTGTTCCGTCCTTTAAAGCAACACCCCTCCCGAGGATTTCCAGAGTGTCCCCGCACGTGGCAAGTGCTCAGTTTCTACTTTTAAAGGCCTAGTGTTTTCATCAGCGGCTTCGGTGGCGTAGTGGGTAGCATGCTGAGCTTCTATGCCCAAGGTCGCAGGTTCAAACCCGGCCGAAGTCGCCGTATTTTTAAGAGCGTTAAAAATCCCTCAGTATGCCTTCCTTCGGAGGGGAAGTAATGCCGGCGATCCCGTCATAGATTGATGGTATGTAAAAGAACCGTCCGCTAATTACACTTGTGTGAAGCTAAATTATAGGTTAGATTTGACTAACGCTCTACGGTTCCAACATTCGTCGCCAGGAGCCGACTGCGGTAGCATCTAGTAACCAAGTTCAGAAGTAGTTGTCGTTGACGGTGGCGCTTGGTAGCAAAAGTAGTAACTACTTGAAAATTGAATGTCTTCAGTCCTTACTTGAATTAAAATAGTACATTATGCAACAAGCCTATAATGGCTATAATTAAGACACAAGTATGTTTATAAAACGAGCGTATGCGAGTTTTATAATTTCCATACGAGTGTCTTAATTACCATAATAGGCGAGTTGCATACGACTGTTTATGTTCGACTATAATTATTATAACTATTTTATGTTCGAAGATAAATATTCATAAATATCTGTCGAGATTTCGTCAGTTTTATGTACTGAACAGAGCGCATGAGACGCAGAGAATGTCTTGTATTTGACCATGGCCTTCTCGATTACCCCACTATGACACTAGGCATCGCAGTTTAGAAGGCCTTGGAACTCCACGCAGGTGCGATGCTAACCTTATCTAATTGGTCAAACAACTGTTTCTTGAGCTGTGATTGGTGGGAGAAACTGTTTCATAATGAAAAATAGTGTTATAATGACCATCATTATGATACAGTTTACTGACATACAATAGTCAGGGTCGAACATAAACGGATAACACACACTAACACCGGTTATCAGACAGCCCCTAAACGGAGGAACCAACCATCATTCGAATCAGTTACGGGCTGAATTTTGATTTAATGCACCGATTGGGTACCGAAAAACTAACAAAACGCATCCTATAAGTTTAAGAACGTGCTTATTATTATCATAATATTTCAAACAACTCTGAAACATAATTAAGTGAACTGTGTTTTAAAAAATATGTTATAAAAAGTCAATTGAATAAGTGTTAGAGAATATTTAAGTACGTCACCGCCAGGATTGCTAGCAGGTTTCGGACAATGCACAGTGCATTGCCTGTCAAGAACTGATGACGATGGTGGTGTGTGCCCTGTCCTGGTGCAGTTCTACCTGCGCGGCGCCTTCACTAACACTCACTCTCCGAGACGGGAGTCAAACCGGAAACCATTCGGACCAAGTTAAGAATTGTTTATAAACAGACGCCTCCAATGCATTTAGCAAATTGCAGTACAAATTCAATTTCTTGTGTTCTCCACAATTTTTATACTGTACTGTTTCATTTCCAATGATAGTTAAAAAGTTTTGTAAATTGAGAGAAAATTTTGTCGGTGGAAAAAACGTAGTTTTTTTCCCTTGTGGGCGGTAGTGATGAGGTGACGCATACCGTTTTGTAGGTCACTGCTTGTCAGAATGAGGAAGGGAACAACCAAAGGTGACTCATCCATGTCCTTTCACTTCATTTTAAGCTTCTCCTCCTCCCCTCCACAGAAGTATTTTTTACCTTGGTCCATAGCCAGGTAAGCTCGTAAAAAATCAGTTAAGTCGTTGGGAAAATAAATGCATTGTAATATTTTACAGAAGTCTTTGTTAATCTCGATGACTTCCCTCTCGGATGGTGCAAGGCCATTTTTACACCAGTGATCGTAATTTCCTACGGTCGAACTGGGTACCACTAATGTGAGAGTTACTGCTTTAGACACTCCTAATTATTTAGGTACATTAGCTTTGAGGCAGGTTTCCATTAGGAGACCAATATACAATTTCCACTCCCGCATTCACGGTTTCGAGGGTGGTGTAAGATGAGATTTCTGTGAGGTTGATGGTCTTCACAGCTTTCTTGACACTAACCTTTTCAGGGGAGTTAATGCGATTTGACATGAACAAACAGGAATTAAACTGCGCAGGGTGATGGAAGGAAGAGTCGCGTCGCGTCCTGGTCTATTAGAAGCTTTTCGGTCGGTGAGCATGAGATTGCCCACACTTCTAGGCCCTGCATCAACTGTGAGGCTGCAGCCCTTCAGCCTAATTAGAAGGGATATTGGAGACAAACGGAGCCCTTGGGTTTAGTGACGTGTGTTTAATTTGTGTCAGAATTTTGACCTGGAGTAGTGTGGTATTATGCACTTATGAATGTACCGACACAAGGCTGTCGCATCATATCACCCTTCAATAGCATCAAGCTGAACCCGCTTGAACCTTCTCCTCCGTAGTAGTTACTAACTTTGCCAGGTACCTCTCTCATAAATCTTTCTCTAAGACTTACAAAATGCAAATAGAAGATCGAACCCGGGTCCCTGGGTGAAAGTCTGTAACATGACCATTGTTCATACTTTCTCCTTTCCGTCTGGGGTCGTTGGCCATTAGCCAACTCGGTCTTCTAAGCGCTTACATATTGAAGTGATTCATACTATAACTGATTTCTTGCTGTGGCCACTTCTGAGCTACTTTGTTGTTGATTCGTTTTACGGTCTTGGGATATCGTGGTTATCATCCCCGTGTACTTGGGTGTGTGTTGAATGTGTCTGATAACCAGTGTTTCTGTGGCGACTGTAGTAGTGTGTGTAGCTGTAATTGTTATGTGTCCGGGAACTTGAAATAAGGTACTATCCCAGCATTTTCTTCTAGGGAGTGTGTAAATAGCCTGCGGATATCCACTGTCAGTACTGGAATTCGAACCCCCATTTTCCGGACTCTGACTGAACTCCCCATTGCAGTCTGAGGATTGGAAGGATTCACCTTTGCTAGCATTACTGTGATGTGGCCTCCTGAGAGGCCAAATGCAGGTCTTTCTAGTCCACGCCCGTAGGTGACCTGCGCGCCGGGATGAGAGATGGAATGGGAAACCATTCCAAAGACGGCTATAATAATAATAATAATAATAATAATAATAATAGTAATAATTTAAAAAAATCGACTTTACCCTCCAGGTTGGTGGAACCCACGGACTGAGCGAGGGAACTCACCACTACCGCATCTACGGGCAGTGTCCTAGAGCTGGGAACATCTGATCGGAGTGGATACAACTGAGGAGGTGTGATCAGCACCTCGCCCAGGCGGCCTCACCTGCAAAGCGAAAAGGGGCCTTATAAGGGATGGGAAGGGAGGGGAATATTGGGATGGACAGACAAGGATGCGGCCGTGGCCTTACAGTAGGTACCACGGAAAACCACTTCGAGGATAGCTGAGGTGGGAATCGAACCCCCTATACTCATTTAGGACACCCGAGGCTGAGTAGACCCCGTTTCAGTCCTCATACCACTTTTTCAAATTTCGTGGCAGAGCCTGGAATCGAACCCAGGACCTCCGGGGCGGCAGCTAACCATGCTGACCGCTATGCTACGGAGGCGACATAATAATAATAATAATAATAATATCTTATGGCCTCGGGTGCAAGCTTTGTTATTTGACGCCCAAAGGGCAGCTTGCATGTCGAATTTCGGTGTTCCTTGGAGTGCAATTAATTAATTTTGCCATTATGAACACAGCCTTCTGAATAAAAATAGGTTCTTTAACATGCTAACAACGTGCGAAATGCCTGTCGTGATCTTTGTCGTCTTTCAAAAATCACTTACCATGACCAGGAGCGAACCTGCCCGACACGATAACCACTCACCCACCGTGGCAAGCAGAGAGCTTGGCCCCATGACCTAACGTTGCGCTATAGTGAGCCTAGCCACTACCAGAAGCGAAGCGATCACCGGGACAGATTCTTCTTTGCACATCTTCTTCGAGTATATAAGATAATTGTAACGTAGCCTCATTAGAGCCGATAACCCAGATGTTTATTCTTGTGGTGACTGGCTGCGTGGCTCAGTGGTAACGCTCTCGTCTGCTGTGGCCAAGGTTGCAGGATCGAATCCCGGCGCAGTCTGTTGGCATTTAAGGGTGCGCAAATGCGAAGGAACCGTGACAGTAGAATTACTGGCAAGTTAAAGATCCCCTTCGGGGCAAAATTCCGGCTCCCCGGCGTCTCTAAAAGCCGCAGTAGTTAAAAGGGGCGTAAAATCAATACCATTATTATTATTATTATTACGGTATGGGTATTAAGTCCCCTTAAAGTCCTTCGCCCTCAAGGAGGCAGGGTGTATGTAGTCCTGCCACTTCTGGTGCACCCTGGATAGTGCTACACCCTGAAGGGCTAACGGCTGGTGAGTTTGGGAGTTGGCAATCCCGAGGAATTCCTGAGCTGGGTCCGTTTAGTCCCCTTTTTGTCTGACCTTGGGGCGGGCCCTCTCCTTCCCCCCCCCCCTTTCCTATCTGCCTTTCATGGCCCTCCTTCCTTCCATGTTCTTCGAGGGTTGAGGGCATTTCTTTTCTTCCTGTCCTTTATTTGCCTTATCCTTTATTTGTTTACCATTTCTTCTTCTAGTCTGTAAGTCTGTAGTTAGTATTAGTTATAGTGTTCATTCTCATCTCATCTTTCACTATCACCCAAACCATTAGGGTCCGATAACCTAGATGTTAGGACCCTTAAAACAACAATTATCATCATCATCATCATCATCATCCCTTTAAACTCGTGTGGCGTTATAAAGGCCCAGGGGCCTGAAGGGTATTTATAACGAGCCATACAGGTCTCTCACAGTTACGCACCCTCAAATGCCAACTGACTGTGCCTGAGCTCGATCCCACAAACATTTGGACACAGCACTGTCTCGGGGGGAAAGGGAGGGAATGACACCACTACGTTTGCTGTTGCTTTATGGAATCGTGTTCGAATCTCCGCATGTGTACAATCACAATGTCCACTTGCTACTTGCTATTGCTCTGCGCGAATGTCACGTGGTCCATTCTCCCATTACGTACAGTAGATATATTACTTCCGTCCGTAACGTGAAGCATACCCGCACTAGATTGCGATAAAGATAGCACGTTTTATCACCATGGGCATTAGACGAAGACTGCCCATTCAATCAGGTAAATCATAATTTCCTTTTCTTTCCGTTATCTTCACTTATGTGAACTTCCTTCGTTCCACATCTCAGGGATAAGAAGAACTGTTTTTCTTGGAATAGTATAATAAAGAATGTTCAATCTGCACTCAAGTCTCGTCCTTGTGGAATACAAAGCAGTCCGATAAATTCAGTGTTGGGTTGTCCGGCTCCGTGGCTAAATGGTTAGCGCGCTAGGCTTTGGCCACTCAGTGCCTTGGGTTCGATTCCCGGCCGAACCATCAGGGATTTTAATCTCCTAGGGTTAATTCCCGTGACTCGGGGACGACCCCGTGTGTGACGTCACGGCGCGCAGATCGCCCACGGGCGTCAACTAGATTGACCTGCACTCGGCCTCCCTGGAGGCCACACGATCATTCATTCAGTGTCGGGTTGGATCAGACAATCGTTGTTGATTCTTTGAGGGCTTTGCAACATGTAGCCCCGAGTACTTGGGTGTGGGTAGAATATGTCTGATAACCTGTGTCGCTGTGCTGTCTGTTCTAGTGTGTGCATTTGTAATTGACGTGGGATGTGGGTAGGAAGCGACCTTGGACTTAAGTTAGGTTCGATCTCAGCATTTGCCTGGAGCAGAAGTGGGGAAACCACGGACAACCACTTCCAAGATGGCTGAGGTGGGAATCGAACCCGCCTCTTCTCAGTTTTGTCTTATCTCTCATTAAATCCTCTGATGAGGTTGGAGTCAGGAAGGGCACCTGCCAGTAAAAATATCCATCCCATAGGAAACTCACCTATTCTCCAACCCCGTAGAAAATATAGTCCACCCATTGAGGGATTCTCAATAAGCATCCAAGGACTACGAACTGAGTATAAATACTGTACATTTCCCTAACATGTTAGTTAGGCTACCTACGGGTTGCGTGCGGTGCCGACAATCAGTCCCGTCAACTTGTGAACCTGTGTTTCTGTGGCCAGTGTAATAGATTGTGTAACTGTAACCATTCGCGTTAGGTATTGGATAGGTGCCCCGGGACTTGAAGTAAGATACCAACCTGGGGTTTGCCTGAAGGGTGTGTGTGTGCCCGCCGTCAACGCCAGGACTTACGGCACCCACACACCAGAGCGATCGCGGTGGCGATCAGGTGTTTTCACACCCAGACGCGCGGTGGTAGCGATCCGTTTGGAAAATCGTGTACGTCAAGGATGCATCGGTTATCTCAACTGGAGGAAGAAGCGTTACTGTTGGCAGGGGTGGAGGAGCCGCAGTGTACAAATAGACATATGTGAAAAGTACTTACAAATAATACAAATCACAAATAATTAATAATATATTTTTCAGAAAAAAGACGTAAGAGAACGTGGATTCACAACCTGAATCTGCTTCGTGAGCATCAAGGAGAGTTTACACTTTATATCGGCAACTGCGACTACATAAAGAATGATTCTACATTTACTTTCGGATGCCAATGGAATGCTTTGATGATCTACTGGATTATGTGTTTACAGTCAGGATGCGACAAATCAAATCAAGTGTTATGCAATTTCACTTCTTCAGTGAGTTGCTCTGTTGTCACACTCATTCTCATAGAGTAGTGACTCGACAAGCTGCATCTGATCACCACCGGTAGTAGAACGCTGCCCGCGTGGTCGCTGCCTGTCTGAAAGCTTTTATTTAATTCTGCAGGAAGTATTTGATCGCCACCGCCATCTTGCCACCGCGATCGCTCCAATGTGTGGGAGCCTTTATGGCATCTTCTTATCATCGCGGATCGATGCAATCTGAACGGACGCTAAATGATCAAAAGTCACTGTGCATGTTTGCTGTTTGTTCCCAAGGCACCAAACGGGACGTGGCACATCCTTCTAGCTGTCCAGCACGTTCCTGTTGATCGCTACTGCTCCTAATGGTGAGTCTGTTGCACTATCAACCTCCCAGCTCTGTTTCTGCAGGTCTAGTTAGGCACAATTGACCTTACATTATGAAGGAGAAATGATAATAATACAGTTTCAGTTGAGACTGCCTTTCAGCGTCCAGTCTAGTCTGCAAGCCTCAATTGCGAACAAATCGCCTCCATGATCCCTTATTAGCAGTTAGCATTGCAGCCTCCTCTGCTTCAACACCTCTCACTTTGAAATCGTTTAACACTGAATCTAACTATCGCCTCAATAATATTAATAATAATTCCTATTTGGCTATATTGCTATTTTATGGACATTTCTACAGGGTGGATGACAGTAGGTTAACCAAGCAGATCGTCACATTCTTGTGGAACAAGAAGTCAACAACAACCTGGGTACAAGAAGTCAAAAAGGATTTGGAAAGAAATAATATCAGAGAAGAAGATAAACCACAGAGAGATATTTTTAGGCAAAAAGTGCTGGAAGGATTCCAGGGGTGGAAGGGAAAGAAAACCGTCCACAAAGGTCAAAGCATTGAAAATGGCTCGTGGTCCCTAGACGACCGAAACAATAATAATAATAATAATAACCGAAACTCCGTGGCACCACAGCACATGAAGGGCCTGCAGAGTCCACTCCTCATTACCGAGGCGCTTCGCAGTGCACTGCTAGCTTTTTTGACTGCCATCGCAGAAGCTAGGGTTTGATTTCCGGCTCTGCCAAGAAATTCAATTCTGGTCTGAGGGCTGGAATGGGGTACACTCAGCCTCGCGATGGAAAACTGAGAAGAGGTTGGTTCGATTCCTACCTTAGCCATCCTACTCCAGGCAAATGCCGGGATGGTACCACGGCCGCTTTCTAGCCAAATCCTACCTCAATTACAAATACACTCACTAGTACAGACATCACAGTGACACAGGCTATCAGACAAATTCCACACACACCCAAGTATACGATGTCGCAAAGCCCATAAATCAATCAATCAACAAGAAGTGTCCTCACGAGGCTGAGTGCAGCCCGTTCCAGCCATCACGTCAGTTTCTTCTTATATACCCGACAGAGCCGGGAAACGACCCGGGACCTCCGGGTAAGAGGCAGGTGCGCTACCCCAACGCCAGAGGGCTGGCAATAATAATAATAATAATAATAATTTTTATAGTAATATTAATAATCTTTGAACATAGATACAAAACTGTAATAAAAATACTTTGAAAAAGTTTGACTTACGTACCAAAACATCCCGACGAAGAGGCGAGAATGAAGTCCTTCAGAAGACTGCTTCACTGTGGGGCTCGAGTTGTGATTCAAAAAGTATCACTAGGTGGGCTTTTCGTCACATTTCCATTTTCCCGGTATGACTTGTGCAATATTGTGTGGCAATTTTCCTAGTCTTTATCTGTAAATACGTAGACAATGGGCATAGTAACACTGAACGTGAACACTGGCGTTGAGCATATCACTCACAGTGTTGCTTATTAATAAATAGTTGTTGTTGATTTATTTAGGGGCTTTGCGACATCGTGGTCATGTAGCCCCGTGTCTTATTGTGGTGGCTGTATTTGTAAGTCAAGTGAGGATCGGGAAGGAGACCGCCGTGGCCTTAAGCTAGGAACCATCCCATGTGTCTGGAGGGAGTGTGAAAAAAAACCGGGATAATCCATACTCAAAATAGCAACTGTCAGCGCCGGGATTCGAATCTACGGTCTCCGGACTTGCTGCAGCTCCTCTGGCGGCCGTGGTGAACGATTTAACACGCACGGCTACGCCACGTTTTCAATACCAGGGGTTTTGTTCCGACGTTTTGCATTTGGGTTAATGAGTGGTGACAGAATGCAGAGGGTATACTGGCATAATTAACTGCAAGAAAACAGTTATAAATCATTAATGTTTTGCATCGATTGCATTCAGTGACTAAGTGAACTGCTCTCAACAGGACCGCGCAAGACTCAACCAGATAAGTAGCCTGTACAATACCATCTGAATTGACCATTTACAACAACCACATATTCACTCCAAACAGGCAAATCCCGGAGGCCAATCACCACTTCCAGTATCTCAGCAAAACATCACATAGACTACTGACGAGTTGCATTATCTCAACTAATGAAAAAATCCACAGCCTGCTTCCAGTCTCCGACCGGGTCAGGAATGGAATGAATGAAGCCCCCATCTAGCGGCGAGGATATGAACTGTGCCGGCTGCCGAAGCCTGACGCACTCCTCTAGGGGCAATGATTAAATGAATGACAGATGAAATGAAATGATAGTGGAGAGTGTTGCTGGAATGAAATTTTGACAGGGAAAACCGGAGAACCCAGAGAAAAACCTGTCTGCCTCCGTTTTGTCCAGCACAGATCTCACATGGAGTGACCGGGATTTGAACCACGGACCCAGCGGTGAGAGGCCAGCGTGCTGTCGCCTAAGCCACGGAGGCTTTCATTATCTCAACTAATACTGCAACTAAATAAATGTATATATTGTAAATATTTTCACCCATACTTTCAGACATAGATTTCAGAGCCTAAGTGTAATGGAACTGATGATGATCACTTGACGATCGAAACTGGTCATCCAAGTGTATTTATTAATCTCATGTATTTTTTATTTTTTTCAGGATTAGGGAATAACCCATCTCTTTTGGGTACAATCGTGTTGACCGACTGAAAAGCAGCAAACTTTTGTTTACTACGGCAACACTGAAAAATGGCTTCAAACACCATAATGTTTCGCACCGTTTAAATGTTAAGTCTCATATCACAGTCACAGTAGCGTAGATGTTATACAGAGGTTGTTATTTGAGACATATTTAACGTTCTAGGCGCATCCAGAAAGTAAGTCTCCCTATTTTTTTTATTTTAACGAGAGGGGGGGGGGGGGCGTGGTTGCGCAGCGGTCAAGCTGTTGGGCGGACTGGGTTCGATTCCCGGTCAATGCATGGGAGACTTTTGAAGTGAAATGCTATGTCCTGCGGTTCGGTTTCCACGTGAAAAGGAGGTCCCGAGGCTCATGATTGCATGATTAACGGTCACGCTTCTTATTTTAACGAGAACATAGTTATCTGCATAACTGTTGCCATGGCGAGGTGTCATCCAAGTCTGCCGCCTGTCTGCGTGTGATGTGCGCATTGAGCTCTTCGTCACGTCGGTGTGAAAATGCTGACCGGAGAACAGAAAGTTCTTGAGATTCAAGTAAAGATGGAAATCGCTGGGAGTAACATGAGGACTGTCTGTCGATGATCAAACAGCTCCCAGCCAAACGTGTGCAGAACAGTTGCTGGCTACCTGCTGATAGGGGATAAATGACCAAGAATGGTCTCCTCCTCTCTTACAGACAAACATAAGCACGCGCGCACGCGCATGGCGAAGAAGAAATAATAAGCATCCAATCCACTTGAAACAAATACTGTATCAGGTTAGAAAAAAATGGACAAATCATAGCAAGAAATGAAAGACACTTTGCATCTTGGAAAATGATTACCGTAGGTGTTGGAATGTAACAGCCACAATCAAGTGAGAATAATTCTGGGAATATCTGTGGTTCATTGATCTTTAATCTTTCTATTCTTCTATTTTATACATTTCCTGATCGCATATTTCTGTTGTTGTTGATTCATTTGGGGGCTTTGCGACATCATAGTCATGTAGCTCCGTGTACTTGGGTTTGTGTGTGGAATTTGTCAGATTACCTGTGTTATTTTGATGGCTGTAATAGTGCGTGTATTTGTAATTCACATGAGGATTGGGAAGGAGGCGGCAGTGGCCTTAATTTAGGAACTATCGCGACATTCGCCTGGAGTAGAAATGGGAAACCACGGAAAACCACTTCCAGGATGGCTGAGGTGGGAATTGAACGCGCCTCTTCTCAGTTTTGCCTCACGAGACTGAGTGTACCCCGTTCCAGACCTCAGACCAGAATTACATTTCTTGGCAGAGCCGAAAATCGAACCCAAACCTCCGCGATGAGAGCCAAGATTGAGGCGGGCTCACATTTTGCGATACATACAATGTCGATCCTTACGGACCACTAGTCATGGCAACTTAAATGACAATCCTTTTTCTCTCTCTGAACATAACGATGCGAGATCTCTTAGCACCAGCCAATGTTTCCACACTGAATGGTTTTCAAAATTAGTAGTAATCTTGCTTCGTCACATGGTTAACTATTGCAGCAGGAAATTATCTGCCTAAAGGTTCCATTAAGGTCTCTTTATAAGCTGAAAGACACACAAGAAAATGCCGACATACTGAACAAGTTTCGTCATCGTGGCACAGCCAACAGTCAGGTGCACACATCGCGTTACCAGCAAATAACAGTAAATGCTCTGACGTCATACGAATGTAATACGTCTCCTCGTAAATTACTCCCAGTTGTTGCTTCAGATAAAGTACAGTACAGTGAGTGCAAAAGTAGCACCGAGACCCCGAAGCCACCCAACTTTCTCTTGGCAAGCTAGGTCGCACGCGTTGCACAATATGGGTGTGGGTGTGGGCACTCGACAGTTCCATGGAAGATATGTTTAATCTTAGAATTCTCGGTATTCTAGAGAGAATAACTGAAGTGTTTAGAAAAGTAATCATAAAGACAGTTATTGGGTGCACTCCAGGGAAGGTTTCTGGCTACAAATTATTGACGTAACACAAAAGGGTGAGAGACTTAACAGGAAGCCTTAAATCCCAGAGTAGCCCAATTGCAAGGCTTGCTGATTCATCGCGAGGGACATGTCCTGACATGGATGTCTCAGCACAGCCTAATGCATAAGGACCGGGGCACCACACAGAAGAACAAAGAATGTTGTTTATCCAAAGGCACTTCAATTTCTATCTTTCTTGGTCTAGCTGCGTGGCTCAGCGGTAACGTTAGTCTATCTCCTGCTATGGCCAAGGTTGTAGGGTCGAATCCTGGAGCAGTCAATTGGCATTTGAGGGTGCGCAAATGCGAGCGGGCCGTGTCAGTAGATTTACTGGCACGTTAAAGATCCCCTTTGGGCCAAAATTCCGTCACCCTGGCGTCTCTAAAAGCCGCAGATGTTAAAACCAATAACACTGTTATTATCTTCCTGTCTTTGATGGGCATCGCAATGCATGCCGGGTATAGCCTAGCTAGTTATTCATAAAAGGCCATAATTAAATAAACATTACCTTTGCATGAAAACTATTGGAATTATATTTTCTAGCAGAATAAACAAAATTACAAACATTATACAAAATATGCAAAAATATTTTTTTAAATATGGAAAACTAAACTAAATAAACTGAAAAGATGCATTGGTCGACTCTGTTGATGGCTGTAGGTCAGGCAATGTACGAAGTGGGCTCCATCTGAGTAGAGGACTCTCACAGTTAATACGCCACTGTAGGCCTTTATACAGTAGTTGTTTTCAGCACTGACGTTTGTTGAACATCTAGAAAAGCAAAATAGAATCTTAAGATATTCTACATCTGAAGTACTGTTGCATCTCATTATTGTAGATTCATTTTGCGACCTCGTGGTTATGCAGCCCCGTGTTCTCGGGTGTGTGTGGAATCTGTCTGAGAACCTATGCCTATGAGTTTGGGCAGGTAGTCGTAGCCTCAATTTAGTTACTATAGGCTACTGTTATTCGCCCTGAGGAGAAGTTGGATGATGGTGATGGCTGAGCTAGGAATTGAGCCCACCTCATCTTGAGTAATCACACACGTTCGGAACGACTGCGTGAGAAAGTTATTGCATCACCGGCCGCGGTGGCGCAGGCACCGGGAGAGCGTGGGTTCGAATCCCACCTCAGCCGTCCTGGAAATGTTTTTGTGGTTTCCCATTTTCACCACCAGGCGAATGCCGGGATGGTTCCGTTCAATTTCGATTTCGTAATCATCATATACTGTATATATAAGGTGTATGTTTCACATAACTCATGCTTTTGAACCTGAGGAAGTCAGACGGTGTGGTTTGTACCAAAATCTTCAAAATCGTGACAATAGTAGAGGAAGAATCTTCCATTTCTTGAAAAGTCAACGGATATATTTGTTTTTACAGTATTTATCAAGTGCGTTGAAACAAATAAACGAGATAATAGCCCCTGCCACAACTGTGTCCATCCCGCATAACACTAAAACAAGGTGGGTGGTCTATACACATGAGGTGGTCACAACTAATCGATCGTAACAAATGAGCATTTCTCGCACAAGTCCTCTAGTTTAACGTTCCTTAAGATGGACTGCACGAGTTCTACGTAAAGATTGTTCATCGGTCCGTCAGCACGTAGCCGTGAACCCGGCAAGGCAACATTGGGTACATGAGACAGTAGGCCTACTCATGTAATAACATTTAACCCTGACAACCACGTCAACCCACATCAGGGAAACCTTCATTAACATTGGATAGTGTACAGCACAACTCACCCTGCACTACGATGCGATTGTTCTCAAGTCAAACTTTAACCGTTATCAAGAATTGATAAACTCAGAGGTCAGTGAATGATACTGACTCGCAACACATAATTTAACAACCACGTGGCTATACCATGCATGTTTCATTGCTCAAGTATGGTTTTTACCGGTTTTCCCCGCACAAATGTTGGGACAATAAGCTTGTTTGAAGTCTCGCGGTATCTGTCCCATGCACTATAGTCTACAGTCACTACAGAAACACACGTTAGGCCAATCTGAGAACTTGCACATGCAGCCAAGTACACGGGGCTAACTATCGCAGTATTCCTAAAGTAACATTGCACATCATCAGTAGGCCTAGCTGTGTCTACCCCTTACAGCATTACTCCCGCTTCAACGGCGTTCAAGTGATTTATCTCAAAAAATAACCGCCAGGCCACTATTTTATTTTTGTTAACAAAACACGCCTCTTTTTTAAAACGGCGGTCCTACTTAAAATATCAACCGTTCAGGTCACTGAAGTATTTATTCGGTGCATATTGCTACACTGCATTTTATAGCAATATTAACACACGTAGAAGTAAACCAACTGCTGTTTATGCCCTTATGACATTAAAACTTCAAGTTGCAGAAATCAATAAATTGCTGTATACTAACACAATTTGCCTCTTTCTAATGCAGATATCGAACGTTATTTCCAAATTACAATTTCATTGTTACTGACCGTAGGCCTCGAGTGAAACTACTCATTAGTAGCGTGCTTCTCCTAGTTTTCAGATAGGAAGAGAGTATTGAAAGAACAAATTGTTTTCGATTATTTCTAATTGCAATTCATGGGCTTAGTTCCATTTCAAGATCTTTAAAATTAATCTATTAATACTTACTGGAGGAAAACTTACTGGATAATTTATGTTTTAAACACAATGGTGTGTGTAGTAATAAAATCGCATTTCGAGCTATCAACATACAGTTGCAATTATGTTTATTGTTACCAACAACATTCCATGAATTTTTAACAAATAAAAAGATATAATATATAAAATATTCGATTTGAATGAACTAATTTATTCCACACCTCTTCATAAAGATATAAGATATGGCCTTGTCAATAGGCTTACTATCTAACAGAACAGATACTAAATTATCATATGTTGGCATAAGTTTCATTCAGAAAGAACACTGTTTGATCAAATCAATGTTTGCTTCTCGACCTCATTATACGTTAATTTATAACAACTGCGTTTGTCCACGATTTTAAATTTAATTGGTATTCTGCCCGAAGGCAGGTCCGAGCCCCTCAGCCGGAGCTTACGTGCGGTAGGGTGGCCAGGACCTTCCACTCCTCCTTATGTTGGCCAACAGCAAGCAGTGCCTAGAACCAGTATACCATTCAAGTTCCGACTACGCCCAATGCTGCTCATGGGATCCGGTGTTTCAACATGGCCACGAAACCTGGCAGTAACTTCAAAGAATTCAATACAGTTTCATATCTTGCAAACATAGTGCGTGAGCTTCAAAATTGTTAACCTATATATACACTATTTATGATATTCTAAATTCCTTGTTTTTCTACTGCCGATTTTTGAGGGTCTTTACTGTGAAACACAATACAGTGAAACCCCTCAAATCCGAACCCCGGAAATCCAAAATCTCGTTTTATCCGAACGAGTTTTTTATGATTTTAAGTTAAAACACACGCAAAAAAGAGTACCTTATTTATTTTGTCATAAAACAATTATATATTCTACATTATAACCTTATTTTACATAATTAGTTGAAAAATTAACAAAGAAGTGCAGTTAGAAGCTAACCAAGTGTAGATGTGCCCAATCTCATCCAGGATTGGTTATTGATATTCCTTAGGTTAATCACTTTGCGAAAACAAGGAAATAACAACAGAAACACACAAAATAGCACTTACTTTTTCACTAGAAATCAGTTACCCTCAAATTGTCGAAGTGACGAAAACCTTCCCGCGAAGGCGATTGCGTGGTAGTGTCGCATGAGCATGATCAATAGGGTCCCACTCTATTATACGGTATTCCTGTTTATAAGGATATCCATTTTGATTGATTATTTATTGCAACCACAAATTTATTATATATTTTTTCTTACCCAACGTTCATATTAGAACATAGTTTTTCTACAATCTTCTATTTTTATTACTGACTGAAGAAGACCTCAAATATATACGAAGGGCGTTACGTCCACCTTCTCAACATAAACTACTTGTAACTTGATACACTTCTGCCATCGATGTGTCAGTCTCTCCAGACCTTCCTGCGTACCCATGCCTTGACAGCTGTGTCCAGTTCTGCAAACTCCGACAAACGGCGACCATGCAATGGAAGCATAGGGGCAGGCAGTCCACCGCCAAAGAAACGTCGAACAGTGCCATTAGTTGGCAAGCGAATAGCGACAGTGTTCTGGGACACAAAGGGCATCATCCTCACTGACAGGCTGGAATTGGGGGCCACGATTAACAGTGCAGCATATGTGCCAACCCTTAAGCGCTTACACCGTGCCATTCAAACTAAGCGGCCAGGAAAATGGGCTAAAGGTGTACTTCTGCAACATGACAATGCCCGCCCCCACACTAGCCGAGAGACCACCGTTGCCATTGATCAAATGGGATTCACGGTGCTGCCACAGCCACCATACTCTCCCGACTTGGCCCCAAGTGATTATCACCTGTTCGGGAACATGAAGAAACCTTTGGACACAACTGTCACGGCATGGGTACGCTGCACTCCGAAAGAATGGTTTCAGGAAGGTCTGGAGAGACTGACACATCGATGGCAAAAGTGCATAAAGTTTCAAGGAGATTATGTTGAGAAGGTGGACGTAACAACTTATGTGTAATGTACTTCATTTGGGTAGAGAAATATAAAGTGTAAAACAACGCCCCGCGTATCAACATTAATACTTAAATTAGATATGATTCAAAAAGTATTGAATAGCGTATTCTTTAACATCTTATAATGAATTTCCAAACCGGAACACAAATTCAAGTTCTTCTTTTTCCAGCACAAAAGACCTCTGGTGGTCAGAATTACTGTATCAGTTCACCGTTACTTGATCTGTGAACTTCCAAGAGAAGTCTGTCTGTGACGTAGTCAGCCTGGAGGCTGGTTGGATCCTCAAAACGTACCGCCATAGATTAGGTCGGTAGATAGCCATAAAACTTCAAAGCAGCATTATAATGAGGCGTACTAGGCAAGATGAGGAGTCGGGTAGTTTGCCATTGCTTTGCTCACTGAATCAATAGCACTGACCCTAAACGTTTCACAGTACACATAGGCACTAGTTGTGCCCTGATGCCATTACTCAGCACCACTCATAGCTTCCATATAATCACAGCCACGAGTGCGGTGATACTCTAGCTTGTGCCAACAGACAAATGCAAATGCAATGCATCCTTGTAACAAAGGGATGATCGTGAATGATGCGTGCTATTTATGACATTGAAACTTCAAGTTGAAGAAATCAATGCATTTTACTAGAAAGAAGTTAGCGTAGCGACCAGACCTTGCTGTATGGATGTGAGAGGTAGAGGTAACTGATATGAGGGTAGCATGACTGATTGCTGGGAGCAATGACGCTAGATGAAGCTGTTCGTAAGAGTCGACTCAGATGGTGGGGTCATGTGAAGAGAATGGGGGCAATGAGTTCGGCTGTAGAGGGTAAGAGAAGTAGAGGTAGGCCTAGGATGCTATGGCCAGATTCAGTGATGAACGATCTCAATGTGGGAGGTGTAAAAGCAGAGGTGGCCGGAGTGCTAACTGCTAATAGGGCACCATGGAGGCGACTTGTTCACAAACAGAGGCTCGCAGACTAGACTGGACGCTGAATGGCAAATCAGTCTCAAATGAAAATGAGTGACGTAATAAAAGCTACAAAGTGTAGGCTAGGGCTAGGCTGTGTACTCCGATGCTCCACTAGACACATCATGTGAGACTCTCTGCTTGCCCTGTGCTGTAGCCAACACATCTGTATTGCGGGACTGATATACGTCGGGAAAAGCAGATCTACCACTACATTTTGGACAAGACCTCGGCGTAATTGAGTTTTAATTTTATTAATGCAGCCAATGGCCATGTACTTTTTTTTCTTTTTTTTTTTTTCTTTTTCAGATGGGTCAGGGAAGGGATATTGGAAGGAAATCGGTCGTGGACCTGTTGAAAGGAACCGTCCCAGCATTTGCCTGGTGGTGAAAATGGGAAACCACGAAAACCATTTTCAGGACGGCCGAGGTGGGATTCAAACCCACTCTCTCCCGATGCCAGCGAGGCACGAGGAAGCGCGTTAGCGCTCTCGGCCACCGCGGCCGGTGTAATTGAGTTTTATGTAGTGGTTAATTGACAGTAGCGCACATAAATTTACTGAGGATACCATTCAAAATTAGAACACCTCCTCATTCCATGTTTTAAAACCGAATGTTAAGTAGATTTCCTTGAATTACTTGCCATCTTCTGTGGTCTCAGGTTACGTATTGAGACTCCGATGCTAAACGTCCTGGGTTCGATTCCCGACCCTGCCATCCTAGAGGAGATTCTGCGTGGTACTGTATCCCACTAGGCAAACACTTCCAGGGTGGCTGATACTACCTCTTCTCAATGTTGCCTCACGAGACAGAGTGTATTATACTTCAATCCTCGGCTAAGCGGGTGCTTGCCACTGCAGTACGAGGTGGTCAACGTTCTAGGTATTCTGAAGGTTGTTGTAGAGGTGAAGAGTGGTGCGAAGAAGGAATTTAAATATGTCTAACTATCACCTGTTGAAAAGGCTAGGGACCACGATTACCAAGCGCTATACCAGTCGAGCGACCTTAAATGCTAATAGGAACGGCCTCACAAGTGGATCAATCGTGTGGCATCAGCGGCATTCAATGAGAAAATTCTTTAGAACGATTCAGACAAGACCTCTTTTTGATGGAGGGTAACTCACTGCATAGCCAACGTTATTGCCCAAGAGTCGGCTATGTACAGGTGTTCGTGATAATAATAATAATAATAATAATAATAATAATAATAATAATAGTAATAATAATAATAATCTATACTAATATACAGTATAAAAATGAGATGGTGTGTGTCTGTGTATTACTCAATCACGCAAGAACCACTGGTCCGATTTACATGAAAGTTTACATGGAAGTAGCTGATTTACCTGGTTAACATATAGGCTACTTTTGATTCCGATACTTTGTACTATTTAAAAATGGCGACCATTTTAGTGACGTCACTACACCCTTTGGTTTCAAACGTTCATATTCCCATTTCAAATAAAAAGAGAACGCTAAGAAATAGCAAAGTTTTGATGGCATATACGAGGTTTAAAATTTAACTTTCTCTCCGAAAGGTCTTTATCACTTTTCGTGTATCTCCAACGGTTAGCGAGTAAAACACGGTTAACGCCGAACGGTGTAGTTGGACAAAATGTTCCATCCTAACTCTCCCTCCGCGCAGCACCTCGCCTATCCCCTGTTTTAACTGTCACCTTCACTTTTTAATTTATTTATGACCCGTAGCGAAGCACGGGTACTTCAGCTAGTAATAATAATGATGACAATTGCATGGCACTAGCTGACGTGGCGTAGATCTTTGAATTGGAGCCATTGAGGCGATCTACTCTCCGTTAAACACTGCCATCTGGCAATGAAAAACAGAACTCTACTAGGCGATCTACGAATGAGATTTTATTAATTTTGTATTGTTATCAGCAAATGTGATACGAGATATTTTAGAGCCGACATCGTACCACGCGGAGTACTGCGAGTTTGCCGCTCTTCAAAAATCCGACTTCCTCGGCAACGTTTTGAACCCTCGATCTAGGGAACAGTGGGCTCCAGTCTACCAATGATCCACCCAGTTAGAATAATATCATCATATAGACCTACCAGGTAAATCAGCTGCCCCTAAAAGTAGCCTAACTAACGCATGTTGTCAGGAAGGTCGACATGCCGTATGCTACTAATGCACTGCAAGCGATACTCAACACTATTATGTTTCCCGCGTAATAGTCTGTAGTCACATGGAGGGAAAACTAATAGTGTTCAGTATCGCTTGCAGCGCATTAGTAGCATACGGGATGTCACGCTCGTTGGGCTGCATATTACTAGGGGCAGCTCATTCGCCTGCTATAAAACGCTAAGGTGAATGTTTCACAAAACTCAAGCTCTTACACCAGACGTAGTTAGAAGGTGCGGTCTGTGTCAAAATCTTCCAAATCGTCTCAACAGTGCAGGAAAAATCTTGCATTTCTTGAAAAGGCAATGGAAATATATTTTCTTGTTTAAAAACTGCGTTTATACAAATTAACAAGATGACAGCCCCTGGCAGAACTGTGTCGCGTCTAGCCCGCATAACAGAAAAGCCGGGCAGGTAGCTTATGCATAGACGAGATATTTTGCACAGGTCCCCTAGTTGTTATTATTCTAGCAATGGCCCTCCCAGGTAGATTATTATTATTATTATTACTCTCGTTATCACCTAATACGTTAAATCAATTATATATATATTTACGGGGAGAAATTATACATATATAAAAATTTTAATTTGTGACTGAAGAATGTGCCTTTGTGAGCGCGGAATATGCAGTTCGTAATGAGGATGTGTAGGGGAAACAGCAAGAACAAATACAATGACTCGGACTCCGATTGGGTTCAAACTGGTTAACTGTACCTTCCGAGAGGGGGTTCGCACTTTCCCGAAATACGAAGTAGGCCTATCGGATGTGCATTTATATTTTGGGTGTCTCTACAAAAGAATCACTAAGCAATTAAGGAAACTTGGTTGATCAAACTGAAATAGTCTCCCGGCCCATATAAAATTCAGCACATACTATGGATATCACAGTAATAATAATAATAATAATAATAATAATAATAATAATAATAATGTGGTTTAAACCTTCTCGTGGTGTAGTGACTAGCATGCTTGTCTGTCACCAGAGAGGTCCAGGTTTGATTCCCACCTCAGCCATCCTGGAAGTTGCTTTCCGTGGTTTCCCACTTTCCCTCCATACAAATGCTGGGATGGTACCTAACTTAAGGCCATGGCCGCTTCCTCCCTCAATTACAAGTACACACACTAGTACAGCCAACACACTGACACAGGTCAACACACAAATTCTACACACACCCAAGTACACGGGGCTACATGACTACGATGTCACGAAGCCCCTAACTAATCAACAACAACAACTTCAGATGGAAACAGCCAACAGGAGGGACAAAATGGAATGAAATAACCCGGCATCTTTTTCAAATTGCAAAACGTTAATTTCGAACAATTTAAAGTCTATTGCTTTTGCTTCATTTAGGTTTAGGGACATCATCCCCATGTACAGGCGCGTGTATGTGATGTCTGATAACCAGTGCTATTACGGTGACAGTAATATTGTGTCTAGGCATGAGATAGAGTGTGATACCCCTCGCACCGGCCGACCAATGACGCACTTTACCCGGGACCAGGATGGTATAAAAACTCACACTTCAGTTCGGGGAGATCCGGAGAGAAAGTTGTGATCAAAGGAGGAAATGTCCAGCCAGTTCAGTAACCTCCCCCACTGAAGAGAAAGTGACTGTTAGAACAGAGTACTATGGTTCTTCGAAATAGGAACTTCCTCAAACGTCGCTTGGACTTTACCACAGCTTCTTCCTCCCCCTGAATATAGGCTACAGAGGAGCGCAAATTATTACATTTAAATAAAGAATGTAAACCATTGTATTGATCATCTTGTCCCCCGTGGACTTATACCTTTTCCCATGAGGAATTGCGCCTGGAAACTTGCAGAATAGCGAATTCCGAAGAATACCTGAGCTAGGTCCGTTTTTTATTTTTAATTGACTTTGGAATGCACCCTCCAAGTCAGGTGATTTGAATCCATAGTTCATGAATCTTTGACTAGTTCAAGAACGGATCATCAGTAAAAGAAAAAGACCCCCAATTAAAACAAAACGTGTGACATTTTGCATTAGAAAGGCTCCTATGTTTGTCGTAATTCTAAAAACATCATTTTACTTTGAATTTCCTAAATGAAAATATAATTAAGACTAAGACCCTTGATTAAACATTTGAAGTAAATTCAACGCCTTGCAAACATATTTTAGTGAAGAGTAAGTTAAATGGGGCTTTGCAAAACTGCCCTCAAGTCTAATCATTTGCACACACCCCTGTATGTTCCATTTTACCTGCAAGCAGAGAACCCAATATTACGTCAATTAATTTCCCATTAGCACTCGATATTTTCAAGAGCGATGTTTTATCCCTAAGAGTCAAAATCAACACAGCAGCTTCGGTGGCGTAGTGGGTAGCATGCTGAGCTTCTATCGCGGGTTCAAACCCGGCCGAAGTCATCAGATTTTTAAGACCGTTGAAAATCTCTTCCTTCGGAGGGGAAGTAAAGCCGGCGGTCCCATGTCATAGATTTATGGCATGAAAAAGAACCTTCCACTAACTACCCTTGTGGAAGCTAAAATTTGTAGGTTAGTTTGATAACGCTATATTACTTCCAACGTTCGCCACCAGGTGCTGACTGCGATGGCATTTAGTAGCCACGTCCACAGCTAGGTGTCGTGGACGGTAGCATTTGGTAGCAAAAGTAGGAACTATTTGAAAAAATTAATCGTCTACAGTCCTTCTACTTGAATCACAGATAACACACACTAATACAGCCATCACAATAACACCGGTTATCAAGACAAATTCTACTCACACCCAAAGTACACGGGGCTACATGACCGTGTTGTCGCAGCCCCTAAACTAAGGAACCAACCAACCAAACCAAAGTCATCACTTAAAACATGTAAGCGAAAATGTTGAAGTTCATACGTAGTGTCAACAATAATTTAAACTCATTCGATTATCAGATATTGGAGGAAACTTTCCTCATCTATTACAAATGAAAATGCTAAAAGCATTGTGTCTTCATTGAAAGGGGTTTGCCTCATAGCGCAGTGGCTAGCATTCTTAGATGTCACCACGGAGGCCCGGGTTCGATTCCCGGCTATGCCAAGAAATTGAATTCTGGTCTGAGGGCTGGAACGAAGCAAAACTGAGAAGAGGAGTGTTTGATTCCTTCCTCAGCCATCCTGCATTGGTTTTCCGTGGTTTCACACTTCTACTCTATGTGCCTGGCCATCTCCTTCACAAGCCTAGCCTCCACAACTACAGACATCGCAATACTAATACAAGTTCTACACACGCCCAAGAACACGGGGCTGACGACTATGATGTCCAAACCCCTAAACAAACATTTTCTTATTCCACCCTGGGATTCCGTGGTATATTATGATGACAAATTTGCAGGAATAAAACCTCCTATTTGAAGCTCTGAAATATTGGTAAGCGTAGACTACGTACTGTCCTCTGCCAAAAATCACCAAAGTGAAATTTATCAGCTGCTTGGTGATGTATGAGAATGGTTCCCTAAACAACAAGGATAGCGGCGAGACAGTTTCTTTGGGGAAACCAGCCCTCGTGGGAACCATGGTGTAGTGGAGGACAGCTGCCACAGCTGAGAAACATCCAACTACAGGAAATGTAATGTGATACACCCGTCGCTATGAGAAGAAACGCTCCGCACTAGTACATGACGTTACGACTTTTTATAGCGCAGATAGAATTAGGTTCATTGGCACTTGGGATGTTTTGTAATCAGTTAGACCTCGACATGCACACTTCAGCATGAGTTATCGCGCTATTCATTTGGTGTCAACGGACATGATGGAATATCTGAAACTGAAATAGCAAATAGCGATTTTTTGGTCTTAGGACATCCAGACAGTTACCGGTATCTATATACCTAGTATACTCATATAAATCAAGTTTGTGCCAGATCCTGTTTTGGTAGAACCGATCGGAACAGCAAATGCAGTGAAAATGTACACTTCTCAGCAACCTTGGATCCCCGTATGGAAAGAACACTCGTTAAGTGGCTAAAGCAAAGAATCAAGGAATCTCTTGAGTTAGTATAATAAAAAATTAAAGATAGTTTTCAATTCAGTTATGTGGGTCAATAACTTGATGGTCCTCCACTATAGAAAATTTAATTTCATACACCGTCACTCAACAATCCTGAAAGCGATGGGACAAGCTCTGTACCAAATTATTGAGCATTTCTTGAGGGAAACGTTCCCACTCCTCGATGGCAGCATCGTTAATGGTGGATATTAATGGTCAACAGCCGCGAGTAGAATGCCCCTAGCTGTGAAGGTCATTATTTGAATAAAGTAGTTACTACGTAACATAAGTAGCCTATTAGACATTGCTGGGTAAACTTAAATTTGCTTAATTTCTTTACGAGTCTAAATGAAAATGTAGGTTATCTGCTGTCTGCATATTAATTTTTGCTTGTAGTAACCAAGTTCAGATAAAGTAAATTCATATAGGGTGCTCCTCTGTCAGCCTGCCTTGTTTGTTCCACAGTTGCGAGGAGTATTTACACAATAAATGCTGTAGAATAAGTTATTTTCTATCTTTTATGACATATACGTAGGCCTACATCTTTCCCTTACGAGTAATATTAACGGAGATAGTAACCGTCTTTTATTTCTAGCTCCATTTATCTAATGACACTTCCAGGTAACATTAATTCTAATTACTTTCAAATTATTTTTCACTCCTTGATTTGCAATTGGAAATAGATACATTTTATAAGAATCGACTAAAGTCTCGTAGAAGTGGTTCAATAATAATGAATGGCTCCCTAAGAACTAACTGGACTCGTTAGTTGCAACAGCAAGGTGATTGTCGGTGGTAGCCTCACTTCGGATGAAGACACATTGTATTGTGACTTTTCAGCAAAGGGATCGGGAACAAAGCAGTTTGATACATCCCTAGCGATAACGAACGGACTTACGTTATTGATGATGTGATGTTTCCTGAAAGTAGTCACGCTTCCCTTCTAATCTCCTTGACTCAACAATGTGGTTTTCCTGCCATGTCTACACTCGACTACATTCGGCACTCCTCGGCTCAAGTCGTCTACTGGTTGGCCTTCACATTAACATGTTTATAGCCAGATACAGTTTATTTGCGTTGTATCTGCTGTGTTTCACAATCCTGCGAAGCTTACAACAGCGTAATGTCTGACAGAAAGTGCGGTTTCAATGTAGTCTGCAAAGTTACAAACCAATGGCTTGTGGTCATTTGAGCTCGGAAGGTTGGCAAAATGCCTATTTTGCACTTGGTTCAATCATGAAGAGTTATTTAGAGATAATTTTGTTCTGCCATATCTGGGGGCTTTAGGGTCTGCCATATTTGTCTCTTCCTTGCCTATTTTAGCTTCCATTGTCTATTTCAAAATATGTATGCCTTATTTTGCATGTTTTAGGCCGTTATGTTAGTATCTACATAAAAATGAATTGGTTACGTACAAAGGAATATATTTCCAATCCACTAAGTCAACTAAAAATATTTTGTATCATGACAACATCTACTGAGACTCTCACTGCCCATAAATATATCCTTGAACAGAAAGTGTTTAATATTATTTTCTTAAGAGAACTGTCATGAATTCTAAGTACAGGATTCGACACCGCATCCCACCTTAGTACACCTGTCACCCAATAGAGCTGTGAGAAGGAAGGGAAGTCCCGACCCCACGCGTTCCATTGTTCACAGCAAACATGGGAGAAACCAACTTCTGCAAGGATTCCAAATAATAATACGTGCATTGGTCGTATGTTACCTTTATACAAATTATGCAAATTATTGAGAGCTTATGTACCTTGAAGCATCCTAACTATTGGAAACTAATCTATGTAATGGACTGAAGGAAAGGACGTGACCGTTAATGTCGTGATCATGAGCCACGGGACCTCCATTTTACGTGGAATCCAAACCACATGCCATTGCATGGCATTTCACTTTGAAAATTTCACATGCATTGACCGGGAATCGAACCTGGTCAACCGTGGTGAGAGGCCAACTGCTTGACGACTGCGCCACCACGCCCCCCAATGGAGTGAAAACTTAGGCGCCTAACGGTATCCGATGTATTAATAGTTTGAACACCTGACGGACATACTTGTGGTTTTGGTCTCAACAACAAGTCCAAACTGTGTTCTCCGTCTAAGAGAGTCGCAATTAATTGTATATTGATTGAAAAAGGTTCAATTCGCTGAATAAATTCACTGTTAAAATAAATCCAAAAAAGAAAACTATACAGTTTCATTCTTTCATGAAATGTACCGATCACTCAGGATCTATAATACTGTAGGCCGAAATGGCAGATCGTTCTTCACATCCGTTTATTGTCTCATCCCTGCTTATCCACGAGCTATATGAGTATTTAGAACTTTGCTAGCAGCTCATCGAAAACGTTGTGGAGGGCTGCATACAGCTCACGCGCCACGAATTGTAGACTCCGGAGACCCCAGTTGAGTCTGCAAGTAGGGTTCACTGTTGTAGGCCGTAGGGACAAATTTTGAACATTATATACAGACAGGGATACTATTCGTTTCGGTTCTTAATCTAGTGCCCCTCGCCAGTGGCTCGATAAACTTCGACAGGGACGCGATGAGTCCCACATTTTCATAACTGAGATCTTGACTTTAATTATCAGTGAACTGATTAATGAATTTGAATATAATACACAGGTCAAAATTAGTTTTGCATATTGCAAGATGTTGTATTTACATTGCAGTATGACAACATATTTGTTTTTGCACATTGGCTCATGTGTTAACTCTTGAGATAACCTGTTTGTTTGTTTGCATTGTACACTATTATCGGATAAAAGACGTTGTATTATATTTGGTCCAGAAATACGAAGGGCGTACAATATGTTTTACACTTTATATGTTTCTACCCAAACGAAGTACATTACACATCAGTTGTTACGTCCACCTGCTCAACATAATCTCCTTGAAACTTTATGCACTTTTGCCATCGATGTGTCAGTCTCTCCAGACCTTCCTGCGTACCCATGCCTTGACAGCTGTGTCCAGTTCTGCAAACTCCGACAAACGGCGACCATGCAATGGAAGCATAGGGGCAGGCAGTCCACCGCCAAAGAAACGTCGAACAGTGCCATTAGTTGGCAAGCGAATGGCGACAGTGTTCTGGGACACAAAGGGCATCATCCTCACTGACAGGCTGGAATTGGGGGCCACGATTAACAGTGCAGCATATGTGCCAACCCTTAAGCGCTTACACCGTGCCATTCAAACTAAGCGGCCAGGAAAATGGGCTAAAGGTGTACTTCTGCAACATGACAATGCCCGCCCCCACACTAGCCGAGAGACCACCGCTGCCATTGATCAAATGGGATTCACGGTGCTGCCACAGCCACCATACTCTCCCGACTTGGCCCCAAGTGATTATCACATGTTAGGGAACATGAAGAAACCTCTGCACACAGCTGTCAAGGCATGAGTACGCTGCACTCCGAAAGAATGGTTTCAGGAAGGTCTGGAGAGACGGGCACATCGATGGCAAACGTGCATAAAGTTTCAAGGAGATTATGTTGAGAAGGTGGACGTAACAACTGATGTGTAATGTACTTCATTTGGGTAGAAGGAAATAAAGTGTAAAAGAATATAGTAGCCTACGTCCCACGTACAAAATCTTGCAGTATGCATAACTTTCTTTCAGCAGTGTACTGTACATCAATGGAAGGAAATAATCAGTGCCAGAACAAACCGCCTGCAACTGTGATTGTCATAGTGTTGCATCAACTGAGCTGTATTCTTTAAAGTGTATAGTAAAATGTTTAGAAGGTGCTCGAGCATTACAAACTACTTATTTCAAAATATAAGCCCACATGCAATCACAACCTATGTTATTGTGGCGTCTGTACTAGCGTGAGTACTAGTAGTTAGGTCTAGGATATATCATTTCCACGTCGGCACCCTATTACATCATGTATTAGATTCAATTAATCATGATTGCGACGTATGGGGAAATGTGAAGACCGTATAAAATCGAGAAGGGAGTTTAGTAACGAAATACAAAATGTTATAATGTAATTCATATTATTTTATATAGTGCATATAGGTATGTAGTGTAAATTGTTAGAAGTGGGCGTGGTGGCGCAGCGGTCAAGCTGTTGGCGTCTCACCAAGGTTGACTGGGTTCGATTCCCGGTCAATGCATGTGAGATTTTCGAATGAAATTCCATGTTCTGTGGTTCGTATTCCTCGTAAAAAGGAGTTCCGTGGCTCATAATCACAAGATTCACGGTCACGTAAAATACAATCTTTCTTTTTTTCTAAATTTTTAGGGCAAAAATGTATAGCAATTTACAAGTACAAGAACTTCCGAGATCTAGTAATGGCTTGCCTAACAGAGAAAGTGTACCTCAGTAAACAGAAGCCAAGCTTTCTTCTCAGGTTATATGAGAGAGGCAAATCAATTCAACTTGCAAAGCCTAATGATTAGCAAATTTCCCGGAAACATCCGGTAAATTGCCACAGCACAGGAAGTGCTTCCAGCGATCGCCGTGCCGTGCCGTGCTATGCCGTGCCGTGCCGTGCCGTGTCGCGCAAACCCAAAGCTATGACGTACTTTATACAGGCTTCCCAGAAACAACACTGACCCACTTACTTCGTAACGGCACTTGCAGTGTCGACAACATAAAATCATTGCAAATTAGAACTCGGAGTATGAGAAAAGAGTTATTTGATCAAACACGGATAACGAACGTAACAGTGAAAGATAATGCATTAGGGCACTTGGATTGTTGTCATACAACATGGAAAACGTAGCTCTCGGCGTCCAGTAGCCTATTTCAGGTCACTTTTAGAAGCCGAAGAGAGGCGCTTAACATGAGGAGCTTGTTTAAGGAGAACTGTCATTTGGCAAACAGGTGAATTTCAGCACAGAATAGCATTTTCATATTGGAGAGAAATTGTAGGAAATAGGGGCGGGGGTTGGCAACGTCTTGGGGAGAATTCTGATTTTGAGGAGCACCAAGTGGACTGTAGAATTCTCCGTGACTACCTCATGGCGTAGCGGTTAATATTCTTGCCTGTCACTCTCGAGGTCAGGGTTCGAATCCCGGCTCTACCAAGAAATGTAATTCTGGTCTGAGGGCTGGAACGGGGTACACTCAGCCTCGTGAGGAAAAACTGAGAAGAGGTCAGTTCGATTCCCATCTTAGCCATCTTGGAAGTGGATTTCCATGGTCTTCTACTTCTACTCTAGGCAAATGCAGGGATAGCTCCTAACTTAAGGCCACGGCCGTCTCCTTCCCAATCCTGATCTGAATTACAAGTACGCACACTAATACAGACAACACAATAGCACAGGTTTTCAGACAAATTCCATACACACCTAAGTACACTGGGCTATATAACTACCGGGGCCGATAACCTCAATGTTAGGTCCCTTAAAACAACAATTATCATCATCATCTATATAACTACCATGTCGCAAAGCCCCTAAACCAATCAACAACAACAACAATTCTCCACCTGGCACGAACATGCGGTACGTCTACAAACTCCAGGCTTCCAGTGAAAACCTATTTTAACCTATGGCAATATTTAAAGTTATTGTTTCACTTGATGCGCTTGGGCATCGTGGTCATTTATCCCCGTGTAGAATGTATCCGCTAACCTGTCTTATTGTGGTGTCTGTATTTGTAATTCAGGTGAGGATTGGGAAGAAGGCGGCCGTGGCCTTTAGTAAGGAACCATCCCGGCGTTTACCTGGAGTGGAGTGGGAAACCACGGAAAACCACTTCCAACCAACCTCTTCTCAGTTCTGCCTCACGAGGCTGAATGTACCCCGTTCCACCCCTCACATCAGAATAAAAATTCCTTGGCAGAGCCCGGAATTGAATCCGGACCCCTGGGGCAACACCCAAGACTGCCAGCCGCTACACCAGGAGGTGTGTATAATTTAGATCCAAACGTTTCTGGCTTAGTGGAACCTAGCTGGACACTATGATAGGAGTTTTGGTAGCCTGTGACCTGTAGGCTATCAACCTCAAGTTTCGCTGTTGCAGGGTGAGTTCCCTAGTCCATTTTTAGTGTTGAGGTTACCTAATCCGTTTAAGGGCTTGAAACATTTTGGTCATCAGCCCGTGTACTTGTGCGCTCAATTTGTCTGACAACCTGTAATTCTGCGGTAATAGTAGTAGTAGTAGTATGTGTAACTGTAATTATTAGGGTCAGGTGCCCCGGGACTTAGAATACGGCACTATCCTAACATTTGCCTGAAGGGAGTGTGGAAAAAACCGTGGAAAATTCACACTCAGGATAGCTTCTGTCAGTGTTGGGATCTTTAAGGTGCCAGTAATTCTAGTGAAACGGTTTCCTCGTACTCTAACACCATCAAATGCTAGCTGACTGCACCGGGATTTGATCCCACAACCTTGGTTACAGCAGACAAGAATGTTACTACTGTGCCACGCAGCCAGCTGTTATCTATAAAAAGGGTGAACTGAACACGAGCGATTTATTTAATTCACGCTTACAAAATATGGGCGTGGAGAACAATACGTCTTACACGTTGCGTAAGTGAAGGAAACTTTGGGTGATGTAGGCCTATTCTCTATTCCAGTGTATGTGGTGGTCTAACCTTCTGTGCCCAAGGTTGCAGGATCGAATCCTGGCGCTGTCAGTTAGCATTTGAGAGTGCACAAATGTGAGGGAGCCGTGTCAGTAGATTTACTGGCACGTTAAAGATCCACTTCAGGGAAAATTTCCGGTACCCCGGCGTCTCCAAAAGCCGCAGTTGTTAAAAAGGACGTCAAGCCAATAACAAGCTCCTAAACCAGATGCAGTAAGAAGGTGTGGGTGGTTTGTACCAAAATAGCCTCAATAATACAGGAAGAATCTTGCATTTCTTGAAACGTCAACGTAAATATATGTATTTGTTTATAAAGTGCTTTTAAACGAATAAACAAGACGATAGCCCCTGGCAGAACTGTGTCGCGTCCAGCCCGCATAGCACTAGAGACGGGCGGGTAGTCTGTGCACATGGGGCGCACACAACCAGCAGCAGTGATGGGGCGGGTAGTCTCTGCACATGGGGCGCACATAACCCATTGTGCAACCAGCAGCAGTGATGGGGCGGGTAGTCTATACACATGGGGCGCACATAACCCATTGTGCAACCAGCAGCAGTGATGGGGCGGGTAGTCTATACACATGGGGCGCACATAACCCATTGTGCAACCAGCAGCAGTGATGGGGCGGGTAGTCTATACACAAGGGGCACAGCAGTGATGGGGCGGGTAGTCTATACACATGGGGCACAGCAGTGATGGAGCGGGTAGTTTATACACATGGGGCGCACACAACCAGTAGCAGGGATGGGGCGGGTAGTCTATACACAAGGGGCGCAGCAGGGATGAATTGCTCTCTGATTTCATAGATATTGACAATTTGTTTAAAAAGTGCGTTTAAACAAATAAACATATTTATAGAAGCCCACATAACAGTAAAGCCAGGCGGGAGGTTTATACACATGCGAGAGTTTTCACACGGTACAGCGTACCAACTGACGAGCCCAATGGTACGCTGGCAATACTGTAACTAGTTATAAAAACATATCATCTTATTCGTTGAAAAACATAGTTTATGGCTTATGACAGCAATTTCTGATGCCAATAGTCTACTATTTTATTCATAATAAAATAAAACAGGACAATTCCTCAGCAGTTGAGTGGCGACGTTCACGTGTGAGCCCGACATTATCATGGGCTAGGCCAATTACTTCGTCACGTATAACTCGTACATCACGTGAGCTAGAGCTGAAGGTGACTTCCTCCTACGTACCGAGGAAGAAACCTTTCCGTTTTCCCACTTTACAGCAATGACTAGTTACTTTCTAACTGCAGGGTTGTTTGCCAACTTAAGTAGTAAGCTCTTAAATATAGCGGATTTGAGAGGCTATTTGCTGATATAATTTGAGAAGAGATTTTGTTAAGTAATTTTCAGACAATTTGAATAGGGTAACTACCCCAATCGCCTACCCAAATGATAGCAGTTACTCTCGCCACTACAGATACACACGACTGTCTCCAGCCCCTCAATGAATTAAGAATAACTTTTGATTCCCTGAAGTTAGGACTTTGTTGTTCTTCTCCTGCACAACTCTCAAGCTCCACAATATTGTTGCTTCTTTTGCCAGTGTTGCCTATATGTGCGTGGGAATATTAGTCTTCCCTCGATTTGACTACAGACTAATAAGACGAAAAAATAATAGCGTTGAGTATCGCTTGCAGTTCATTAGTACCATACGGGATGTCGACCTTCGTGATAACACGCGTTAGTTGGGCTGCATATAACAATATTACTAGGGGCAGAGAGGAGATGCGTTGTGTATGATTCTAACTGAAACACACAATGATAATATAGTTAATAGTCCAGTCAGTGATTTTATCCTATCATGCCGAGACGTAAAACGGATATAGGTCGTTGTTCATTGACATCGTAAAGAAGCGCTTATCACGTAATGCATTCACAACTGTTCCCGGGCGAAGCCGGGCCGGGTTACCAGTCTTATTATACAATACGCTACGGTGCATGTTTCACAAAACTCAAGCTCATAAACCAGAGGGAGGTAGAAGGTGTGGTTTGTACCAAAAGCTTCCAAATCGTTTCAATAGTCAGGAAAATTTTGCATTTCTTGAAATGTGAACGGAAATATATTTATAAACTGCTTTTAAACAAATAAACAAGACGATAGCCCCTGGCAGAACTGTGTCGCGTACAGCCCGCACAGCATTAGAGCCGGGAGGGTAGTTTGTACACATAGGGCGCACACAACCCAGATAGCCCCTGGCAGAACTGTGTCGCGTACAGCCCACATAGCACTAGAGCCGGGAGGGTAGCCTGTACACAATGGGCGCACACAACCCATTATGCGAGAGTTCTCACACGGGTCTGTTATTAGGCTATATACTGTATAATACGCTAAGGTGTATGTTTCACGAATCTCAAGCTCCTAAACCAGCGGGAGTTAGAAGGTGCGGCTTGTGCCAAAGTCTTCCTAATCGACTTAATAGTACAGGAAAATTGTTGCATTTCTTGATTGGGCAAAGGAACTATATTTGTTTATAAAGTGTGTTTAAACAAATGAAACAGGATAATAGCCCCTGGCAGAGTAAGGGTTTCTAGCAGAGGCCCTTTCGTTATTATTTATTGTGTCTTTTGCGTCTTTTTTGAACTTTTGTGTGAGAAGTGTTTTATTAAGTGTTTAAATAATTATTGTATTTTACTTCAGGCACTAGGAAATGTAGGCTATTAATACTGACTTAATGAGACTGGTCTCCCGACCTGCACTGCACCGCAGCCCTCAGTCATGTTCATTGACCAATCCTCGTATTGTATCATCTTTCAAACGTATTTCCATTTTTACCTTACTTGTAGACCTATTACTCTGTTCCTAATCAGCATTTGTGAAGTTCTCAGACCCCATAAGGGAACCGTCGCGTACGTCGGTCACTATTGCTACATTAGGAAGAAATAGGGCTAACAATTTTCATGATGGAATTCTTTTAAAAATTGATTTGATATTTAGGTACTTTAACAAGTATCGAGCCACTTTGCGAGGACGAGTTAGGCCTACTGTGGATACTAGGAGAATTGGGTGTAGGGGTCCATCATCACGGGATCTTGGAAGTCCATGCACCAACAATAGCAAAATGCGCACTAAAATCAAGAAATGTATGATTTTAAGATCAAATAAATACCGGTATTCGTAATTTGTCGAAAACGTCAATTTTGATGATTCTACTGTGTGCAAACAGTTAATCGTTTAGGGGCCACAGCTGTCTTCTCAATCTTAGTGCCAATTGCATACTAATACATGGGCGTGGTAGCGCAACGGTCAAGATGTTTGCCACTCACCAAGGTGGACCGGGTTCAATTCCCGGTCAACGCATGTGAGATTTTCGAAGTACAATACCATGTCTGTGGTTCGGATTCCACGTTAAAAGGAGGTACCGTGCCTCATGATTGCAAGATTAACGGTCACGTTAAACTACAAGCTTCCTTTCCTTCCTTTCATACTAATACAGACTCCGCAATAACACAGATTATCGGGCTTATTCTACATGGACCCGACTGTGAGAGTGATGACCTCGTTGACTCCTGCTCCCAAATGAAACAACAATTGAAACGTTCCTTTTGGTATTACAACTATCGATCACTCACTAAATGTCTCCTCAAGCACACGGGTTATGCAGTCGATGGTTTCTGATGTTTACTTCTGATATCGAAAGCAATGACTCGGAGAGTTGCGCAGGATGGACATGGTACCATTCCTTATGCTGACGAATACCAGAAATTTCACCGTTTAGGCTACATAGAGAGTTGCTAACTTCTACGTAGCAGATGGGAGGAATGAGGAAAAGTCAAGGTCAAATATTTTTATAAATTCACGTGAAATCGTATAAATATGAGAGCATCGTGTACAAAATAAATATGCTTACATACACTACTGATCAAAGTCGACAACGTGAAAAATAAACTTCATATTTGCCGGATGTACAGAACATGGTGTGCAAAGACATATCCACGTTTCTTAAAAATGTATATTAAATAAAAACATACATTTGCATGAACTTCCGAGGTTCATTGAAGTGTATGCATGATTCGCATTGTGTTTTTCAGTTAGAATCATACACTGTCCCTTATTGTGTTTCCGGCATCCTTATATCAGCTGCCCCTAGTAATAATCTTTTATGCAGCCAAAGTAACGCGTGTTGTCAGGAAGGTTGATATTTCTCTGCTTGCATTTCATAATGGTAGTCTACTAATACAGTGGAACCCCGTTAATCCAAACCCCCGATAATCCGAAAATCCGGTTACTCGGAACGGAAATATTCCATTTTGTCAAATTGTTCTCCTTATTGAAATGAAAGAACATATTGTAGAATGAGGATTTACTTGCATTTTATTAGTCATGCTTTGCTAGAATAGCTTAATGTAAAGCACCAATCACTTTACAGAGTCTGTTAGTTTCTTTTGCCGCAGTGATTGGAACCTACTCGAAGATGCAGTGTTAAACCAGCGTCTCATAAACATCACATTAGTTGGGCGAGGCGTAGCAGCGGAGTGGACGGCAAGTTCTAAGCCAGCCGCGGCATCTCAACGTGACACTACAGTAGTTCTGTTCCTCACCAACTCCAGATTCTTTCTCCATCTGATCAACTCCAGCTTCTTCCTCTACCTCATCAACTCCAGATTCTTTCTCCACCAGAGTGGCAGAACTTTTAGAAATAATCGTTTTGTCCTCTGCGGGTTCTTAACTACTGTAGAAACTATTTCCGGTCCCAATTAGTTCGGATCACTGCAAGCAAGTCTGTAGTCACATCGAGGGAAGAATATTAATGTTCAAAATCGTTTGCAGGATATACTTGCCGTGCATTAGTACCACACGGGATACAGCAGACAAATATCGACCTTCCTGACAACACGCGTTAGTTGGTCTGCATAAACAGCTGATTCGCCCGGTACACTAGACTACTAGTTTCGGTTAACTTGTAACCATCCTCAGCTAAAATCAAAATGTAATAACGTTAAACTAAGAGCAACATACAATCTAAACATTGTTGTTGTTTGAGTCTTCAGTCTTTTGACTGGTTTGATGCAGCTCTCCATGCCTCCCTGTCCTGAGCTAATCGTTTCATCTCTACATAGCTCCGACACCCTACATCGGAGGCAATCTGTTTAACATATTCTAACCTTGGTCTACCCCTACAGTTTTTGTCCTCGACCCTTCCTTCCATAACTAAGCTTGCTATTCCTGGGTGTCTTAGTATGTGTCCTACTAACCTATCTCTTCTCTTCATTAGCAGTTGCCAGAAACATCTCTCCTCTCCCACTCGTCTTAATACCTCTTTGTTTGTAACCCTATCTACCCATCTGATCTTCATCATTCTCCTGTAACACCACATTTCAAATGCTTCAATTCTCCTCTTTTCTGCTGCACCAATAGTCCAAGTTTCACTTCCATAGAGCGCCACGCTCCAGACAAAGGCTTTCAAAAATGACTTCCTAATACCTAAATCTATATTCGATGTCAGCAGATTCCTTTATTGTAGAAATGCTTTCTTTGCCTGAGCCAACCTACTTTTAATATCTTCTTTGCTTCGTCCATCACTGGTTATTCTGCTTCCTAAGTAACAGAAGTCTCCTACTTCCTTCATCTTTTCACCTGCCAATTTGATCTCCATAGAGGTTTCTGATTTATTTCGGCTGCATTCCAGTATTTTTGTTTTACATTTATTTATTTTCATCATGAATTCTTTCCGGAAGACGGAGTCCATACCATTCAAAAACTCATTCAAATCCTCAGGCTTGTCGGCCAAGATGACGATGTCATCAGCAAATCTCAGAGTTGAAATTATTTCTCCTTGAATCTTCACTCCCACTTTAAATTTTTCTCTAATTTCCTTCATTGCTTGTTCAATGTAAAGATTGAAAAGTATGGGTGATAAGTTGCAGCCTTGCCTTACACCTTTCTGAATACCAGCTTCTCTCTCATGTCCTTCAACTCGAATGACTGCTGTCTGGTTTCTGTACAGATTGTATATCACCCTCCTATCCCTGTACTTTATTCCAATTGACTTCAAAATGTCAAACAATTTAGTCCAATCAACGTTATCAAAAGCCTTTTCTAAGTCTACAAAAGCCATGAACGTTCTCTTATCTTTCCTTATTCTACCTTCTAAAATCAGCCTAAGACTTAGTATAGCTTCCCTTGTTCCTACATTTCTCCTGAAACCAAACTGGTCTTCACCCAACTCCGTTTCTATCTGTCTTTCAATCCTCTTGTAAATTATTCTAGACAGGATCTTTGAAGCATGAGTAATCAAGCTGATTGTACGGTAATCTTCACATCTGTCAGCTCCCACTTTCTTTGGTATAGGGATGATTACATTCTTCTTGAAATCAGGGGGTAACTCACCTGTCTCATAAATCCTACACACCAAGTGAAATAACCTGATCAGACCTTCATCTCCTATGCAGCGTAGCAACTCAATCGGTATATCATCTATGCCTGGTGCTTTGTTCCTACTTAAGTCTTCCAAAGCTCTATCAAATTCTGATCTCAATATTAAATCTCCTTTCGCATCCTCATCAATTTCCTCGTCCCTTTCCATTACATGATTCTCAATCTCCTTTCCCTTATACAAACTCTCTATGTAAGCATTCCATCTCTCAACCTTTTCTTCCCTATCTGTTAGAGGCTTTCCATTTGTGTCCTTAATATTACAGCACTTAGTCTTCTTTTCCCCAAAAGTATTCTTAATCCTTCGATAAGCTGTGTCTACTTTTCCTAATTTCAGACAATTTTCTATACCTGCACATTTCTCTTTCAACCATTCTTCTTTCGCTTCCTTGCACTTCTTGTTAACCTCATTTCTCAGACGTCTGTATTCTGCTTTCCCCTTTTCATCTCTTAGATTCTTGTGTTTCCGTCTTTCATCGATCAATTCTAGTATATCCTGAGTGATCCACGGTTTTCTACCTATTCTTTCTTTCCTACCAATGTTTTCTTTTGCGGATTTTGTTATTTCATTCTTCAAAAGTGCCCATTCGTCTGCAATTGAAGTTTGTTTAGGGTTTTTCATTAGTCCTTCCTTTATACTCTTCTTGAATCTTTCGTTTACATCCTTCTCTTTCAGTCTGTCTATTGCCCACCTTTTTGGCTTTTGACTTTTCTTCAGTTTCTTCAACTTTAATCTGCATTTCATTACAACCAGATTGTGATCAGAGTTTATGTCAGCACCAGGATATGTTTTACAATCCAAAATCTGGTTTCGAAACCTCTGCTTGACCATAATGAAGTCCATTTGGTAACGCCCTGTATCTCCTGGTCTCATCCATGTGTATATTCTTCTATTGTGGTTATTGAATAAGGTGTTAGCAGTGACCAATTCATGCTCGGTGCAGAATTCTACCAGCCTGCTTCCTCGATCATTCCTTTCACCTAATCCGAAATCTCCTACTATCTTCCCTTCTCTCCCTTTTCCTACCACAGCATTCCAATCTCCCATTACTATAACATTTTCATCACCCTTGATATACCTCAGAATTTCGTCTATTTCTTCGTAGACCTTTTCAACATCCTCATCATCAGCTTGACTGGTAGGCATATAGACTTGTACCACTGTAGTGCAGGTAGGTTTTGTATTGATTTTTGCTACAATAATCCGTTCACTAAATTGCTCATAATATTCCACCCGCTGTCCAAGTTTCCTACTCAATATGAGGCCAACCCCTGCTTGGCCATTGTTTGATTTAGTGCTAATGACCCTATAGTCTCCTGACCAAAAGTCCTGTTCTTCCTGCCAGCGCATTTCACTAATCCCAACCAAATCCAACCTCAACCTATCCATTTCCCTTTCTAAGTTTTCTAACCTTCCACTTCCTAGCAGACTTCTAACATTCCACGCTCCGATCCGTAGAATGTCAGATTTCCTCTTTGTCACTTCTGTGATGTTAACCCCCTCTCGAGTAGTCCCCACCCGGAGATCCGAACGGGGGACTAGTTTACCTCCGGATTGAAATTTTACAAGGGAGGAGGCCATCATCACATGTAATTATGCATAGAGAGGTGCATATCCTCGGGAATAGCATACGGCTGTAGTTTCCCGTTGCTTTCAGCATTAACAATCTATAAATACAAATTGAGCACTAACATAAAAATATTCACTATAAGAAAAATGAGTAGGCTATCTGTTGAATAATACAGGCTGTACTTTGCTTAAAATTATCTTAGAAGCGGAAACACAGAAACTGTCTATCTTAATACCATTTGAAGAATGGTTATAATCATGGTAAAAATATTGGCTTTTTTAATCAGATCTTTTACATTGGATATTTAAAGAAAAGTTAAAAAAACATAAAAATATTGCTTATTAAAACCTTGAAGTTCAAAACTAATGAAATAATATTTGCTTCTTTAAAAATGTTCTTCAATGTGTCGGACCGACAATAACCCATTGAAGAACCTTTTTACAGAATGGTTATATTCTACAAATAGTATCAAAATAGACTTATTTTTGTTTCTGATTCTAACATTATTTTATGTTCGACCCTGACTATTATGTGTCAGAAAACTGTATCATAATGAGGCTCATTATAACACTATTTTTCATTATGAAACAGTTTCTCCCACCAATCAGAGCTCAAGAAACAGATGTGTGACCAATCAGATAAGGATACCTTCGCGCATGCGCTCAAAATCCAACATGTCTATATAAATTACCGAAAGTGCACCGTCCACATGTTCGCGTAAATAAACTGGTGAATATGAGACAAGAAATAGCACTGTACCTTAATATCCCCAAATCCAATTTCTACACAGTGAGTTGTTTTCAAACGACTTCGGTCACAGTTTTACTGAATACTGGTGCACAATCTGAACGTATGACATTGAAGCACACAGAGCGCATGCGTCGGTCGGCCAGAGAGCTTGGAAAACAGAGATATACTACCCAGCGCAGCACCCGATCACAAAATTCTAGTGACTGAACAGATATTTATGAACATTTATGTTAAAACATACAATAAAGTTATCGTCGAACATAAACAGTCGTATGCAACTCGCCTATAATGGTAATTAAGACACTCGTATGGAAATTATAAAACTCGCGTACTCGTGTCTTAATTATAACCATTATAGGCTCGTTGCATAATGTACTATTAAGCGTCCAGCGCCGTGGCTAAATGGTTAGCGCGCTAGGCTTTGGACCGAAGTGGCCCGGGTTCGATTCCCGGCCGAGCCATCAGGAGTTTTATTCTCTTGGGGTTAATTGCCGTGGCTCGGGTGTATGTGACGTCTTCATCATCACCTCATTCTATTTACGACGAGCTGGTCGCCCACGGGCCTGCACTCGGCCTCTCCGGAGGCCACACGATCATTATTATTTGAAGCAGATTTCAATTTAATGTTTAATGTTAAGTTTAATGTTATTACAGTTTGATTTTAGCTGAGGATGGTTACAAGTTAACCGAAACTTGTAGTAGTCTATGTTTCAATAGAGTAGGCTATTGACTTGGTGCAATAAAACTGTTATACCAATTGTTAGGTATGTTAATTAATATTAGCCTAGCCTCTATCTTTGGAAGAGCAAACATTGGGAAGGGGACGGGTTCCTGACCTCAACACCCCGCACCGCACCGAACCGCACGCCCGTTGTCAAACTTAAAAGCACCTTTTACAAAATCGTGATAAACTACGAACTTGTAAGTAAAATTCATCCCATAGTGATACAGCTCACGCTATGCTTATTGTGTGTGTGCCCCGTAGTATAACTGTGCTCGTGATGTCGTGTAGGCCGCACCATAACTGCAAGTCCAAGGATTGTAGGCTGACAGCGGCCATACTGAACGTGGCTTTCCCCCGGATGGCACCTTGTTTCAATTCCCGGGCACCTACCCCAATCCTAGATCCTACAAATTACAGTTACACATGCATTACTAGAGTCACAATAAGAACGCAGGTTATCAGAGAAGCACATAGGGCTGGTGACCAAAGTGTCCCAATTGATGGATGATTCCTACATCTGACGACGTGCTTGAATGCAAACGCCCATGCACACTCCCAGACGGAAATGCCGTTAAGTAGTGTAAGAACCAGCCCAGTAATAATAAGTTATAAACAGTTTTATGCGTGAAATTTCATTGTTTCGTTGTAAGAAACAGTTCAAAGTTAGGCCTATTCCATGCTAAGACTCAATAATTTAGCATTTACGACCTGTATAAACAAAGCTCATTGAGAGCAGCTTAACGGCAGCTGACAAATAATTCACCATTGTGACAATTAATATGAGGCGAGCGTGGAGAACAATCGGCATACATCCTGTTGACATTAACATAAACCTGTCTTTAAAAATAGCTCAAGCTGATTTACTTCATGCAATACGAGTACTGCTCGGTTCCAAGCTCTGTGAACTTGCGGGATGAAGGGCAGAGGCAGAGTAGGAGCAGGCGAGAATTGAGAAGCCTGTCGACAGCCCGCCGTGTTACCTGACATTCTCGTCTATTCCAATACTGCTAACATGGGTCTTTTCTGAAACCAGTGTGGCGTTGGGAATGAGTGACTGAGTCACCGACTAATGTATTTGCTTCTGTTACTACGCAAGGACCGAGAAACTGCATCACTCGTCACCACCACTACCGACCACTACTTATAGTCTGCGAGGCACATTCCTCTCAGGTCCACGCAGCTTAGACTCGAGCAGTCATGTTATTGTACAGTACAATATTGTCAGCCTAGTGGGCTCGATTATCTTTACGCAATGTTGAAGACACTTCCTAAGTAAGCAGTTTCTATGATGGCTGCAAACATTATTGTTACATCACCAGTTGCAGAAAGTACAGTATTATAGAAATAAGCCAAATAATCCATGCCAGCATTTGAAGCTGATCCAAAGTTTATAAGTGATACTTTACTCCGAAGCCGTTTGCATGAATCTAAACGTTCCAACATTTGATTCAGACAATAGTTACCGGAGTGTGTATCGTCACCAAGCAAAGCTTTAGTCCTTGATCTTTTGGCACTACATATCACCACATAAGCCACCTTCAGGCATGGACCTTTGGTTCATGGCCCTGCCAGGAATGTAGGAGATTCATGTCCGTGTCCCGATGACAATCTAAGTACTTGCGCCTTACTCCGTGAATGCCAGTATAGTTATGGCCATGATTTGATAGTCTTTCAAGCGATTTAGTTTCTTGTAGTAAGTGAAAAAAAAACTATTTTCTCCAAATAAATGTCAGTAGCACAGTTGCGGGAACTACTAGATTTAATTCTAATTTGAAGAATTCCGTCGTAAGACCTCTCGTTCGGCCGTAGAAAAGATGCAAGTTTCCTACATGTGTGTCAGAATGATCATCGCAGTATGTACTCGCATTTGGAGAGCTCTAGTCTACTGCTTGCATTTTCGAAGTGAAATGCCATGTCCTGTGGTTCGGATTCCACGTAAAACGAAGGTCCCGTGGCTCATGATCTCAAGATTAACGGTCACGTTAAACTACAAGCATTATTCTACTGCTTGCTGAAGATCATTCTGCGCGTATTATGCAATCGTCCCTTACGGGAGGGGCATCGCCCAGACCAAAGTTCGTTACAAAATTGGCTTCTAGCCTGCAGAACAGCGCGAGGCCATCTCTCATCCACCAACGAGCAGCTTGGCCGACATCAGGGGCGTATATAAAGGGAGGGGGGGGGGGGGGTGCTGAGGGGGCCCCAGCCCCCCCTCGAAAAAAGCCAATAAAAATTAAGAAAATGTTGCTTTGTTAATAGGAAAACATAATTGTAAATTTGGTTGTACCCTAATCTTAACTTATTGCCTAAGTTATAAACAATATTAAGATTGAAATTAGACTAACTCGTGGTGTAGTGGCTAGCATTCTTGGCTGCCGCTCCGGAGGTCCGAATTCTATTCCCGGCTTTGCCAAGAAATTTTAATTCTGGTCTGAGGGCTGGAACGGGGTACACTCAGCCTTGTGAGGCAAAACTGTGAATTCCTCAATACGGTACTGTTGAGAAATAAATTATCAACTTGTAAAAAAAACCTGTTTACCTTTCTGCTTAGTAAATTGACAAATATTTAGATATTTGCCATTCATACGCCTTAGGCCATAATAGAACATTCATTGAGTATTTGTGTGTTGTCTTGTATTGCCAGTAATTGTAGGCTATATACACTTCGAATCTTATCTAAAATAATTACACAAAGTTATATGCTCTAAGATGTTGGTTGATATTTCTGGGTATTTTGCGGTGACAATCCCCTGAGAATATTCACAATTTTCCAGAATAGTCAGCCCCCCCCCCCCCCCCGAAAAAATTGTATATACGCCCAAATATTGTGTCACCCTAACCTAAAAGAAATAACATGAATTGTTTATACATTTAATGAACACACTTTTTGAAGATAATAATAATAAATGTTATTGGTTTTACGTCCCTTTTTAACTACAGCGGCTTTAAGAGACGCCGGGATGTCGGAATTTTGCCCCGAAGGGGATCTTTAACGTGGCAGTAAATCTACTAACATGGCTCCCTCCCATTTGCGTACCCTCAAATGCCAACTGGCAGCACCAGGATTCGATTCTGCGAACTTGGGAACAGCAGGCGAGAACGTTACCGCTGAGCCACGCTGCCAGCCTACACTTTTTGAACAAATAAAAAAGAGGAAGGGGGAGGGGGTGTCATGTCATCATCAGATCCTTCCCACACTGGCAGACGGAATGTCCATGTTTACCATTTCCTCAGGATGCTCTCACGTTACTGTCTTAAACACAGGCGTTTTGAAAATAATATAATTTTTGGATTTTTGAGGATTTTTTAAAACTGGTATAATTTTCGTACCATTTTCATAAACATTTCCATGAGACAAAATTAAACTGAAGTAGCCTACATTTCGAAAAACGACTGTGTTATAATATAACGAGGAATTGCTTCTAAAACTTTCAGTTTTGCATCTTGAAAAGTTGCGGAAAAAGGGAATTTTTATATTAAGAAATGTAATTTAGCAAGAAACTGGAATCAAAGCTTTCCGCCAGCTGAGGTAACAGCAACAGGAAGAGGCACGATATGCTCCGACACGGCAATACCTGTTTTTGGTTTCGTAAGAAGGGTTTTATGTCTCTTGTCTAGTGGAGAGAAAACTAAGAATCTAGTGAAAATAGCGAGAAAAATAAAAGCCCGCACGTGGGATTACTAACAGGACGCACGATAATGAGCCATGAAGGAAACCAAGGGTACGTTCCTTTCATGTGACGTAAAAATAAAATCGTAAAGATTTTGAAGATGTTCTGCACTCCGGAGCTTTTCCCTACTGTGTTGTAAGAATCTGCACATTGAACAGGGCCTGATGAGGAATATTTCCTTCTTCTGAGAATTTGGTCAACAAGCATAACCACAGCCATAACACTTCCCCTCCTCGGACAGGTGAATAAGAAACTGTTCCTTAAGTACCTCGCGGTAATTAAAATACGATCAGAGGTTTCAACTTTCCCAAAGCGTAGCTCTCTTATATAAGAAGATGAACATCGACATCAGAAGCTGATGAAAACATAAAATATTCAAAATCTGAAATAAGTTTGATCACAGACAACTACTTTTTAAAAAGAAATTCACTCTCAACTCAATCCCGTAAGCATTACGGTGGCTAATTTATAATTCAAAATGCGCCAAATTTATTCAAGTCCCCGGACCTTTGTTTATGCACAAACCCGTTAACTCTACATTGTAAATTAAATACTGTATGTAGCCTATGAAATAAATCTTTAATATATACATGATCGTCTTAACTCCATCTTGGACAACTATTGGGTCGATAACAGATGCTCCCAATGAGTATGTCCGCAATAGAACAGTTGATCAATCACTTTTGGTACAACACAACAGGTTCATACAGCAGCACGTACATGCATTAAAGATTACATACACGGACATTCTTTCTTTCGTCAAAAGCTGGTGAACAAATCATGAAACCTCTAGAAGTTAAAAATTAGATACGAAATATCTTACGTACCACTTGAGCACAAAACCAAAAATATATACTCTGAAGTGAAAAGTTCAACATGAGCACTTTAACGCTAATCACAACATATTCAGCTACTATACGTCTGAAAACCAGCTCCAATGTTTAAACTAAGATCGGTAACTAATGAACAAAATAGTAAAAACAATTCAAACGTAATTGTACATTTTCCAAGGCACGACATGGTACCTACTGGGCTCTCCAGTGGATTTTCAAACAATGCATAGCATTTTATCTCGTATTCCTTTAATCCAAGATAAAACATCACATTGTCAATAAATACATCGTGGAAAAATATGCCAATGAGGTTTTCTTAAAAGTGCTTGGTTCAATGTATTCAAACAAATATTCGCCCCGTGCAAGCTTCGTTGATATGGTGCCGGTTGAAATACTCCCCCCATTGTGACAAGGGTGTACAGTAGGCTACACTGTCCGGGGTCTCCTTCGTCCTATTTTGTAATAATAATAGTACAAATAGCTAGTAGATGAGAACAATCCTAGAAGTAGATGTCAACTGAAGTTTAGCAAATCCAGGGTTAAGGCATAAAGGAGGCACATTGGATTAAACATTATTAAGCAAAGGACAAAACGTTTGGAGACAAGTCTTTATAATTTCACCAGATTATGTTCTTATCATCGAGTAAAAAATATGAGAATAAGATCATGGAATCTGTGAAAGGAAAGTAGTACAATAGGTAAATTGTATTATTATTATTACTATTACCGACTCTCGCTAAAGCGCAACACTAGGCCATAAGGCCAAGCTCTCTGCGGACTCGATCGACATGGGTTCGAACCCCACCGTCCGCCGTCCTTGAAATGGTTTTCCGTGGTTTCCCCATTTTCAACTCCAGGCAAATGCTAGGACGGTGCCTCCTGACAGGCCACGGCCGCTTCCTTCCACATTCTTGTCCAGTTTCATTCGTCTTCATTCATTTCATCTATCAATAACTCCTCTCATGAGGTCGGCGTCAGGAAGGGCATCCTGCCGTAAGAACCATCCGCCACATAAAATTTCATCGCATCTTATCCCCGACCCCGTTGGAAACGGGAATAATAAGACATAGGCTACATTACTATTGTTGTTGTTGCCTCTGGTATTAAGCAAACTCTATTCTTGTTGTTTCAATACAGCTATGAAGATAAGATACTGTATGTGCAAGAGAGCAAGGGCAGTGCGTAACAACCGTTCAGAAGTAACCCTTCAACAGGGACATCAACATAACCTCTTGGCTATCTCCCCCGACGTCTAGCTCTGATTCCCGACTCTGATCAGATATTTAATTCTGGTCTAAGGGTTGAAACGCAGTACACTCAGCCTCATGAGGTAAAAGTTAGATGGGTTCGACTCCTACCTTAGCCATCCTAGAAGGGGCCTTCCGTGGTTCCCCACTTCTAATGCAGCCGCAGCTAGTCCGAAAATAGGTGGTTCGAATTCTGGCGCTGACAGCCGCCAGTCTGAGTGTCGAGTGCGTAATACAGGTCATCGTCATCAGACAAATAACATATACACGCTCAAGTACAGGGGACGGTGTGAGCCTCTGTGCATCAATTAGAAGAAGATTAACATAATAGGCTACATAATTAATAACCATTATTAGTGGTTTAATAATTATTTATAACATTTAATACCATGTAAATAATTTGTAGATTCTGTGACTTATTTTTAAATTCATGTTACGATTTATTAATCTGACTGGGATTTGTGTATTAGGCTATTGGGGATTCACTGTATCAGGTGATGGTTGCAGTGAACAATACTCTCTGACTACCCGAGATTCTATTCTATTCACTCAAGTAACTGGGCTGATGACCATACTCGTACGGAGGTGAGGCTAATGAATCCTTCACTCTTAAGTGTGTACGAAACTTCCAGGAAATATTTTTGACGCGAACACGTTTGATTATACAAACTGTTTCTTGTGTGGAACCAGACTTCTGAAGAATGCGTCCCATTAATCAAGAGAACAACACTTTAATCTTGTAATTAAAGCAAGCACCACCCAGAACGAGTATGGAAATTGCAACCTTGGACAAGAATTACAATCTTTCTATACTGATACGAAATATAAATCTTGGCTCGGTCCCATAGGAGGAATTTTAATACACTTGTTTACCCACTTGTCAGTCATCCACTCTGTTTCAAACAATCTGAAGAAGTATTTTGAGTTTACAACATATTGTTTGCTGTTATTGTTTCATTTCACGGGATTGGACAGCATGGTTATCAGTGTGTATAATTTGGATGATAACTCATGGTATTGTGGTGTATGTACTATAGTGTATGTGCTTGTAATTAGAGATTGGATAGGGAAGGATTCAACCGGATTTTTTCTGAAGTAGGCTGCAAGTTGTCAACAAATGAAAACCATCGAACTATCATTGTTTGATCAGTTTTGGGCTAGATGCGTTGTGCAGCAGTAAAGTTCTCAATTGCTGAGTCCACAATTGCGGAATTGAATCCTGGTGCAAACAGTTGGCATTTGAGGGGGCGTAAATGCGATTTAGTTCCACATTTAAGATCCCCTTCAAGGCAAAACTCCGGTACCCCGCCGTCTCTTAAGTCGCAGTAGTTAAAAGGCACGTAAGACTCATAACATAATTATCATCATCACCATCATCATTATTATTATTATTATTCACATATAGGCTATTTCTCATTTTACAATGGTTTTTAGAATGGAGGTACGGATCAACGAACAAAAACAACCATATCAATGAAGCGTGCGACATGAATCCGGTCCCAGGAAGAGCATCTGGTACAATGGGACAAATTACGATATAGTCAGGCTTCCGCATTTCTTTCATCTCTTAAGATAGCTTGGTGTATTTGTTTACCTTCAGGGCATATATTACTAATATATTGAATACTGTATCGTGCCTCCCCTAAAGGTAATGTTATAGTAGTTCTAGCAATGGTTCAGGAAAGAAACTATAAAGGAAAGGAATCCTTTCGATTATCTTATCACATAAGAGAGAAATTTCATGAAAATAAGTTACGAAGAGTAAAGTTGCGCTAAAGAATGGAGATGAATCGTTTATGGAGACAACATTATGACATTCACCTGAAGACTTGTCTCGTCATCTTTCGATCCTCGGTTAACGTGGTGATGTTGGACTGAACAAATATCAAAACTTGTTGTTTACAATCATAGGAGAAAAGTGCTGCCAACTGATTATTATTTTCTGAGCTTATCGAATTACGAAATACACACTGATTACAAAAGACGCAACTTATCTTCGGATTTCATTATGCAGCTTGTTTTCTTATCCGGCATGTTTCATAATAGGTCAAACGCCAGTCAATATTATCAGACGCTGAGTCCACAAAAGCACAGTTTTGTATCCTACTGTGTTTGGAATCTACACAACAAGCAAGCGGGATAGAGACGCAATCACAGTATGGAGAACACAGCTCTCTTAGGAAAACCTTGGGATTTTCTACAATATTACATAAAATGTAAGCTAACACTGTTTGCTCAATACAATGAAATATACTTTCAGGGGAAATACTAATTAAATAAACATATTAATTTAAATAATAGCACATCATATAGCCTATTAAGTTAAGCATAAATAGCCTATCGATAAGTTAATTGAATTCTTAAAAGTTGGTAGTGGGATCTGACACTAACACACACTGATGGTTATGGACCTAAACGTATTTTTCTCTGAAACTAGGGTCCAGTGTGTTGTTGGTAGCCCTGAGCCTGCCAGTACGCAGATACTCAAATCACATGACCCTGGAGGTGTCGCAAGGTTTCCGTATGCAACATTGCTCCCTTGGACTGCGATCAAACCATTGACATCTGGCATCGGAGGCTAAAAAAGCATATCGACGAAGTGCGTCCAAGCCAAACAAACTTCAGAAAACAAGTCGCTATTTCCGTCCTGGATGGAGAAGTAGGCTCTCGTCCATTTGGGAGCAAGAAAGCTGGAGAAACAGCGCACATAGGCTCAATTGACAGCAGGGGGGGGGGGGGGGGGGGTCATGAGGCAAGAAGAAGTCAACTTTGTAACTTTCCATCAGAGAACGAATCAACACGTCCATAAGATACCTTTGAGTTGGCCCACAAAATCTCTGTCTGGAGATTTTGAATTTTGGGTTAACGCTTTGTAATTACCCCTGACGAACGGTATAATGATTAAATATCATTCTTGGCTGTTCGTATTAATATCAAAACTATTTGAGTGAATAGCATAAATGTTAGTATTTAAGCAGAATGCAACCCAAGAAGAAAATTAGGCTGAAAATCGTTTGAGTAATGTCAAAGAGTGCGCGAGTTAAGGGAAAACATAATTATAATCGTTTTTCACTCTTTCCTCCGAAATGATCAGTTTAAGTTTGTAAAAATATTCTGTGGAGCAAAAGTAATTGAAAATTGAATTATGACAAATCTTTAGCCGTGTAACATTTTTGATGAGACTGCGATAATGCAGCACTTCACCGCATTCCACATGGGTCCCAATCACGTTCCTAGGAAATCACCTCCTTTAGCTCCTTACTTGTTCAGAATGCGTGCGCTGATTGTATATTTCTCTGAACTACTGTATTACGAGCTGGGTGGACACAGATCTTTCATCCGACTGAGCGAAATTTCTAGCAGTCTCGTGGAAGTATTGAATATTTAGAAATAAACCTTCGGGTTCAGAACGCCATGGTCATCTGCCCCGTATACAAAGTTCTGGGTAAGGGGTTACGTGAGCTGTTAACCACTCTTAAATTAATTCCACTTGTTAATCAGTACCTAATTCTAAGTATGACTATATACTCTAACACCATATAAGGTAGCATATAAAAAGATAAGAGCGAAGAACAATTTACTGTCCCAAGCCTTTGTGGTGCAGTTCTTCTTAAACCGGTTACGTTCTCGCCTGCTGTTCCCAAGGTTGCAAGAACGAATCCTGGTGCAGTCAGCTGGCATTTGAGGGTACGCCAATTTGAGGGAACCATGATAGTAAATTTACTGGCTCGTTAAAGATCCCCTTCGGGGCAAAATTCCGGCACCCAGGCGTCTCTAAAAGTCACAGTATTTAAAAGGGACGTAAAACCAATAAGATTATTATTATTTTCTTGAACTTATGAGTTTAGCTCTTCTTTTAATTGTTTGTGTTTTATAGATGCCTTGGTGCTGGAATTTTGCCCTGATTGAGATCTACTGACAAGCTGACGAGGGTCTTTCACATTTAATCACCCTCAAAAGCCAACCACCTGCACGCTTATTTGATTCCGCAATCTTGGCCACAGAAAGTGGGAGCTTTTCCGACTACGCCACACAATCGGTCAGATAGGGTGGACAGTGCTTGATTCCACACCTGAACACCACGAGAGATTTCGTCTCGTCTCTATGATGATAATAATAATAATAATAATAATGGTGAGGGCGACAGTGCATTCATCTGCTCTAATATCAGTAGGTCTAAACGTTGTGTTACTGAACCGTTTAACCCCAAGCATCAAAACCTAAGGCGAATGTTTAAATATGACCACTGCCATGTAGTCTACAGTAAGCCTACAATAAACACATTAATAGTAACTGTGTATTTATTTATTACCGAGAGCGGTAGCTACGCTCGCTAATATGCAGCGTTAGGCCAAGCCCTCTGTGGACTCGGTAGACATGGGTTCGAGCCCCACCGTCGGCCGTCCTTGAAACGGTTTTCCGTGGTTTCACATTTTCAACTCCAGGCAAATCCTGGGACGGTAGGCCTACCTTCTGAGAGCCCACGGCCGCTTCCTTCCACATCCTTGCCCAGTTTCATTCATCTTCATTCATTTCATCTCTCAGTAACTCCTCTCATGAGGTTGGCATCAGGAAGGGCATCGGGCCGTAAAAACCCTCCACCAAAGAATTAAATCGTATCTCATCCCCGACCCCATTGGAAACGGGAATAATAGGGGGTAGACATACATTTATTTAATTATATAGTAATGTATTCATTTATTTATCCTTGGTTCGATTCTCATCTCAGCTATCCAAGAAGTGGCTTTTAATGGTTTCCCTCTTCCATTCCAAACAAATGCTAGGATAGTTCCTAACTTGAGGCCACGGTCACCTTCTTGCAAATCCTAGTCTCAATTACAAATACACGCTACTACAGTACACACAGCTTAACAAACAGATTCTACGCACAGCCAAGTACACGGGGCTGCATGGCTACGATGTCACAAAGCACCTAAATGTGTCGATGCAAATCCGCCATTGGGAAAAATAGTTATTCTCCTGTGCAACTTCCTCATAACTACTTTGCTAATACGCATGTGAGCTTTAAGATTAAAGAACTTCAATGCTAAAACATCAATGGTTAGGGAATTAGAAGACGGAACATGTTCCTTTATTTTAGTGAACAACCATGAATGCAGCCACGAAGAGCTCGAACCACGCATGCCTTCTGTCAACCATTCACCGTCATCCAGTGATATCTTATCACCAGCCTTAGACACTCACCAAAACGTTTCCATCGAGCTGTGTTTAGGAAGCGTGCGAGTCCACTCGTGCCAATGTTTCCAACTGCTACAAGGATGAGGGATATAGCCTGTTGGCAAAAGTGCAAACAGTGTTATACCTGGTCATTGATGTATTTCCTACCCTTTAAAAAGGTTTGTGCCTTCTGCATATGCTCCTCACAGGAGCTCTTCCTGGCTGACAAGGATTCTATCTCCGGTGATGGGTAAGGTTTGTGCCTTCTGCATATGCTCCTCACAGGAGCTCTTCCTGGCTGACAAGGATTCTATCTCCGGTGATGGGTAAGGTTTGTGCCTTCTGCATATGCTCCTCACAGGAGCTCTTCCTGGCTGACAAGGATTCTATCTCCGGTGATGGGTAAGGTTTGTGCCTTCTGTATATGCTCCTCACAGGAGCTCTTCCTGGCTGACAAGGATTCTATCTCCGGTGATGGGTAAGGTTTGTGCCTTCTGCATATGCTCCTCACAGGAGCTCTTCCTGGCTGACAAGGATTCTATCTCTGGTGATGGGTAAGGTTTGTGCCTTCTGTATATGCTCCTCACAGGAGCTCTTCCTGGCTGACAAGGATTCTATCTCCGGTGATGGGTAAGGTTTGTGCCTTCTGCATATGCTCCTCACAGGAGCTCTTCCTGGCTGACAAGGATTCTATCTCCGGTGATGGGTAAGGTTTGTGCCTTCTGTATATGCTCCTCACAGGAGCTCTTCCTGGCTGACAAGGATTCTATCTCTGGTGATGGGTAAGGTTTGTGCCTTCTGCATATGCTCCTCACAGGAGCTCTTCCTGGCTGACAAGGATTCTATCTCCGGTGATGGGTAAGGTTTGTGCCTTCTGCATATGCTCCTCACAGGAGCTCTTCCTGGCTGACAAGGATTCTATCTCCGGTGATGGGTAAGGTTTGTGCGCTTTCTCAATGCAAATAGTGTATCAAGATAGGCGAATAGCAGAAACTGTCTACTAGTAGTTGCAGCTCGTACCGCTAGAAGGATTGCTGTCAAAGATATTTCCACTATCATCTTTATATACTATTTAAAAACTAACTCCGCGATTGAGGCCGACCACACCCCTATCACAATACCATGGGGCACGACTTCGCATATCAAGGAGCTTCTCAATTGTCCTCACGAAGCTGGGTGTACTCTGTTTTATAAGTCTTTTGGTTCAACTATAGAATATGTTTATTTCAACTTCAAATAGTATTGCCTATGCCTACCTCTCCGTTAAGCAACTTTGGACGTGGTTTGAACTTGGATGAATGACCGGTTCTGAAGGATCACGTGATGATTGACGGACGGGGGGAGGAAATGGCCACCCTGCCGCAAGTAACCTCTGGTTCCTCGCAGTTTCAGACCTGCCTACAAGACATTCTCTTCATTTATAACGATAGTTTTTACAATATTTAGTTAACAACTCGAACCATGAGCGTTATCACCCATTTCAAGGAAGCGAATAGTTTTCGATATTATCTTTATACGATACTGTATATGGCCAAAACACTTGCAGCACTTCAATCGACTCATTTCAAGCGGGCCTTAATCATGGCAAGCATATTCTAAAATGCCACATCTCGTAACTCATGCGTGTTTAATTTCAAAGCATTATTGGCTTAGATTTATTTGTAAAATACGTCGTTACTACTTCGGTTACTCTCTATTCGTTCTATTTTAGTACTGCCATAGGCTATTTAAACGCCAGTCACAAGAAATTGTCGGTCGCTTTAACAGCACTAAACTTAAATGTGCCATATGAATTTATGAAGTGTCTATTTTAAACACGAAGGGCATGCGAGATCGTAGTTGTAAAGCGTGTGTAGTTAATCCACTGGAAGAAAGTGGTTCGATTCACGTGATTCAAGAGACGGTCACTCAGAACCACACAGAAAGAAATATAAGAGTAATTCCTGGGAACTTAAACGGCTAACAGCATCCCTTTCGTCTCTAGTTCTGACGTTCAAAGAAAGTGTCTTGGAAGTGTGAACAGAAGGAGTAATTTACCATGGACCTCCCATAAAGTACCGTACATCATTAAACCAAAGGGGCTTTTCAAGCTACCCTGGAGTAGTAGAGCCCCACTTCTCAACACCCCACTGATGACCATACACGACTGGATGCTGTGTTGTGAAACTAATAACACTTAAGTTAAATTCTCGTAAATATTAGCGCCTTAGAACCTGGATAGACCGTCGGATCTTATCTTCTTATAGCTGATTCTCCCGGGTTAAGGACTGAGTGTTTATAACATCTCCATTATCATTTCACGCGATGTCAACAACGAGTGTCAACTCGAAAGACCTGCGCTAGGTCTCCCCAGAAATCCCACTCCACTATTATACAGCCTACCATAAGCTATGCCCAAGATCGCGGGGTCAAACCCGGCAGGAAGTCGTCGTATTTTTAAAGAGCGTTAAAAAGCCGGTGGGCCCGTGTCATAGATTTATGGCATGTTAAGGAATCTTCCACCAACTACAATTGTGTGAAGCTAAATTTGTAGGTTAGATTTGATTAACGCTCTATTAAGTTCCAACATCCGTCGCCAGGTGCCGTGGCATCTAGTAGGCAAGTTCACAGCTAGGTGTCGTTGACGGTAGCATTTGGTAGCAAACGTAGGAACTACTTGAAATTGATCATCTGCAGTCCTTTCCTGAATTACAGATAACACACACTAATACAGCCATCACAATTAACACCGGTTATCAGACAGATTCTACAGACACCCAAAGTATACGGGACTACATGACCGCGTTGTCGCAGCCCCTAAACTGAGGAACCAACCAAGTTATGGACGATTTTCTACATTCGAAGAATTCCCAGTGGGTGTGGAACTTGAGAAGTTTCAATTCAACACTCTATAGAGTCAGCATCAGCATTAAAAGAAGAAGGTGATGATGATGATGATGATGATGAAGCTAAATCTGTTCACAAAAATCTGTCTATTGAGTACTTGTCAAATCAACTCCTTGAGCTATTATAAAATACTTTTAAACAGCAATTAGCGTAATTGACAAGTTCTCTCTACTTATCAGTGGAGTGGGTCTTGACACAAGCAGACGGGAATGGTGGAGCCACTCGGACACATTTTAGCCCTTCCATTTCCCAATCTTTCACCTGCTCTGTGTCTATGTAGGCTATTTGGAGATTATGTCATAGCAAATACTTCCAAAACTTATAAATGTTCATAAATACATTCTCAATTAGGGGTGTGGAGGGCCTTTGCCCATGTATCTGTCCGATACAAGGCGCCTGTAATCGGGACAGTGGAGAGCGATCAAGGGCTCTAGACAAGGTCTTCGGGGCCCTCCATTTTTAAACAACCGGCGACATAATTTTGGAATTAAGGTATTAGGATTGCAATCCCCCACAAACAACGTAAGCTTGCCCAACTGGTTATTCAGCTACTCTCCTTTTTCTTTTCTTTTTTCTCTTATTGGGTGTTTTCTTATTTTATTTTTTTACTTAAATATTTTGCATTAAAATTCAATTTTCGTCGTATCTGAACGTGTTGAGGCACCGCAAGAATAAGACGTACTCCTTTCAGAAATGTAAGAAGTCATTTTTTTCTGAATTACAAACTGTTTGCTCCAAAAAGTGCTCTTTAACTTTAGCATGTTATACATTAAATGGACAACTTTGCCATTTCCCCCGAAGAACATCACAATGGTTATTTATAAAATTAATGTATGTTCTCTTTGTAATATTTTGCATACTATAACTATTCACTGGCTGTATTTACATCGAACAGAGTCATATCAGAAAATTTCATAATAGTTTAGACATTAAGTTAAATTAAATAAAGCTGTCCCATCTAGGTCCAAGATATTCGGGCCCCGGGTCAGGGCTACAGCCCCGCTCGTCGGGCCCGACTAATGTAGGCCTACATGAGGCTATGTGAAGAAGCGAACAACCTTAAAACTGGTTGTTGTTGTTAATTCATATTAGAGGCTTGGGACATCTTTGATCATCAGCCTCGTTTACGTGTGTGTGTGTTCAATATGTCTCATAACCTGTGTTTCGGTGGTGACTGTAGCCTAGTGTGTAATGGTCGGAAATGGGGTACTGTGCGAGTCCAAGCTCTATGAACATGCGGGGTGAGGAGAAAGAGCAGGGAAGGGTCAGGCGAGAAAAGAAGGGCCTGTCAACAGCCCGCAGTGTTACTTGACATGCTCGTCTATTCCAATACTGTTAACATAGGGTCTTCTCTGACACCAGTGTGGTGATACGAATGTGTCAGTGAGTCACCGACCAATGTATTTGGTTCTGTACTATGCACGGACCGAGAAACCTCATCACTCGTCAACACCGTTTCTCATAGTCCGCGATACACATTCCTGTCAGGTTCACGCAGCTTAGACTCGAGCAGTAGGTGCCCCGGAACTTGAAACTAAGTACTATCCTGGCATTTGCTTGGAGGACGTGTAGAAAAACCCGTAGCGAAACACACTCGGGATACCCGGGGTTCGAACCGATGATCTCTGAACTAGATGCAGCTCCCCATTGCAGCCGTGGTTGAGTAAGTGGTGTCAAACATCATTAGAGCCCATTTCCAGCATGGCTTGTTACAATCAACCTTGCCAATGCACCCGAATTGATTAATCATTACGGTATATTTACGAAAATAGTCATTGCTTGTCAGAAAGTAGTTCAGTGGTAGCCTACCTCTTCTGATGTACGGTAGTTCTCCAACATGTTCTCGGTTCGGCTGTGAAGTAGGCTTCACGTATTAGGCCAAAAACTCAGCATTCCTTGATTGAATTAGCAGTTGGTTTACGTCACCGAGGCTTTTAGACCATCTTCGGAGAGAACCATAATATTTATGACTGCAGCCAATTGGCCTCATCTATTGAGGCACCACGATTCACAGCACATAGGTAGCCTATTATTTACAATCGACTCCACTCCCACAACAGAAATTATATTTTCAGGTATGATGAATTAATTTGTAAAACTAGAATTTCAGGTGCGGTATTCATCGAGAGAAAGCTCATTGAACTGAATAGTGTACTGGAGTGGAATTATTCCCAATCCTGGAATAGCAGAACTATTTGCCTCCGCACAGGTAAAGTTAATACCGTACGGTATTCATTAATTAACTGAAAGTGTATTAAATATATATACAGCATGTTTACAAATGTTGTGTAATGCTGAACAAATTCAGAAAGCACAAGGATTAATGTAATGAAGTTTCTTGACGTACGGTAACTTCCATGGATGATATGAGAGAACCAACAACACACATATTATACACGAGGGGTCTTGCGGGATAATAAAAGCAATATGCTTTCCTTTTTCGATGATAAAGTTTAGATATTGTTTGATTAAGTTAACAACTGAAAGTCAATATTGTCGTCAACAAGCAAAGGTGTCTTCAATTGAGTTTCTTCATCGAGAACATGGATGTGTGACTCAGGTGCTTGTCGAACACGTGAGCAACAATAGGAACAATGCTCTACAAAACTGCATGCAAATAAGAGAAAATATTTCAAATACCTTTGCCTCATTGAATGAAAGCCATTTAATTTTAGGACACTCATTCACTATTTTAATTTTTATAGTTCTCCGTGTAGAGGAAACTTCGCTAAGAAGTGACGGTAAGAACAAGATGGCGGGCGAGTTATGCGCCGTGACCTCGTTTCCCAACCTTGGAAGTGACATTCAGTGAGGTAAATAAAAAAATGGTGTTTGAAACTGTTTGCCACTTTTTAAAATAATTTAGCGGGCTGACAGTTTCAATGAATATATACTTTTAAAATATTTTCAAAATATTGGATACCATATAGGTGCCGTAATTGAAAGAAATAACAATTAGTGGTGTAACTCACCGAGTCTCTCATCATGTCCAGACTTCGATAACTATAGACCAAGTCGCACATGTCTGTTAACTGCAGGTGCAGGGAGGTCTGAAGCAGCGTGGATGAGCCAGCGACCAGCGCCTGACCAACGGGGTTCCAACAAGCAGTCCTTCCCCTGCCTCAACTGTCTAGCAACTGACGAACAGCACGAGCGAGAGCGAATAAGGCGGTGACCTCAAAAGCTCTTGCTGCCGCTGCCGCTGCGGTCTGCAGGGCTACCAACACAACGGCACTCTTCTTGCTGCTTGCATGCGTAGTGGCATGGGGTATGGATGAGGTGCTGAAGTTTTCCTATCTTGCTTATCAGCCAACAAAGTCTAATTGTGTGTGGTGTGTCTATAATGTCTCTAACAACATGAATGTGTTGTTGTGGAGTCTGTAGTGGTGAAGAGCAAGTCCCGCCCCCAATCCTACCCCCGATTACAAATATACAGCAATAGCACAGGTTATCAGACAAATTCTAGGCACACCTTAGTGCACGAAGCTGATGACCACGGTGTCTAAGCCTCTAAATCCCTGAGAACTTGACGTAGGTACAATAACAGCACTGAAAGCCCATAGTCATGATGACGCCATCAGAGCCGGGATTAGTGGCGCAGTGGCTAGCATTCTTGGCTGTCACCCCTAAAGTGCGGTTCGATTTCCGCCTCTGCCAAGAAATTGAATTCTGGTCTGAGGGTTGGAACAGGGTACACTCAGCCTCGTGAGGCAAAACTGAGATGTAGTTTTCCCTGGTATTCCACTTCTACTCCAGGCAAATGCCGGGAAGGTTCCTAATTTGAGGCCACGGCCGCCTCCTTCCCATTCTTAGCTAAATTACAAATGTAAAGTTTTGAAACCATTCTTTCAGTGTAGCCTATACAAACTGTTAGTTGTAACTCTTGAGCCGGTCCAATGACTGGGCGGGGGGAGGGGAGCGGAGGCAGGGGGGGGGGGGGGGTACGTAAATAGTACTCCTGGAAAAAATTACATGACTTACTTATGATCACTGTGTTGAGGTTTAAATTTATATAGACATATTATCTAACAACAAAAAATTGCAGTGCCTTTAGTTGGTGTTTATGTTACGATTCGCAGTTTGAAAGTCGTTATATAACTTACGGTTAGTTTCTTTTATAAGGTTGGTTGGTTCCTCAGTTTAGGGGCTGCGACAACGCGGTCATGTAGCCCCGTGTACTTTGGGTGTGTGTGGAATCTGTCTGATAACCGGTGTTATTGTGAAGGCTGTATTAGTGTGTGTTATCTCTTTTAATTCAAGTAAGGACTGCAGACAATAATTTCAAGTAGTTCCTACTTTTGCTACCAAATGCTACCGTCCACGACACCTAGCTTGCGGACTCGGCAACTAGATGGCATCGCAGTCAGCACCTGGCGGCGAACGTTGGAACTCATAAAGCGTTATCAATTCTAACCTACAAATTTTGGCTTCACAAAAGTGTAGTTAGTGGAAGGTTCTTTTTCATGCCATAAATCTATGACATGGGACCGCCGGCTTTACTTCCCCTCCGAAGGAAGGCCTACTGAGGGATTTTTAACGCTCTTTAAAAATCCGACGACTTCGGCCGGGTTTGAACCCGCAACCTTCGGCATAGAAGCTCAGCATGCTATCAACTACGCCACCGAAGCCGCCTTCTTTTATAAGGGTTTGTGAATTACGTATGAGTATTATGCACGTGTCTACAGTTTAGAACACAATATAATAAAATTACGAGCCTTACAGTAGTCGCATATGATGTGTAACATCTGACACGAGCCTTGCAGTAGTCGCATATGATGTGTAACATCTGACACGAGCCTTACAGTAGTCGCATATGATGTGTAACATCCCACACAAGCCTTACAGTAGTCGCATATGATGTGTAACATCTGACACGAGCCTTACAGTAGTCGCATATGATGTGTAACATCCCACACAAGCCTTACAGTAGTCGCATATGATGTGTAACATCTGACACGAGCCTTACAGTAGTCGCATATGATGTGTAACATCTGACACGAGCCTTACAGTAGTCGCATATGATGTGTAACATCCGACACAAGCCTTACAGTAGTGGCATATGATGTGTAACATCTGACACGAGCCTTACAGTAGTGGCATATGATGTGTAACATCTGACACGAGCCTTACAGTAGTAGCATATGATGTGTAACATCTGACACGAGCCTTACAGTAGTGGCATATGAGGTGTAACATCCGACACAAGCCTTACAGTAGTGGCATATGATGTGTAACATCTGACACGAGCCTTACAGTAGTCGCATATGATGTGTAACATCTGACACGAGCCTTACAGTAGTCGCATATGATGTGTAACATCCGACACAAGCCTTACAGTAGTGGCATATGATGTGTAACATCTGACACGAACCTTACAGTAGTGGCATATGATGTGTAACATCTGACACGAGCCTTACAGTAGTCGCATATGATGTGTAACATCTGACACGAGCCTTACAGTAGTGGCATATGATGTGTAACATCTGACACGAGCCTTACAGTAGTCGCATATGATGTGTAACATCTGACACGTGCCTTACAGTAGTCGCATATGATGTGTAACATCCGACACAAGCCTTACAGTAGTGGCATATGATGTGTAACATCTGACACGAGCCTTGCAGTAGTCGCATATGATGTGTAACATCTGACACGAGCCTTACAGTAGTGGCATATGATGTGTAACATCTGACACGAGCCTTACAGTAGTGGCATATGATGTGTAACATCTGACACGAGCCTTACATTAGTCGCATATGATGTGTAACATCCGACACAAGCCTTACAGTAGTGGCATATGATGTGTAACATCTGACACGAGCCTTACAGTAGTCGCATATGATGTGTAACATCTGACACGAGCCTTACAGTTGTCGCATATGATGTGTAACATCTGACACGAGCCTTACAGTAGTCGCATATGATGTGTAACATCCTACACGAGCCTTACAGTAGTGGCATATGATGTGTAACATCCTACACGAGCCTTACAGTAGTGGCATATGATGTGTAACATCTGACACGAGCCTTACAGTAGTGGCATATGATGTGTAACATCTGACACGAGCCTTACAGTAGTCGCATATGATGTGTAACATCTGACACAAGCCTTACGGTAGTGGCATATGATGTGTAACATCTGACACGAGCCATACAGTAGTGGCATATGATGTGTAACATCTGACACAAGCCTTACAGTAGTGGCATATGATGTGTAACATCTGACACGAGCCTTACAGTAGTGGCATATGATGTGTAACATCTGACACAAGCCTTACGGTAGTGGCATATGATGTGTAACATCTGACACGAGCCATACAGTAGTGGCATATGATGTGTAACATCTGACACAAGCCTTACAGTAGTGGCATATGATGTGTAACATCTGACACGAGCCTTACAGTAGTGGCATATGATGTGTAACATCCTACACGAGCCTTACAGTAGTCGCATATGATGTGTAACATCTGACACAAGCCTTACGGGAGTGGCATATGAGGTGTAACATCCGACACAAGCCTTACAGTAGTGGCATATGATGTGTAACATCTGACACGAGCCTTACAGTAGTGGCATATGATGTGTAACATCTGACACGAGCCATACAGTAGTGGCATATGATGTGTAACATCTGACACGAGCCTTACAGTAGTCGCATATGATGTGTAACATCTGACACGTGCCTTACAGTAGTCGCATATGATGTGTAACATCTGACACGTGCCTTGCAGTAGTCGCATATGATGTGTAACATCTGACACGAGCCTTACAGTAGTCGCATATGATGTGTAACATCTGACACGAGCCTTACAGTAGTCGCATATGATGTGTAACATCCTACACGAGCCTTACAGTAGTGGCATATGATGTGTAACATCCTACACGAGCCTTACAGTAGTCGCATATGATGTGTAACATCTGACACGAGCCTTACAGTAGACGCATATGATGTGTAACATCCGACACGAGCCTTACAGTAGTGGCATATGATGTGTAACATCTGACACGAGCCTCACAGTAGTCGCATATGATGTGTAACATCTGACATGAGCCTTACAGTAGTGGCATATGATGTGTAACATCCGACACAAGCCTTACGGTAGTGGCATATGATGTGTAACATCTGACACGAGCCTTGCAGTGGTCGCATATGATGTGTAACATCTGACACGAGCCTTACAGTAGTGGCAAATGATGTGTAACATCTGACACGAGCCTTACAGTACTGGCATATGATGTGTAACATCTGACACGTGCCTTACAGTAGTCGCATATGATGTGTAACATCCGACACAAGCCTTACAGTAGTGGCATATGATGTGTAACATATGACACGAGCCTTACAGTAGTCGCATATGATGTGTAACATCCGACACAAGCCTTACGGTAGTGGCATATGATGTGTAACATCTGACACGAGCCTTACAGTGGTCGCATATGATGTGTAACATCTGACACGAGCCTTACAGTAGTGGCATATGATGTGTAACATCTGACACGAGCCTTACAGTAGTCGCATATGATGTGTAACATCTGACACGAGCCTTACAGTAGTGGCATATGATGTGTAACATCTGACACGAGCCTTACAGTAGTCGCATATGATGTGTAACATCTGACACGAGCCTTACAGTACTGGCATATGATGTGTAACATCTGACACGAGCCTTACAGTAGTCGCACATGATGTGTAACATCTGACACGAGCCTTACAGTAGTGGCATATGATGTGTAACATCTGACACAAGCCTTGCAGTAGTGGCATATGATGTGTAACATCTGACACGAGCCTTACAGTAGTCGCATATGTTGTGTAACATCCGACACAGGCCATACAGTAGTGGCATATGATGTGTAACATCTGACACGAGCCTTGCAGTAGTTGCATATGATGTGTTACATCTGACACGAGCCTTACAGTAATCGCATATGATGTGTAACATCTGACACGAGCGTTACGGTAGTCCCATATGATGTGCAACATCTGACACGAGCCTTACAGTAGTCGCATATGATGTGTAACATCTGACACGAGCCTTACAGTAGTGGCATATGATGTGTAACATCTGACACGAGCCTTACAGTAGTCGCATATGATGTGTAACATCTGACACGAACCTTACAGTAATCGCATATGATGTGTAACATCTGACACGAGCCTTACAGTAGTCGCATATGATGTGTAACATCTGACACGTGCCTTACAGTAGTGGCATATGATGTGTAACATCTGACACGAGCCTTACAGTAGTGGCATATGATGTGTTACATCTGACACGAGCCTTACAGTAGTGGCATATGATGTGTAACATCTGACACGAGCCTTACAGTAGTGGCATATGATGTGTAACATCTGACACGAGCCTTACATAGTCGCATATGATGTGTAACATCTGACACGAGCCTTACAGTAGTGGCATATGATGTGTAACATCTGACACGTGCCTTACAGTGGTCGCATATGATGTGTAACATCCGACACAAGCCTTACGGTAGTGGCATATGATGTGTAACATCTGGCACGAGCCTTACAGTAGTCGCATATGATGTGTAACATCTGACACGAGCCTTACAGTAGTGGCATATGATGTGTAACATCTGACACGAGCCTTACAGTAGTGGCATATGATGTGTAACATCTGACACGAGCCTTACAGTAGTCGCATATGATGTGTAACATCTGACACGAGCCTTACAGTAGTGGCATATGATGTGTAACATCTGACACGAGCCTTACAGTAGTCGCATATGATGTGTAACATCTGACACGAGCCTTACAGTAGTCGCATATGATGTGTAACATCTGACACGAGCCTTACAGTAGTGGCATATGATGTGTAACATCTGACACAAGCCTTACAGTAGTGGCATATGATGTGTAACATCTGACACGAGCCTTACAGTAGTCGCATATGTTGTGTAACATCCGACACAGGCCATACAGTAGTGGCATATGATGTGTAACATCTGACACGAGCCTTACAGTAGTCGCATATGATGTGTAACATCTGACACGTGCCTTACAGTAGTGGCATATGATGTGTAACATCTGACACGAGCCTTACAGTAATCGCATATGATGTGTAACATCTGACACGAGCCTTACAGTAGTCCCATATGATGTGCAACATCTGACACGAGCCTTACAGTAGTCGCATATGATGTGTAACATCTGACACGAACCTTACAGTAATCGCATATGATGTGTAACATCTGACACGAGCCTTACAGTAGTCGCATATGATGTGTAACATCTGACACGTGCCTTACAGTAGTGGCATATGATGTGTAACATCTGACACGAGCCTTACAGTAGTGGCATATGATGTGTAACATCTGACACGAGCCTTACAGTAGTGGCATATGATGTGTAACATCTGACACGAGCCTTACAGTAGTGGCATATGATGTGTAACATCTGACACGAGCCTTACAGTAGTCGCATATGATGTGTAACATCTGACACGAGCCTTACAGTAGTGGCATATGATGTGTAACATCTGACACGTGCCTTACAGTGGTCGCATATGATGTGTAACATCCGACACAAGCCTTACGGTAGTGGCATATGATGTGTAACATCTGGCACGAGCCTTACAGTAGTCGCATATGATGTGTAACATCTGACACGAGCCTTACAGTAGTGGCATATGATGTGTAACATCTGACACGAGCCTTACAGTAGTGGCATATGATGTGTAACATCTGACACGAGCCTTACAGTAGTCGCATATGATGTGTAACATCTGACACGAGCCTTACAGTAGTGGCATATGATGTGTAACATCTGACACGAGCCTTACAGTAGTCGCATATGATGTGTAACATCTGACACGAGCCTTACAGTAGTGGCATATGATGTGTAACATCTGACACGTGCCTTACAGTAGTCGCATATGATGTGTAACATCTGACACGAGCCTTACAGTAGTGGCATATGATGTGTAACATCTGACACGAGCCTTACAGTAGTGGCATATGATGTGTAACATCTGACACGAGCCTTACAGAAGTTGCATATGATGTGTAACATCTGACACGTGCCTTACAGTAGTCGCATATGATGTGTAACATCTGACACGAGCCTTACAGTAGTCGCATATGATGTGTAACATCTGACACGAGCCTTACAGTAGTCGCATATGATGTGTAACATCTGACACGAGCCTTACAGTGGTCGCATATGATGTGTAACATCTGACACGAGCCTTACAGTAGTGGCATATGATGTGTAACATCTGACACGAGCCTTACAGTAGTCGCATATGATGTGTAACATCTGACACGAGCCTTACAGTAGTCGCATATGATGTGTAACATCTGACACGAGCCTTACAGTAGTGGCATATGATGTGTAACATCTGACACGTGCCTTACAGTAGTCGCATATGATGTGTAACATCTGACACGAGCCTTACAGTAGTCGCATATGATGTGTAACATCTGACACGAGCCTTACAGTAGTCGCATATGATGTGTAACATCTGACACGAGCCTTACAGTGGTCGCATATGATGTGTAACATCTGACACGAGCCTTACAGTAGTGGCATATGATGTGTAACATCTGACACGAGCCTTACAGTAGTCGCACATGATGTGTAACATCTGACACGAGCCTTACAGTAGTGGCATATGATGTGTAACATCTGACACAAGCCTTGCAGTAGTCGCATATGATGTGTAACATCTGACACAAGCTTTACAGTAGTGGCATATGATGTGTAACATCTGACACGAGCCTTACAGTAGTGGCATATAATGTGTAACATCTGACACGAGCCTTACAGTAGTCGCATATGATGTGTAACATCCGACACAAGCCTTACGGTAGTGGCATATGATGTGTAACATCTGACACAAGCCTTACAGTAGTGGCATATGATGTGTAACATCTGACATAGAAGAAACCTCACTTAAAATTGTTGATAGGCCTACACCGGTATTTTATTCTATTATTGGCACAAATATTAATCTGTTGTAAAAGGGAGTGTTTTACAGATATTGTAGTTTATAATACGGATCTCATTTTATTAGATGATTTGTAGCTTCCACCAGCACTAGCCTAAATAAAGAATACGATATGGATCAACTAGATTAATAGACGCTACACCGCTCATAACCTTAAATTCCTTATAAAGAGGTCCTCTTCATTCACAGACCAACAGGTAATTTCATTAAATTCTGTTAAAATGAGTGATATTGATATGATAAATATCGTTTAAAATGATAATCTGGTAGCAAGAAAATCTACCTCATCCGGGATTCGAACCCGAGGTCTCTAGATTCACAGTCGTAGGCGCTAACACCACGGCTATTTCGACTACTCAAATATTGTGCACAAGATAGTAACTTATTTCCACGTTCCAATAATACTGCATTACGGAATTAAGTTTCATTTATTTTTGCTTCTTTCGATAATGTTCCTGCGTGAAATTGAGTTTAAAATGCCTTATGAATAGGCCCTCTTGTGAGTAAAGAGAATGTATTCAACAATAGTTCGTGAAGGCTTGCTCGATTATCGTATAACCACAACGATTATGTTATATTGATGACTGCATTACCGTTATGTGGGTTAATATTTGAATAGCCATTGTGCAGAAACTACTTACAATGTTTGATATTAAGGCATTTTACCATTTAAATACTGATACGAAGACTTCGAACATGTACCATGTGCTTTGTTTCAATCACTTGACAACAGAGTTTGCATAAGCGTTTACCGTTCAGTATGTCATATACATTCCACATGGCCGAGAGTACGTCATGGTATCAATTTCCGACACCGCGCGCTCATTGTTCTTCTTACCACTGCCAGCTGGATCTTACCACTGCCAGCTGGATCGGTCACTTAAGTGGGCAGTGCATCTTACACTTCCGTTCGATCCACCACTGCCAGCTGGTGCCACCTCGATCGGTCCGATCCACTTCCGTTCCATTTGTCAAAATCACTCCCACAAAAGTATCCAGCAACCGACTGGAAAGATGTTACACATCAATAAATAAAATAAAAATGAAATTACAGATTACGCTTGAATGTATATGGCAGTCGGGAATTGGCAGGCGATAGCGTAACAACTGTACGACCAACCATATACCGTACATAATAGAATGCAAGTGCATGTACTAACTTTATTTTATTTACTATAGGTCCTATTGTGTTGTTCTAATCTGTATACACGTGCATAATAGGCGAACATAATTCGCAAACCCGTATAAGTAAACTAAACTTCTAACGAGATTCAAACTGCGAATCGTAATATAAACACCAATTAAGCGCACTGCACTTATTTAGCCTATTTTCATTTATGAAAAAAAATATAGGCTTATGAGATAACCTTTTGTCCGCGCGTGCGTGTGTGTGTCCCCGTAATAAAATCTAAACAGCTGGAGCACTTTCAATGAAACTCGGTAAGTTCATAGTACTAATTTGTCCGACCCCGACCGTGCCCTCAAATTCTATTACGTCTCACCAATCCAACATGGCGGCTGAGCGAAATATTTCACCGGCATTCGATATCCGCGAAACTATTACTGATTTCACCCTGAAATTTTGAACGGTGATAAAAGGCGCTCCTAGAAGTTCACCTATGTGAGTTTTAGAAACCTGTTAAGTACAAAACGAACATGGTGGCCAAGCGAACTTGAAACTTTTAATAGACTTTTCTCACGATTTAACCATCCAAACGCAGTGAAACTTGGCACAGCAAATGACTATACTATTTGCAATGTACTGACATCTAATTTAGTTCAATTGTGTACATAAGCTCAACATGGCGACTGTGCGAAATTTTAAAATTATATTTTTATTTCTTGTGTCCTAATCATGTGAACGAAGTCAACGTTTCAATAATGAACATACGCAATAATCGTCATCTAATAGCACATAACTCTGAGGTCTGTATATAAAAATCCATCATGGCGACCATCCGAAATATTTAGACGGTTCTCAATATCTACGAATCTTTGACAGCAAACAAATTGAAATGTTGTATGTTGATTTAGGCTATATACATGAGTAGGATAAATGAAAATAGGCTATTTAGTTCTTCACTTAACTACTTGCATGTAGTTGGATAATATGTCTATATACACAGTGATCAAGATCTGATGGTGACCACTTGTTGCCCCATTATAATGGCGAGCAAAACTAATAGGCTACATGTCATTCTTTCCAGGAGTGATATTTACTTATTGTTCATACATCATATACCGGTACTGTACATTGTGCCCCACCCAAACTCGTGTTGACCGACTGAAGAGTTACAAATGACAGACACTACAGTATTACAGACACATCAATAACACAGATTCTCCACACATCCAAGTACACGGGGATAAATGACGACGATGTCCAAGCCCCTCAAATAAAACAACACTAACAACAACAACAACAACAACAGAATGTTGTATCCAGAAATCGCGAGAAGCAAAGCACTCGGCTACGTTGGTTGTTTGGTGACATTTAAAATATTAATAACAGATCCTTTCCTAATCCTTTAGCAACGCTCTTGTGTGAAGTATTGGAAGAGAAAAGAAAAATGTTCAACAGCTTCTCCGAATTATTTGCGAATTTAATACCGGACGCCTTTCCTGACAATCCACCCCATTGTCGCCAGGATTAATCCGAGTTAAAGACGAGACAGAAGAGATAATCCCACAGCACCTTCGGAAGAGAGAATGGAGAGATCATTTTATTAATCCAGTCACTGAGTTGTCGCCTTAATTTAAAAACGTAGACTTAAAGAATTTACTAAAATGTTAGCTAACAGTGTACAGCAAGCGTACTCAACCTTCTTGAGCACGATACCAAGTACTCGGGCACCATTAAATCGAATATAATATAATAATAATAATAATAATAATAATAATAATAATAATAATAATAATAATAATAATACCGTAATAATAATAATAATAATAATAATAATACAATTAATAATGCAACAATCATTCATCACTCTTTGCTTTTCCTCCCTCTCTCCCCCTCAAAAGTGCTGAAATAGCTGAAATGCTGCAACTTATTGCATGACTCATGCCCAGAAGATACATGATGTCTATGTGTGGACAGTTGAGTTGATTGAATCAGCATTTTTCGTCCAGGGATGTCCAATTATTTTTACTGTAGGCTATTTTACAAATATATAGGCCTAACCTTTCTGGCTGTCAAAACTTGTAATGAAAACACAATTCCGGTTCGTGCTAGAGAAAAGCTCGTGCTCGTATCCCCGTGTACTTGGGGGAGGATGGCATTGTGTCATCGAGGCTAGGCGTCCATGGCACCTGAAGTGAAACTCAAACTCCGTAAGACCTGAATGTATTCTAATTTTACCACAAATATACAGGAATTATCTGCTGTCCTCATTACCATGTGGTTTATAGCCGCCAGGATATCTTCATCCTCACAGGGCCCTTAGGGCCATTCTACACGAGCGGGAAAAAGGCCACCTTTCGTCCGCCTCCTACCGCGCCAAAATGTTTCAATCTACACGTGACCATCAAATCGCGGCGTGTGTCCCGCCTGCATAATTTTTTTTTCAGCCCGAGCCTAGCCACAGTATATATTTCCGAGCTTCTTATTGGCTGTTATGTCAAGCCATTCTCCTGGTTCCGAAACGAGACGGTAGATAGCAGGGGTCACATTCGATCAAACATGGAGGAACGTTATCGAGTGAGATGTGGATAATATTCGATGTTGAATTGCATTATTAGCGTGAAACAGGCATGAAACTTGCTTTAGTTCAAGTTTAAAACAACTCACGCAGCAAATGAATGCGTTCCAATCAACATTTAAGGTCTAAGTGAAATCATTTGACATTTGATCACATGATAAAATACGGCGTATTCGAGGGCAGATGTGCACAAGTGGTAGCAAGCGAGCTTGGTAACTATGAGGTCCCGGGTTCGAGTCTGCCCTAGGGCACAGATTTTTACTTCTTTTGAATTATTTCATAATATCCTCCCTACCTTTTACAGCATGTTTTATGCCTTGTTTCGTTGAAATTATCTGTATGGGTGATTGAAATAATAAACATTGTTGGGAGGAATTCTTCCCTATTCTCACTTGAATTTATATTCCCCCGCTTACTGTTTAACGCGGCTAGCGTTCTTTGCTGTCTCCCCAGAGGTCCGGGTTCGATTCCCAGTTCTGCAGAGAAATTTCAATTCTGGTGTGAGGACTGCAGCGGGGTACACTCGGCCTCATGAGCCAAAACTGAGTAGAGGTGTGTCCGATTCCCCAGCTATTTTGGAAGTGATTTTCCATAGTTTTCCACTTCTACTTCAGACAAATGCCGAAATTGTTCATAACAAAAGCACGACCGGCTCCTTGCGAATCCTCACCTGAATATCAAATACTCACCATACTACAGACACCACAATAACACAGGTTATCAGAGAAATTTATTTATTTATTTATTTATTTACAAGTAGGAGGGCTCAATGACCACCATGTCCAATTTGCTCAAATGAACAAGAGCAACATCAGCGTCAACTTCTGCAGTGGTCAAGCTGCTTGCCTCTCCCCAAGGTGGACAGGGTTCGATTCCCGGTCAATTCACGTGAGATTTACGAAGGGAATTATCACGTTCTGAGTTTTGGTTTTTAACTAAAATGGAGTTTCCGTGTCTAATGATCGCGAGATTGTGTGTTTGAGTCTTCAGTCTTTTGACTAGTTTGATGCAGCCCTCCATGTCTCCCTGTCCTGAGTTAATCTTTTCATCTCTACATAGCTACCACACCCTACATCCAAGGCAATCTGTTTAACATATTCTAACCTTGATGTATCCGTAAATTTCTCGACCCATGCTTCCATAACTAAGCCTGCTATTCCTTGGTGTCTTAGTATGTGTCCTACCAACCTATATCTTCTCTTCATTAGCAGTAGCCAGAAACATCTCTCCTACCACTCGTCTTAATACCTCTTTGTTTGTAACCCTATCTACCCATCAGATCTTCATCATTCTCCTGTAACACTACATTTCAAACGCTTCAATTTTCCTCTTTTCTGCTGCACCAATAGTCCAAGATTGACTTCCATCGAGTGCCACGCTCCAGACAAAGTCTTTCAAAAATGACTCCCTAATACCTAAATCTATATTCGATGTCAGAGATTCCTTTTTTGTAGAAATTCTTTCGTTGCCTGAGCCAACCTACTATTTATGTCCTCTTAGCTTCGTCCATCACTGGTTATTTTGCTTCCTAAGTAACAGAAGTCTGCTACTTCCTTTAGCTTTTCACTTGCCAATTTGATGTCCATAGAGGTTTCTGATTTATTTCGGCTGCGTTCCAATATTTTTGTTTTACATTTCATTAATTTTCATCATGAACTCTTTCCTTAAGACGGAGTCCATACCATTCAAAAACTCATTCAAATCCTCAGGCGAGTCGGCCAAGATGACGATGTTATCAGCAAATCTCAGAGTTGAAATTATGTCACCTTGAATTTTCACTCCCACTTTAAATGTTTCACCTATTTCCTTCATTTTTTTTTTAATGTAAAGATTGGAAAGTATGGGTGATAAGTTGCAGCCTTGTCTTACACCTTTCTGAATAGCAGCTTCTCTCTCATGTCCTTCCGCTCGAATGACTGCTGTCTGGTTTCTGTATAGACTAGATCACCCTCGTATCCCTGTGGCATTCGAAATAGTCAGAACTGTGTGTCATATCTTACAATTACATTTGACAAGTTTCACAATATTTAACTACTGTATTTACAATATTGATGTACCATTGTCCATTGGACTTTTGAGATATAATAAAACTAAACACTTTTGTACTTGTTCGGAACTTATTGTTATTGTTTACAATACTTTACCCTTTGACATGTCTTAACTGTTTTATTCATGTGATTTTTTACAGTGGCATTGTGCTTCAACATTTATTCACCAAACAACGATTTGCCATTGTGACTCATTAAAGGCTGGTCCACCTTGGTGAGGCCAGCAGCTTGACCACTGCAGGAATTGTCGCTGATGTTGCTCTTGTTCATTTGAGCAACTTGGACATGGTGGTCATTGAGCCCTCCTACTTGTAAATAAATAAATAAATAAATAAATAAATTTCTCTGATAACCTGTGTTATTGTGGTGTCTGTAGTATGGTGAGTATTTGATATTCAGGTGAGGATTCGCAAGGAGCCGGTCGTGCTTTTGTTATGAACAATTTCGGCATTTGTCTGAAGTAGAAGTGGAAAACTATGGAAGATCACTTCCAAAATAGCTGGGGAATCGGACACACCTCTACTCAGTTTTGGCTCATGAGGCCGAGTGTACCCCGCTGCAGTCCTCACACCAGAATTGAAATTTCTCTGCAGAACTGGGAATCGAACCCGGACCTCTGGGGAGACAGCAAAGAACGCTAGCCGCGTTAAACAGTAAGCGGGGGAATATAAATTCAAGTGAGAATAGGGAAGAATTCCTCCCAACAATGTTTATTATTTCAATCATCCATACAGATAATTTCAACGAAACAAGGCATAAAACATGCTGTAAAAGGTAGGGAGGATATTATGAAATAATTCAAAAGAAGTAAAAATCTGTGCCCTAGGGCAGACTCGAACCCGGGACCTCATAGTTACCAAGCTCGCTTGCTACCACTTGTGCACATCTGCCCACGAATACGCCGTATTTTATCATAGGTACTAATACATGTGATCAAATGTCAAATGATTTCACTTAGACCTTAAATGTTGATTGGAACGCATTCATTTGCTGCGTGAGTTGTTTTAAACTTGAACTAAAGCAAGTTTCATGCCTGTTTCACGCTAATAATGCAATTCAACATCGAATATTATCCACATCTCACTCGATAATGTCCCTCCATGTTTGATCAGATGTGACCCCTGCTATCTACCGTCTCGTTTCGGAACCAGGAGAATGGCTTGACATAACAGCCAATAACAGCCAAGAATGGGGATTTATATGTGCTGTTAGGGTAGACTACAATATCATAAATACAGATTGTCAACAGATAGCACAGATTGACTTTCGTTTCTCAATTGTGTTTGGAAAGCAGAATTACATAGGCAAAATTACAGAGATTTACAAGCATGTTGCCCTACCTTAGCTATTTCCTTTAAATTCTTTGGATCCTAAACTCATGTTCTCAAAGGTAATTACAACCTAAAGGTTAGAGAAGGTACACATTGCCATGGAGTAAATCTATGGCTCTGCATGCTACGACCTGTACAGTGATATAACTAGTAGTTCTCTCCCAAGTCAGGGTGGATTTTAGTGGACTCATTAATGCAGTTTATCCACTTGAAAGGCAACAAAAATCACGACACTCATGTCATACGTTGTTGGCATGTTAAAGAACCCATTTGAATTCAGTAGGCCGTGTTCAATGGCAAAATTAATCTCGGGATTTTCCGCCATCACAAAGTTCCTCCATTCTCTACTTGAAAGCGCTGTAGTGTCAAGGAGTTTAGATATCTAACCTCCTTGACTTTCATAGCGTTAAAAGGAACGACGAAATTCGACATGCAAGCTACCCTCTGGGTGTCAATTAACAAAGCTTGCACCAGGCACCCGAGGTCATACGATAATATAATATAATATAGAAGCTCGGAAATATATACTGTGGCTAGGCTCGGGCTGAAAAAAAAATTATGCGTCCCGCCTGGAGCAGACCGCCTCAATCTACTCGACGGTGTGAACAGAAGCGCCTACTATTCTATTATATTCTTTCTACCGAGACAAGTAGTCTACCCGCCTCTATTGAGTGCTGTCATGGACATGGATACACTACAAGTCGGTTGCGTTGCAGGAATCTTATTGTTAAATGATATGCTTAATAATGAACATTATGGGTAAAAGAGGCGCTTGGTGGATTCATCCCACATTAGCGAATCGTTTGTGGCGGTCGATTCTCGATCTCAATAATAAACTTCTTCATATCAAACATAGTGCAGCACAAGAAACGTGATTCACAGTACACAACAGGAGGTTACTGACGTGAAGCGTGTCAACTGCTTGCAAAACGCCACATGTAGTTTAGTTCGCGGGTCTCCCGCTAGTAGGCAGGACGCTTCTAGAGGCGAGCTTCCCGCCCGACACGTCTCGAACGCCTCCGATCGTGTAAAGAGCCCTGCGCGGATGAACAAAACGTTATCCGCATCCACATGACTGTTATCCAAATCCGCTGATAATTCAATATTATTATTAATTTATTAGATAAAGCATAAAGTGTTAAACCAACACATTTAGACATTTGAGGAGAAAGTCGTTCCTGACAATTTGCTTCATTGAAAGGAACTTCAAGTTGGATGACACTTCTGGTTTCTTGATCTCCGCTTTGGAAAAAAAACTGGCTATACCGTACTTTTTTGGCTACTTTTGCACTTGTGCCTCAGTAAGTTTGATGTGCCTGATTTGTGTCCTAAGTATGAATACACTTTTTACAGGTAAAACATCCTACTATATCGTTCACCTTTTCGTTTCCATTGAAAATGTAACCAAATGTCTGCCATATCGTTGACTTGAGCTTTGTTTCACGCATTATTGAATATTCACCTTGTTTTATTTTAATAGATAGTTTATCCATGTTGGTGAAACGATGTTCATACTCCCGGTCGCGGTAACATTCACTAATAATATGTGAACTTCTCTTTACGCTTGGAGAAAAGGATTGACATTTGGCCGGAAAATCAAAGTCAGTCATCATCCTTCTGCTTCTTGACCCATCCATGTTCGCATAGTTGATGTCATAACTCTCTCCGTTGCAATATCACAGCCAACGTGCTTCAGGGCCAAGCAGGCGCGGATTCAAGGGGTGTGTGGGGGGGGGGGGGGGATCACGGGGGTCATGACCCCCCCCCCCCAAATCGGAGACAATTTTTCTTTTGCAAATTCAAAAAACGAAAATACAATAACCAGACAAATAAAACTTAACGAATTTTAACTAAAAAACAGGTTTTTTTTCATTTTATTCAATACTGAAAATATCTTTATTGCAATTATTATGTTCTGTTACAACTGTACATATTTACAACTTCATACCTGTTATATAAAAACGATTATTTATATAACAAAATCAACTCGTCTATTTTGTTTAGCAAACCTTGTGATTACTGAATCGATGTCTATATAGTGATGTCACGATAAATGTGCAGCAATGCACGGATAGGAATTTGGGGATTCTTTGCACCAAAAAATTTTGCCGACGTCCAAACTGCAAGCTTGGTTGGCAATTTAAGCTGTGACTTTCTCCCTTTGTCGGTACCAACTCGACTTGCCGAAACTGTAACGTACCTTGATACTTTTCTCGAAGCTCGCAAAACACGCTGTTGCAATTTGTACGAATATTTTTGATGCGCTAAAGGTATGAAATTTCTATCCATGTAGCTTGCAAAATATTGGTCTGGTTTTGTACGTTTGGTTATTTTGTGATTGCGTTTTTAGTGATACAATTTTTCTTAACAATTTCGATTCTCTGACCCCCCCCCCCCCCCCCACCCAAAACCAAACTCTAGATTCGCGCCTGGTGCCAAGTTGGAAATAAATCTACAGATAGACTAAACCTGAAACCAAATCTTCCAGGATAGCTTAGACGGCGAAGTAGCTGACATGAAGAATGTTAATGATGTCACCACGATGAACTAACAAGCTTATTGACAGCATTATATCTCGTTCGGTACGTATAGTAATAAAGGCAGTGAGAATTGATGATGATGATGAGATGTCAAGACCATCTACAGTACTACAAACATACGGTACTTAGTAAGATGTAGTTGAAAGCAATGAGTAAAATAATCTTCTCGTGTAAGTGCAATACGTGCCTGAATATTGCGTACGCAATAGACTATACTGTGCGAGTCCAAGCTCTATGAACTTGCGGGATGAGGAGAAAGAGCAGGGAAGGGTCACACGAGAAGAGAAGGGCCTGTCAACAGCCCGCAGTGTTACTTGACATGCTCGTCTATTCCAGTACTGCTAACATAGGGTCTTCTCTGAAACCAGTGTGGTGTTACGAATGTGTCAGTGAGTCACCGACCAATGTATTTGGTTCTGTGCTATGCACGGACCGAGAAACCTCATCTCTCGTCAACATCGTTTCTCATAGTCCGCGATGCACATTCCTCTCAGGTTCACGCAGCTTAGACTCGAGCAGTAGGAGTATTCCTATTTTAAGCTTGAAGCTGTAGATTGGCATATCAAATAGTCTATGTAATATTATCGTAAGTTTGTATTCTAAAAACTATCCGCAGCGTATCCGCTCTCCGCACAGCCATGCAAACTGTATCCGCGCAGGGCTTTAATTGTAGGCGCGGTAGGAGGCGGGCGAAACGCGGCGTTTAGAATGGTCCTGACTCCCCTGGCCTCTCAAATATCCAGGGGGACAACACTGTCATTAGGACTGTTGCCATTATAACTTTCAGTCGGTGAAATCAAAATAATTACAATTAATGGAAAATGCGAATAAATAAGCTGAAATAAATTTCATGTGATTAAAGAACTGTTATGGACATGTTTCGATCGTGAAGCAAGCATCCTCAGATCCATTAATTGGAATGTTTTGTATTGGCCGACTGAAAGTTCCAAGATCTCTTGACTGTTGCCATCTCTCTCTGTTGGCACAGGCTAGATTAAAATGTATTGGTCTCTTTCATGGTCGCTACTGAGGTATGGCATTCCGGACACAACTATTATGAAAGGTTCTACTCATATGCTCAGCGAAGAGAGCAATGTCAAACTACCTCACTTCTCACCTTTCTTAATTCTCCTCATTATAGTGCTCCCTGGAGTGTTCTGCTGACATAACCCAGGGCTGTCCCTTTCAAGGATCCAATCAGCCTCCGGGATGACTAACTAACAGACAGAATTCATTTCAAGGGTTTGGAACAAATCGGTCATCAGCCCTGTATATCTGGACAAGTGTGTTGATTTTATCTTATAACCTGTGCTTCTATGCTGGCTGTAATTGTTTGTGTACCTGCAAGGATTGAGGTAGGAGTCCTAGGGCTTGTTTAATATATGCTATAATTAAGCTATACTAGATCACTCTACAGTGTACGCTTTTAATTGCTAGTAGTTTAAGTATTAATACAATTAATTCAGTAATTCAACATTTGAAGGAACACTGATGATAGCTCAGTTACGTCTTACCTTATTACCACGACAGCACCACGACCACGTGGGCATCTACAGCAAGGTTGGGGATCGTAGGTTCGAATCCAGGCGCTGACTGTGGCTTATCCATACTCCCTCCAGGCAAATGCCGGGATAGTACCTTATTTCTAGTCCCGGAGCACCTCTCCCCTCCCTGGCCCTAATACAGTTACACACACTACAACAGGAATCACAGAAATACAGGTTATCAGACAAATTCAACACACACTCAACTACACGGGGCCGATGACCAATATGTCCCAAGCCCCTAAAATGAATTAACAACAACATATTATTTTCCAACAAAAATGTTGATCCTAACACTTGAAACGACCATTTTCAGTTTAATTTGACCTAATTACTGTTTCAAACAAATCGGCGATATTAAGAAATGAGTATAACCCTGAATAACGAAGGAAGAATAATCATGAGCTGGTTTGAGCTTTCCACCTGTACTGCGGGTGGCCTACACAAGGAGCACATGCCTGATATCTCGTACTATCATTCGTTACGGCCAATTATGGACCACGTTTGACAGGTTTGTTGTCTTCACTCTCTTCTTCTGTTCCTCTGTGTAAGATCTTCCTGACAACTCCCTGTCTCCTGGAAACCTGGAAACTCCTCTCTGTCTTCTTCTTGCACCCCCATCCGATCCAAGTCCAATCTCACTTCCCGAAACCATTTCGGCTCGGTCTTCCTCTTCCTGAATAATTCAAAAACCCTCCTCGTCAATCTCGCACTGTTCATTGTCACCAAGTGTCCATAAAACTGTATTCTCCTTTTTCTCATTAGGGCTATTTATGTAGACTATTAATCTCGTGTACAATTACAATTGGGCACAATCGGGTTGACCGACTGAAAAACATTACATTTCGATTACCGTATTTATTTATTTATCTTACTATAAAATGTTGTAACAAAGTAACGTTTAAGTAAGAGTTGTGTTTACTGTTCTAGGTTACCGGCACCGTGCACCGTGCACGTAACTTGCAGTTAAATATTCACACTTCTCTCCACTTTCTTCGTTGCTACTGTTTAACATGAATAAATACAACCAACACTTCTCCGTGGATTTACAAAATAGATTCCCTTCCCGTTTTTATCCCTGCTCTGTAATGTTAGTATTGAAAGCTCGTGCAGGAGATTTGCTGGCCTCACCTCCAGGCGAGCTTGTGACGTCACGCTATAATAAGCCACGGGACCTTCTTTTCGAGTGGAATCCCAACCACTCGAGTTGACAAATCACGTTGAAAATCTCAAATGCATTAACCGGCAATCGAACCCGGTCTGTCTTGATGAAAGGCAAGCAACTTGACCGCAGCGCCATAACGCCTCCTGATTTAATCAGAGAACTAGGCCGCCACAGTAATATTTCAAGGGGAATACCCCTTGCTTTATAGTTTGAGGGGGCGTATAGTGACCTCCCCCCTCCCCCCTCCTATGCCCTTTCCTGCATGTTGGAGGGCAAGCCCTGGAAGGGGAAAATACAGTAGCCTATCTGATAACAGTACAGAATCTATTGAGAAGGTTGAGATGGTCGTTATGAAACATGAACATGCATTCCTTGATTATATGGCTCGCTTTTCGTTTCGAAATGAAGGAGCGATTATGATTTCCCCGTGGCGTAAGCAGTGTGTACCGCGCCAGGCCAGTCAACACTCAAATTTACTTCAAGTGACGACAGCACCAAGAGTTATGTTAATTGCTTGTAACCTGAGGAGAAGCGCTCTCCGGTAAACAAATCACTGAATCAAATATGTCCTACAGGGGCAAACAACATCCTGATGGATAGTACACATGCAGTACATAACTTCAAGCCCCGGGGCACCTTTCCCAATCTTAGCCCCAAAACTAGCACAGAACACAGACCATCGCTCATAGCGAGCACAATGCTTGAACTGATTCCAAACCAACCCCACATATAACGTAAGCTCTGTTTGGAAATGAGTTCAGATACAGACAAGAGTAGGCATTGCAAAACATTGCAAACTATCATTCTACATGGCTCCCACCATTTTGGAGGCACTTGTCTTAGCTCTTCATAAAACTTTGCAACCAGTGCTGCACAAACCAAGTCCTCATTAACCAACGACGGGCGCCCATCGTTAACTTGATCACCTCCGTCATTGAACTGTTGAACTTACAATTGGATTACTCATTTCCTCCGCGCACCTCGCAAATCTGTCGATGAATGTTGACTGGTTTATTGTCCTTCACATTCAGAAAACGAATGACAGAACTAATCTCATAAGCGGGTGGGATTTTCAGTCAACTTCGCCATTCCAAGCAAGCACTATAAAGCGTACAATTTGGCCGCTCAGTCCCGGTTGCGCATCGTCCAGAGGCCACGTGAGTTGTCAGTTAGGTTTTGTGTGCTCTGCCGGTGACCAATAGGTGAAATAGTAGACTGTTGCCGTAGTTACTTGCAATTCCTTGTGTTCGTGTGAGCAGTGGCGTAACAATGGAGGGGAATGAGTTGAGTTAAGATTACATTGGGGGGTAAGGGCTCCGACATATTGAGACATAATATTCAATGAAAGCAAGTATACGATCCCGAAGTTTCAAAACCTCCTATCCATATTTTTTTTATTTGGTTTCATTAGCGCCTGATACGTGGTATTCGCACTTATCAATATGTACCGTAAATGAACGAAAAATAACAATTTTGTTGACATTAAATTATAAAGTCAAATTTTCTTCTCGAAATAAATATTAATAAACCACAGCCACCACTATCATGCGACGGAGACGACTGAAATTCTACGGGCGCTTCCTCCGGATGGGGAACGATAGAATCACCAAGATTGATTACTGGCTACAAGACTGGCAGCTTGTGGCTTAATGAAGGGAAACAAGACTTGAATAACGCTGGCATTTTAGACTGTGATATGCTTGACCGTTCCACATTTTGTGATAGTGTTAACTCTTGGTCCTCACCACCCAAAGTGATTAAGACCCGACCACCCCTCAAACAGGAGAGGAAGGACAAGTTATTGGCTGCACTGAGAACAAAGAAAGGATCGCAGAAGCACTAGTCATAAGAGCTCCTTCGTGGGCTTAAATCACTAATAAAAAATAACCACAGTTTCCAAATAAAGTGTAACTTAATACAGCAAAAAAACTAACAAAATATTATTCACTTTCCAAACTGACACGCACACGTGGTACTAACAGACAAGTTGGAAAGCATTTATTTTCAGTCGTGTAAATCTTTTATAAAAAGTGTTTTATTGTCCGATTTATAAGAATGGGTCTCCCTGGAAATTTCACTCGAAACTTTTGACTTGTTCTAGTGCACGATTTCCTGCACTTTATGTACGTATTGTGCAGATATATACGTGTTGTTGTTGTTTGAGTCTTCAGTCTTTTGACTGGTTTGATGCAGCTGTAAATGCCTCCCTGTCCTGAGCTAATCGTTTGATCTCTACATAGCTACCACACCCTACATCCAAGGCAATCTGTTTAACATATTCTAACCTTGGTCTACCCCTACAGTTCTTATCCTCGACCCTTCCTTCCATAACTTAGCTTGCTATTGTTAGGGGTTGGGGTTTATTTGGTGCCCCAACTGTGTGTTTTAACAATGGGGTAAGTGTTGACATTAAACTAACGGCTTAATTGATTATGGAGGCTGAGCTCTCTGAGTGTTTGGCGATCTTAGTAATTTATAGGGTTTGGAAGGATCCCTAAGCGTTAATTGTTAAAGAATCCGGCTTTCTAAATAAGTGTAATGGCTAGTGAACTTGAAAGTGAAGAGCGGCACTGCAGGCTGGCTAGAGAAATGCTGACCAGCCGACTTTGTCAGTGCACATGAGGATAGCCCTGCTTGCGATGTGGTGACGGCAAGCGGCTTGTCAATCAACTTGACTTAGCGGAATCTAAAGGTTGATTAACAAGTGGTAAATTGTGACAGGCGTTTAATAAAGTAGACAGAGAGCAATTGTAATAAAATGTGGAAGGTTTAATTATGTGAATGTAAATAGATGAGCAAGCTTCACTACTTACGTTTGGTGAAGTGCAGTGAATAATAAATGATGAGGATGATTACAGGTTTTGAAGGTGTGGTATATGGAAAGGAGATAATTATGGGAGAACCCTTTGCACACACTAACCTGGATCAGTTGGTCGACGCTCGTAGCCTCCGGCTGGTACGTGGGCTGGTAATTCTGCAGACAAGACCCCATCCTTTGGGGTGAAGGACTATTTATAAAAAAAATCTGTTCCTGAGTAAGAGCGTTGACAAATAGCTGCTCTACTTAGCATTCGTTGCTGGTGTTTAATTAGTGTGGCAATAATATAGTAATAATTGCTACATGCTGTAGGTAACTTTTTAGGCCTGCTATGGACGTTTTGTAATAAGATGGTTGTGGCTGTTGCTATCTTGATGCATTTGGTATGAGATTGGGGCTGAAGCGTGTTGAGTAGGGGGTCGATAGGGATAGTTGTATTTGTATCCTGTGGGAAGCTCTGGGTACAACAAGATTCCTCTCCAATTTAATCGGTGTCCTCACCGATTGGACTAGTCGTAGGGGTGGCGTCCTTGTGTTCTCCTGTCCTCTTCTTTCTTCCTGGTCCTCTCCTGTTCCTCGTTACCGGTCGTGTAGTCGTGTAGTGGAATGTATAGATTGTAGATTGTGGATGTATAACGTGGTGTGTGCTCGGGGTAAAGTGGGTTGAAGTATGGAACTATTTTCGTTAGATATAGCCTTTGGATGATAATGAAAATGAGAATGTTTGCAATGTTGGTTACATATGTGGATAATAATTCACAGTGTACAGGCACAAAAAGATAGAAAAAAATATGACAATGGTTAGAATGTGTAGAAAATTATACAAGATAAATATAAATTCAACATTGAAAGTACAAGATGTTACTAAAGAAAAACAACTAGTAGGTGGAAAAATACAATTTGAGTGCAGTGTTGTAAAGGTATAAACGGTTGGGTTGCATGTATGTAAGGTTACAAGAGTTTAAATGTTGGCAAGTGTTACAAAGGTGAAACATAAAAGACATGATAGCAATGAAACATAAGCGAATACAATTGTTGAGAAAGAAGAAAGTTGGCGAAAAAATAATACAGCGTGTTACAATGTGATACAGTTTTGAAGAGAAGGAAAACATGCTCAATAGGGGTAAGAAGATGGATTGAAATTTGTAATAATTTTATTGAAGGAGGTGTTAGAGCATTTTGTACATCGTGTGTGAATAAATGAGCATACAGATGATACGGGAATGTTACAAATAAAATAATATCTAGTGTCTAGGCTGACGTTTATACTTAAAGTGATTTTAAGGTACCGCTTTTTATGTATACCTTATGCGCGCATAATTTCTTATATTTGGCCTACGGTCTAAGTGTCGACCTTATGCGCGCTATTTCCTTATATGTATCCTACGTGCTAAACGTCTTACAGCTATCTTATGATTTAGACGGCTGTTTTATTACTAACTTATAACTATGTGGCCCCCTTAATTTAGAATACAAGCTTTCTGCTGTGGGCATAGGAGCTTATTGTCAACAATGTGAAACGCCATTTAAATATTATGACCCCCCTCATTGCTGTGTCTTGCGCCTTATGTTGGGCGTCTTAATTTTGTTTGCGTCGTGAAGTGTGTTTTAATGTCTGATGCCCCACAGATATCATATGTTATGGTAATTATATATATCTGCAGGCTGCTGAAAATAAAAGAGAAATGTTGTGTTCAGCCTCTGGTTTCTTGATGTGGTCTGAAATATAAAAGTTTATTAGCTGGTATCTGGGTTCGTGTTGCTGGGAAGAAAAAGTTGGTGCTGTCTGGAAGTATTTTTTTATGTAAGTACATTTTTTGTTGTTCAATCAACTGATGGTATGTGTTTCGTCAATCGTGCAGCAGCTGTCTGTCTGTCTGTTACTGTTACGGCCGGTCATATCAGTCTGTCCGAACGGTTTGGGGTAAAGGTTAACCTTGGGTACGTACCTTTCTGATTTACCTACTTTCTTGCTTTCTAATTACTCACTTCGTTGCTTTTTGACTTACTTATTCTCTTATTACTTTATTTCCTTATTTTCTTACTTTTTTATTCACTCAATTTCTGCCTTACTTATTCTCTGATTTCTTTATTTCCTTGTTTCCTCACTTTCTTATTTACCTAATTTATTGATTGATATATCTTCGCTCTTTGGCGGTATTTACTTACGTACTATATCATCGCTTACGCGGCATCCGCTTTATCGCAGGAAAAATATCATCGCTCTCTGGTGGCATTTACTTACTTTCTATCTTTCGCATTCTCTGTCTTTCTTATCTTCTTATCTTATATCTTCGCTCATTGGTGTCATTTCAATCATTAGCTCCGCCACGGATTCGGCGACATTTACTTACTTGCTAACTAACTTACTTACTTACTTACTTACTTACTTACTAAGAGCTCTGTTTTCCTATGCTACTTTACCCTTACAGGTATCTTAATCAAGGTGGTTAATCATTTAACGTTGCTGGCTGGTCAGTGAGTGACGTCATAACGCAGCACGTATGATTTCCCAATGTGTTAGGGTATTTTCCCCGCGTCCACTGGCTTGGCTAAGGCCCTGTACGAGGTAATTTTGACCCTAGCGTGTTTTGGGCACCAATTCCGGGACCTTCGGGTGGCTAATTCCGTGGATTCGTAATTGTTGCCCGCGGTCTATCTGTAGTTTCATAGTTAACTCCCTTTGATCCTAATATTTAGGTATAGTGTGCTACTAGGGTACAAGGATAGGAGTAGTGTGGGGCGTTAGGAAATAAAATAGCACGTGCTGCTTTACGCTGGACTTAGTGGATTTCTACACTTACACAGTTGCATAACGTTCCGATTGTTAGTTGGTCGTTTGGATGGGTAGCTCGGTTTCGTTAATTGCGTTATTGGTAACCGGGTATGTTAATTTTTGTTAGTTGTGGAGATTGGCATGAATGGTTCAGGATGGTTGATTATTGAACTTCCGTTATTAGCTTGTTATTTTATTTAGGTTAGGAAATGAGGTTCTATTAGTATTAGGGAATGAGGTTCTATTGGTATTTGTTAGTGAGTTTAGCTTGGTTAAGTTAGGGGATGAGGTTCCATTAGCAAGGGTTGCATGCTGGCTGTGTTAATTTATTACTGGGTATGTTAATTTTTGATAAGTAAGGTACTAGGATCCTTATGGTATTAGTAGAATAAACGATTATGTCTGTATATAGCGTTTTTAGTTCCGCGTGCTGAACTTAGCACAAGTCTTATGCGTTTAATATGATGTGCAGCATGTCACTTGCTAAATGCTAAGTGACGTCATGTGTTTGTACGTCCCCTTCGTAATGGGAGTGTGTATTCTTGTGGCGTATGGCTTACTACGTCACAGCGTGTAGTGAGAATTCATGATGGCGTCGTGTGTGTCGAAGTGTAGGTTGCTCTCTCTCTGCCCTGCCTGTGCTGAGCGGACCTTTGTGCCGTCTTGCGCGCTGCTCATTTGATAATTGACTGTCGCTCATTAACTGTTTTCTGCTGATAGTAATAGAATGCTCTTGTCTTCCGCTACTACTACCACTACTACCACTACTACTACCGTACTACTACTAATAATATATTAATAATAATAATAATAATAATAATACGGATTCTGGGGAGCTTGGGCATGTGCGAGAGAGTAAGTCAGAGTGCTCTGGTAAACTTCCACGAAATACCCATACGTACATTGGAACGTTCAACATTCAAACACTTGTTCAAACTGGTAAGCTACACAATCTCACGACGGAACTTTCCAAACAGAAAATCCAGATTCTTGCCTTACAAGAAACACGCTTTTCTGACTCAGACATATTCGATTACAACGACTATAGGATCTTCAAAAGCGGAACCAAGAAGAAAATTTGCAAAGGAGCATCGCTATTCGGCATGGCCTTTATTGTAGACAGAAAAATTCTGAATTCAGTAACAGACGTGAAACCCATCAACAATCGACTAATGACCATGAGAATTAAACACACGGACAAAAATTACACATTCATCAACGTCCAAGCACCCACAAATGCTGACAACTAAAACGAACCCGAAAAGACTGACAAATTCTGCGAAGAACTCGAAAACCAAATGTCCAAAATTCCTTATGATGACGTTAAAATTCTCCTCGGGGATTTCAATGCACAATTAGGTAGAGAACGAAAATACCAAAAAACAGTAGGTGATTACCCCGCGCACAAATTTACCAACAAAAACGGCACTCGACTCATTGAGTTATGCCAACAAAACAATTTGAAAATTATGTCAACCTCACTACGAAAATCCCCCAAGAAACAGAAAACATGGCGATCACCTATCCACCACTTGGCGAATTTCAAATCGACAATGTTCTAATCTCTTACACCTACCAGAAAGAAATTCACGATGTACAAGTCCGCAAAGGAGCGAACACTGATTCTGACCACTATCTCTCCCGAATCAAAATCAAATTCACACCAAGGAGAAAATTTAACGAGACACCCCCAATAATCCCAAAATTCGACATAAGCAAAATCAAAGACTCCAAAATCGCTGAGAAATGGGAAGAACAACCCACAGAAAACTGGGAAAATTTCAAAGGAAAAATCATCGAGACCGCCAAAACCTTGATTCCCCTGACTAAAAAACCGAAACATCCTTGGTGGAATCAAAAATGCGAAATCGCCCTCGAAAACAGAAAAACTGCCTTCCAAACCTATAACAGTAACAAATCAGAGAAAAACCTGAAGATTTTCTTCAAGATACGTAAACAGACGTCCAAAATTCTGAGACGAATGAAACGGAAATATATCAATGATGGACTGACTTGGATCGAGAACGACTTCAGAAACTTCAATACGCGTGATTTCTACAAAACATTCCCCAACCAAATCAAAGGGTACACACCACGAAACTTATGTTTCAGAAAACAAGACGGAAAACTGGCATTGACAAATAGAGACAATTGCCAATAGCTAGCTACATACTTCTCACGACTTTTGAATTGCCCAGAATCCACGAAAAGATTCCCAAAGAAACAATCAGACCACACATCCGAAGAATCACTACCACCAACTCAAGATGAAATCCACTCCCACACCAATAGACTCAAAAACAATAAAGCCTCAGGTGAAGACGGCATCACTGCAGAACTACTTAAAAACCAAGGACCCAATGCACTCAGAGAAATTACACTAATCATCCAAGAAATATGGCAAACAGAGAAAATACCTGATGACTCACTCCAGAACCCTCCTTGCCCCACTACTAAGCCTCAGCCATGTTAAATATCTCTCGAACGTGTGGTCCGATTTTGACAAATGAGGTATCGTTGGACTCGGGCTGACGTCCTCTTTGCTATGGACCACTCGTTATATTTTTCCAATTTTTTTTGAAAATGTTTGTTTTCGAAACTAGGTGATAGTTTGAAAACTAAACATGATAGAACGTTGTGCCATGGCTCAAACGAATGGTCTTTATGCTCTTTATTTTCTATAATGAAACTTTTTTACTTTTATGTTTTTTTTGAAAACACTCGAATTTTGAAAATCCTATATTTTGGAAACTAGGAACTCTAAAAAAACGTTTGTTTGACATAAATGAAAGGTCCCTATGCCCTCTACCCCCAAAATAAATTTCAAGTCGCTAGAAGAAAAATTTGTGTTTTGTAAGTAGTGGGATGACACGGGAGCTGCGCCACTTTTTTTGAGCCACCCTCGTATTTGCCCCGAACCTGATATCTCGCTAACCAATGGTCGGATTTGAACATACAAGGTGTCCTAGCACTCGTAGTGATGCCCCCTACTTTCCTATAGGCTCTTAATTTAATGAAAAGACCAAAACTAAAAGGTCATGTGCTTTTAATATCTCACGAACCAATCATGCTAGAGGCATGTTCGACAGGTCCAAGGATTCGGGGTGACGTCCTCTCTGCTATGGACCACTCGTTATAATTTTTAATAAAATTGGAAACTCGATTTTGGGGTAAACACGTGTTTTTGTGATTTTGCCGATATCTCACGAAGCAATAACGCTAGAGGCATGTACGATGGGTCCAAGGATTCGGGCAGACGTCCTCTTTGCTATAGACCACTCGTTGTAATTTTTTAAAATTTTGGAAACTCGATTTTGGGGTAAACACGTGTTTATTTTTGATTTTTGCCGATATTTCAAGAACCAATAACGCTAGAGACGTGTACGAGGTGTCCTAGGACTCAGGCTAACGCCCCCTTTCAAATGTGGTAGATATTTTTTCCAAAAAATAATTCACAAAGGGCCTAACGCCATACATGTTGAAAAAACGTTTCTTTTTCTTTACCTGTTTATAATGTCCATGAAGCGTGGTGGTTGAGAGAGACGATACGGCTGGGTGTGTGTGTTTCAACGAACCTGTCGCTGACCACGGTGGCTGTGTTCAATAGATTAATTGCTATTTCGACGGGTCGGTGTATGACAGACCGAGCGTGCGTTTTCCTGATATTTTACCTTTGACGTGTAAACGGTAATGAGAACTTGGTTCTATGTTGGTCAAAGCGAGTACAGAAAACAAACTTACAGGAGGTGAAGGTCATTTGAGCTTATTGGAAGGCGTTGATCCGACTTGACAACAGGTGCAATGGAAAAATGACCATGACGCTTCAAGGTGAAATAATCTGACCATTGTGGTGGCAGGGAAGAGCGAAATGCAAGTGAACACATGTGAAACCACATGAGGGCTAAACCAGTGACATCCTGTCTTGCTTCGTACGTGACAAAATGCAAGTTCATGTGAAATTTGATCTACCGCAGGTGTTCACTTTGGGTGTTAGCTGTCCACGTGCGCGATAACTGTTAACAAATCACATTCTGTTTTGCTTTGTACGTGACAAAATGCAAGTTGACGTGAAATTTGATCTGCCACAGGTGTTCACCTTGGACGTTAGCTGTCCACGTGCCTGATAACAGAATGTTCAAAGCGTGGGAATCGCTGAATCAGTAAAAAGTATGATGCAACTTGTGGGAATGATGTCACAACCAATAGATAGGCAAGAGCTGCGAACAGCAGTGGTGGGAGGTGGAGGGGGGAGAGGGGGAGGGGTAATGTAAGAGAGAACACAGGTGGAAAGAGAAAGACAAACATGTATGAACATGCATGAAGCGCGGAGCGCTGTACACATAGAGTTATAGGTGGTGTACAACATGTGTGAATAAATAAAAAGTACACAGGTTCACACAACATGTAATTTATTGATCCAAGAATTAAACGTAGAGTTAAACCCTAACCATTTGACATAGAGTTTATTTCCTTTTTGTTTCAACACTTTTTCCACAAGATAATGCTGAGGAAATGCTGTTTTCTGAAGTTCATGGAGATAAAATCTACCTTTTATGGGTTGATGGTTGAGGTCCTCGAGTAAATAGGTGACTGGACTGTCCAAGTTGACTCGACGAATTCGAAATAGCTCAGTCCCCCACTGAGGCGTGTAGCCCTTATTGAAGGCAGACTTAAATTTGCTCACACGAACAAAATCCCCAATTTTCAGTCGGTGACGTTTAGGATCGGCTGTTTTTATGGGGTTAAACAGTTTATCCAATCGCTGAATATTTTTGGTCACGAGGCGTGGCTTGGTCCCAATCGTTCTATGTTTGGTGTCATTGTAACGTGATAACATGTCCAACCAGCGATACGTGCCCTGAGCGGTAAACGCTTTCCACATATGGGTTTTCAATGTTCGGTTGAACCGCTCGACCACACTGGCTTTGAGGTTGCTGTACGTGGTGTAATGGTGAATATTCTTAGATTTGAGAAATCTGGAGAAGTCCTTGTTGAAAAATTATTTCCCCTGGTCAGTTTGTAGCAGCTGAGGTTGACGTTTGGAGTGTTGAATAATATGTTGAAAGGCCTTGGTAACTAGTGGGCCAGACTTGCGACGCACAGGTTCAACAAAGGCCATTTTGGATTAGACATCTATTTTACAATAGGTAGCGCACGAGTGGTTTCTACAAATGAGTTACGGCGCACGAGTCGATTCAACAAAGTTCCGTTTGCGTTCATATACCATTCATTCGATTGCGATTGAACTTCAATTGTTTGGTTTTCAAATGCAGTGGTAGATAGCCGTTATTTTGTAAAACATTCTTACTTGCAGTAGTAATAAGACTCTATGGTTCCGCTAACACATAGATAGACTGTATTATTGCCATGGTCAAGCACTCACATTAAGATCATTTACAAAATCATAAAATGAAAAATAAAAAATCTTGTTTTGAAAATATCGTTTTTCAACATACACAAAATAAATATATAAAAAATTTGTAAACAGCAAAATGGAAAATCCATGGTCAAGCACTCACATTAAGATCATTTACAAAATCATAAAATGAAAAATAAAAAATCTTGTTTTGGAAATATCGATTATTTTCAACATACACAAAATAAATATATAAAAAATTTGTAAACAGCAAAATGGAAAATCCAAGTTTCCATATAGACAACATTTAAAAACCTTAAACGGACATTTAAGAAAATATATGCAAATGGGAAATTGACAAATGTGTAAATATGAAAATGGAAAAATCCATGTTTCCATATCATGAAATTGAAAAACATCAAACTGTCATTTTAAAAAATGCAAATGGAAAATTGACAAATTGCAATGTGTGAAATGTGAAATTGAACAAATGGCTATCATTATTTAAAAAAAAGAACATGGTGCTCTATGGTTGAGGTGTGAATCAAACCCTCTCTACTTATTTGGACCACCCGAGACTGAGTAGACTAGTTTTAGTTGTCATACCACTTTTAAAAGTTTGTGTTAAATCTAGGAATTGAACCCCAGAGCTTGTAGGGGAGATCCAAGGTTATAATATGTTAAACAGATAGCCTTGAATGTAGGGTGTGGTAGCTATATAGAGATGAGACGTTTCGCTCGGGGCAGGGAGGCATGGAGATCAGCATTAAACCAGTCAAAAGACTGACGACTCAAACAACATGTAGAGCTCACCAAAATAATGTTGTGTAACGGTAAATGTTAGTCAACGAACAGTAATGCATTACTAAAACCCATGACACGATACCTAAGAGCTTTTCTAAAATTATTTTAAAATGCCTTTAACCCTATATTAAACACCCAGTTCACAAGACTCATAACTGCCATGTTATGGTCAAACAAAACAAAATCTATATTTCAAAACAAACAAGTGGTTTAGTCAATGTATACTGGAAAAAGTTTTATAAACACTCAAGTCCACAAAAATAATTAAATTAGTAACAGTCAGGTTGACCGAGTGGTTATGGTGTTTGACTTAAGTTCAAATTTTCTGTACAAGAAAGCAAGGGTTCGAATCCCTTACCTGATATAACTATTGCCTCAACATGGCTTGACCACACTCTATTATTGTGTACTCGGTACACAAACCATAAATAGAGTGTATTGTTTAAGGTCACTCTCTTTGCGAACATAGTCAGAGACTGTTGATGGTTAACAATTGCATTAATAGTGGGACATAGGGATAGCAATTAAGAAAAACAGACAATACCCATACACTATTTTTATTTATTTAATGTAAGTACTTGTACAATAGTTATATACAAACTACAATTCTCTTTTGTCTATTACTATCTAGTCCTTTTCGATCCACTTGCATATCAAGGGCAGATGACTTTGTAGTTCAGCCCCTTTAAACAACAATAACACTACTTCTTGCATAGTCTGTGATGTTGATGACTCTTGAGGCGAGGAAGATGGATACAACATAACTTTTACAACAGGGGTTAAACGTTGCTCAACAAACAATGCACTATTTTGAGTAGCAACATCTTTCTCTTGTACTAACATTTTAGCATTCTGATGATTTTTTGTCAACACCATTAGTGTTTTGTCTGGAGCACTACATCGCCTGATCACTCACACTTAAAACCACACCATTTCTACTTTTCATATTGCCTCGACATCTTGTTGACCTCTGTTTTGAGCATCGCCAGAATATTATTCCTTTTACATTTTGTCGTCTGTAGTTATAAGAGTAGCCTTTATAGAGTACACGTTGTTTACCTCGGTTAGTTGTAATAAGTTCCATAGTAGTAACTAACCTGTTAGTATGATTTGCACACTACAAAGGTTATCTCTGTTCTGGTAATTGAATTATTTAGCGTTGGCTTTTATATTTAATTCGTACAGTTTAAAGTGATAGAAAAGTGGTAGAAACGTGGTAGCAAAGTGGTAGACAATTGGTAACATAGTGGTAGAAAAGTGGTAGCAAAGTGGTAGAAAAGTGGCAGAAAAGTAGTAGAAAAGTGGTAGCAAAGTGGTAGAAAAGTGGTAGCAAACTAGAAAAGTGGTAGAAAAGTGGCAGAAAAGTAGTAGAAAAGTGGTAGCAAAGTGGTAGAAAAGTGGTAGCAAACTAGAAAAGTGGTAGAAAAGTGGCAGAAAAGTAGTAGAAAAGTGGTAGCAAAGTGGTAGAAAAGTGGTAGCAAACTAGAAAAGTGGTAGCAAAGTGGTAGCAAAGTGGTAGAAAATATTACATGTATTGTTACGAAATAGTTTAAGCGGTTACATGGATTCATTACACTATAATTTTAGCATCACGAAGCTCATTTTCTATATCCAAAAGTTCTTCCTCATATTTAGTATGACCAGCCTGTTTACAGGTATGCAAGTACTGAAGCCGCTGGATTAACTTACTGGGATTGTTCCAGTAAACAAATTTAACATATGATTTTTTTGGGTGTAAACCATTATCATCATCATCATCATCATCATTATCATCATAATCATCATCATCATGGTTATCATCATCAATATAATTATCATCAATATAATCATCATCACTATTACTATCTAATCCTTTTTGTTCATCTTGCAGTGCAACAACCTTTGGCATAGTTTGTGTTGTCTTTGATAGTGTTAGAGGTTTCTTAGACGTTAACGACTGTCCTAACATGTCTTTTTCAGGAGATAATAAATGCTCTTTAACAAACAAAGCACTATCTTGAGCCACACTATTTTTTTTCTTGGTCTTGCTTTTTTACCTTGGTTAGAGTATTTTGTCCATTTAAATGAGTATTATTTTGAGATTTACAATGATGATCGATTGAAATAAGTATGTTGGAGCCTTTTGTCTTAATCATTCCTCGACACTTTTTAGATCGTTGTTTCGAACAGCACCAAATAACAGTTCCATTTTTATTAGTTCTTTTTACAATATATGCATATTCTTTATAGTAAGCACATGGCTTACCATAGCTAGTCGTTGATACTTCCATGTCAACTGTTCAGCATAAACTAATCTCTAGTAAAGTTAACTCGATAATAAAAATGATTGTTTGTAGTATGTGCAGTTTAAAGTAAGAGCAAAAGTGAGAGTCAAATGGTATAAAAGTGTTAGCAAAGTGGTGGAAGGGTGGTAGCAGTTTATAGTAGTCATGATCTTTTTTACTAGAATGTGATTTGAGTAAATGTAATTTCTAATCCTTAGCAGTGAGTAGTCAGTTAGTCTTGGTTCAGACAAGCGTAAACAGTTCTCCAATGAATCAGAGATCAAGATTTTCATTATGAAACAGTTGTGTAACCAATTAGGTATCGGTACTTGATAGCTTCACACATGAACAAAAATTCCAACATATCTGACTTGAATTACATGATTTGAAAGTTGACAAAGAATATCCAATCAACCATTGTAGTTACAATGTCAAACACACAAAGACAAAATCAGCATGAAATTTTAAGTTACAGGAAAATTCTATGAAATAGACTATGCAGGAAATTTGGAAATACACATCAGAAGTTTGCAACACCATCCTTCTAGCCTATATAAATTTTCGACATGGAAAGTGTGCACTGCCCCTAACATTAAACCAATTTATCAATAACACAAGTCAACAATCAAAACATTTTGTGTTGAGTCTATCATTTAATGCATATATTCTGTCTACATTGAACAGTAACAAAAAAAACGCCATTCATAATTAATTAAGTTTGCTTTAATTCTTTATGTAATGATATATACATATTTAAAGTTTTGGCTGACTGTTCAGGGTGAATTGGCTTTGAACACATAAGAGAAGGAATATTTTAAGACTTAACCTCAGCTCACCTAACATAACCTAAATTTACCTAACCTAACCTTGTCATATAGGTAAGAAACGGGTCAAGCTATGCTTTCGACTACCGAGTTTCAGCTACTTTTCAAGGTTACTCTCCCGAACATTGCCGGAGACTGCTGATAAACACTTATATTCTCACGGCGGCGGCGCGCAACGACTTACATGACGCGCTCCCCCCTTTTCATTGATCCCTGTTGATTTGTCCCTTTGGACTGGTCCCTGTTGACTAGCCCCTTTTGGACGGGCCCTTTTTGAATGGAGTCATTTTTGACGGGTCCCTGTGGACAGGTCCTTTTGGCTGATCCCTTTGGACCGGACCCTTTGACATAATTTGGATAATTGCATGGGCCAGTCCATAGGTTATCCAATTATCCAAATTATGTCAAAGGGTCCGGTCCAAGTCATTTTTGACGGGGCCCTGCTGACGGGTCACTGTGGACGGGTCCCTGTTGACAGGTCCTTTTGACTAATCCCTTTGGACCCGTCCCTTTGACATAATTTGGCTAAATGCATGGGTCAATCCATAGGGATCAGTCCAAAGGGACCGGTCCAAAGGGATTAGTCAAAAGGACCTGTCAACAGGGACCCGTCCACAGTGACCCGTCAGCAGGGTCCCGTCAAAAATGACTCCCTTCAAAAAGGACCCGTCCAGAGGGAGTAGTCAACGGGGACCAGTCCAAAGGGGCAAATCAACAGGGATCAATCAAAAGGGGTTATCGCCTCAAGCTCTGTCATACCCCCCCCCCTTTTGATTATTGGTTTGCTTATCGACAAGCGCCGCTTGGATTACTTTTTAATCACCCCTCGTGGGTTAGCCGCCATCTTTAAAAAGGTCGTGGGAACATAGGTGTTTACCAGCAGTCTTCGGCAAAAAGTCCAACAATACCTCATACAATGCCCTAGTCTTATTGGTTCGCGAGATATTAACAAAAGTGCACTTAGGCCCTTTGTCAAAATTTCAAAAAATAGATTCAGTGTTGTGCAATCAATAATAGTTACCTCTTTAACTATATACTTGTTTTTGTTGACCATGAAGCCTTGAGTATCCATCATCAGTGTATGAGACATGTTTACGCTTGCATAAATCAAAACCAACTGACTACTCACTACTTGGGTTTAGAAATTACATTTACTCAAATCACATTCTAGTAAAAAATCATGCCTACTATAAACTACACCCACTTTTGCACTCACTTTTACATTCACTTTTTCACTCACTTTTGCACCCACTTTTGCACTCACTTTTACACTCACTTTTGCACCCACTTTTGCACCCACATTTGCACTCACTTTAAACTATTATTTCTATTATCGAGCGAAATTTATTGGAGATTATTTCATGCTTGAAAATTGATATGGAAGTATCAACGAATAGTTAAGGTAAGCCATATGCATACTATAAAGGTTATACGTATATTGCAAAACGAACCAATAAAATGGAACTGTTATTTGACATTGTTCAAAACATCGTTTCAAACAGTGTCAAAGTGAACTAAAAAGTAAAAATAGTTAGGTCTTAAGTGTGAGTGATCATCAATGTAGTGTGACAGATAAGACATCGTTGCTGTTTAAAAAAATACTTCAAATGTTAAAACACTAGTCCGAAAAAAGGTATGGTAAACCGCGTGTTGTGCAATCAATGATAGCCACCTCTTTAAATATATACTGTACTTGTTTTCGTTGACCTTAAAGCCTTGAGTATCCATCACCAGTGTATGTGACATGTTTACGCTTGCATAGATCAAAACCAACTGACTATTCACTACTTGGGTTTAGAAATTACATTTACTCAAATCACATTCTAGTAAAATTCATGCCTACTATAAGCGACACCCACTTTTGCACCCACTCTTGCACTCCCATTTACACCCACTCTTGCACCCACTCTTGCACCCACTCTTGCACCCACTCTTACACCCACTACTCTTGCACCTACTCTTGCACCCACTCTTGCACCCACTCTTGCACCCACTCTTGCACCCAGTCTTACACCCACTCTTGCACCCACTCTTGCACCCACTCTTGCACCCACTATTACTCCCACTCTTGCACAACCTCTTGCACCCACTTTTCCTCTCACTTTAAACTATTATTTATATTATCGAGTGAACTTTGCTAGAGATTAGTTCATGCTTGACAATTGACATGGAAGTATCAACAAATAGCAATGGTATGCCATACGCATTCTATAAAGGATATACATATATTGTAAAACGAACTAATAAAAATGGAACTGTTATTTGGCGTTGTTCAAAACATCGTTCAAAACATTGTCGAGGTGAGCTGAAAAGTAAAAATAGTGATGTCTTAAGTGTGAGTGATCATCAATGTAGTGTACCAGATAAAACATCGTTGCTGTTTAAAAAAACTCTTCAAAATGCTAAAACACTTGTCCCAGAAAAATATATTGCAGCTCAGGATAGTGCATTGTTTGTTAAGAAGCATGTATCATCTCCTCAGAAAGTCGTGTTAGAACAGTTGTCAATGTCTGAAAAACTTCCAACATTATCAAAGACAACACAGACTGTGCAAAATGTGGTATTGCAAAAGGATCAAAAAGGACTATATAGTAATAGTGATGAGGATTATAATGATCATGATGATGATGATGATGATGATGATAATGATAATGGTTATGATGATGATGATGATGTTGATGATGAAGATAATAATGATAATGGTAATGCTTTGTTTACACCTAAAAACTCATTTGTTAAATTTGTCTACTGGAACAATCCAAGTAAGCTAATCCGGCGGCTTCAGCAACTGCATGTCTATAAACAGGCTGGTTATACTGAATATGAGGAAGAACTATTGGATATAGAAAATGAGCTTCGTCGTGCTAAAATTATTATGTAATGCATCCACATAACCGCTTAAACTATTTCTTAACAATACATGTTATATTTTCTACCACTATGCTACCACTTTGCTCTCACTTTTGCTATCACTTCAAACTGCACATATTAAATATAAAAGCCAAAGCTAAATGATTTTATTATCAGAACAGTTATAACCTTTGTAGTGAGCAAATCATACTAACAGGTTAGTTGCAAATATGGAACTTACTAAAACTAACAAAGGTAAACAACGTGTACTCTATAAAGGCTACTCTTATAACTATAATCGTCAAAATGTAAAAGGGATAATATTTTGGCAATGCTCAAAAGACAGGTCAAAAAAATGTCGAGGCAATCTAAAAAGTAGAAATGGTAAGATTTAAGTGTGAGTGATCATCAATGTAGTGCACCAAATGAAACACTGTTGGTGTCAACAATTAATCATGACAATGCTAAAAAGCTAGTACAAGAAAAAAATGTTGCTACTCAAAATAGTGCAGTGTTTATTGAGCAACATTTAACCCCTGCTGTAAAAGTTATGTTTAATACATCTTCCACATCTCAAGAGTCCTCAACATCACAAACTATGCAAAAGGTTGTGTTGTTGTTGTTTTAAGGGGCTGAACTACAAGGTTATCTACCCTTCATATGCAAGAGAATCAAAAAGGACTAAATAGTAATAGAGAAAAAAGAAATGAATTTTGAATGTAACTATTGTACAAGTACTTATATTAAATAAATAAAAATATTGTAAGGGTATTGTCTGTTTTTTCTTAATTGCTATACCCACGTCCTACTATATTAATGCCATTGTTAACCATCAACAATCTCCACCTATGTTCAGAAAGAAAGTGATCTTAAACAATACACTCTATCTATGGTTTGTGTACCGAGTATCATAATAATACAGTGTCGTCAAGCCATGTTCAGGCAATAGTAATGTTAGGTAAGGGGTTCGAACCCTTGCTTCCTTGTACAGGATTAGGTTTTACTCAACAGCAACCCATAATACTATACTTTGAAACATGTCACATTTCATCGCAAAAATGTCAACTGTATCGTTTTCTAAGACCCCAGCTGCTGGCTAGTAGCTAGCAGACAGTGCAACAGAAACAGTGTCACCATGTTCATTCATTAAAAAATTTCAATATTTATTATTCTTTTTCTTAATATTGTTCATTAAGAGTAGTGTAAAGTTGTCTTTGTGACGTAACTGTTATAATAGTTAGCTGGCACTCTAAAGCTCTTGAGTTCAATTCGAGCTTTATCATAAAATTTTAAAAGTATATTAGAACTATAACAGGTCTACTAAGTCTCGGGTGATTCAAATAAGTAGATGTGGTTTGATTCACACTTTAACGATAGAAAACGACGGTTTTTAATTTTTTTAAATAATGATAGCCATTTGTTCATTTTTTTTCATTTTCACATTTCACACATTGCCATTTGTCAATTTTCCATGTACACGATTTGAAAATGTCAGTTTAAAGTTTTTGGATTTCATGATACGGAAACAAGAATTTTCCATTTTGTTGTTTACACATTTGTCAATTTCCCATTTACATTTTTTAAATTTCAGTTTTAAGTTTTTTAAATTGTGTTGATATGGAAACATGGATTTCCTATTTTTTTTTCATATCACAGACGACACGTTTATGATTTAGTCCATGCTGAAAGTTTAGTTTTGTAAAACACACATTTGCTGATTAAAATTTTCTTGAAATTATTTTAATGGAAGTGCTTGGCCATGGCAATAGTGCATTCTCTTTCTGTTTGTTTCCAAAAACGTATAGGCCTACTACTACTACTAATAATAATAATACTACTACTGTAGGTAAGACTGTTTTACAAAATAACACCTATCTACCGCTGCATTAAAAAAACACAAGTGTTAAAAAAAACTACAGTATACTATTTACCATTTGCTATATACATTAATTACCCCACCATCCCACCTTGCCGTGTTTGCTTTGGTTGAACAATCAATGCTACACACACACACTCACACACACACACACTTTCTCTCTCTCTCTATCATTCTATCTATAGTCATACATTCACACAACCATACCTGTCTTTGAAAAACAAATACAACCACGCTATTTATCCTTGACATGCACACTTATCCCAAATAACTTTTAGTTGTACATTTAACATTTACTATTACAAAAGAAATGTTTCCACTATTTTACAATTACAAAAATGAATATTTACAAAATACTAAATCTACTGGTTACAAAAAAGCCATGTCTCTAAACAATAAAATATAGAATCACACCTCCACCTCGTGGTTATAACCCTATGGTAGGCTAATGCATAGGTCATTCATCTGCACTCATTTGCTATCCATCAAGGTAAAAGTGCATTTTCTCTGTTCCACAAGATACAAATTTGATTGCTGGATTGTATCCTGCACTGTTTATGCGATATAGCTTTGCCAGTTCATAAAACCGCTAAGTAGTTCTCTACATATAACAATTTTACCACTGCTCTACCTACGCCTAGTGTGTGATAGACAGCATTAACTGTATATCAAACCCAGTTCACCTTTGTATTTGTAATCCAAGTAATAATTTGGAAAGACACAAATGTAATCAGTTTTGAACGTTATCTCTGTTTTGTTTTGTTTAATATGTTTATGACATGCATATTAACCTGAAATAGAACCCTAGTGAAAAGGCTAACAGCTTAACCACTACACCACCATGCCCTTGTTTCTTAGTTTGACTCGTTCTAGGCATGAGACCTGGAAATCGAGTTAAGACCACCAGTACAAGAGCTAAAAGTGCTTAACACTGCAGCATAAAATGGATAGCTGGTAACATTATACAACCGGAAATGATTATATTTCTGATAGCAATGCATTTTTTGTCATCAGCCTACTGTCTGAGCACTGACAGCAACACAGTTTAGTTTAGAACAAGCGAGTGTGTGTGTATAGATTATTAGCCTCAAGTATTTAAAGCTTGTTGTGTGTGTAGCGACCATCTTGTCCCGGTAACCACTGAGCATTTTTGTGTTTTAGCTATCCTCTTTAACCAATCAATTAAAGATAGTCTACTCTTAATTCTTGAATCGATAAATCAGAGTTTGTGTGTACACCGTTCGTCATTTATTAACCCATACCTACAACCTACACTCTCTCTATACTGCAGTTTGATCTGAAAAACAAGTTTCAATGATAAAAGACTTGTCAATCACTATACATGTAGCCTACACTAATTCTTTCTCTACCTAGCTATGTTTCATCACATACATGGTAAACATCTCACATGTTCGTATCCGATTATTAGTTTATAAAATCTCAGGTCGATGACCTTGATGTATTGGGTATTTTGGGTAAATTCATTGGCCATGGGAAAGGGTTGACCATTCTAAGTCCTATAACACCTCACATGTTGATATTCGATTATTAGTTTATAAAATATTAGGTCAATGACCTTGCTGTTTTTTGAATCTTTTGGGTAAATTCGTTGGTCATGGAAAAGGGTTGACCATCCTGAGTCCCATGACACCTCACTTGAGCCTCTCTGATTATTAGCTTATAAAATCATAGGTCAATGACCTTGCTGTTTTGAATCTTTTGGGTAAATTCGTTGATCATGGAAAAGGGTTGACCATCCTGTGTCCTATGACACCTCACTTGACCCTCTCTGATTATTAGTTAGCGAGATATTAATAAAAGTGCAGTTAGGTCCTTTTGACATAAATAAATAATATATTCAAAAACAGAATGTCACCTCAAGTCCAACGACCTCTCATACAGGTCCCTAGCCTTATTGATTCATGAGATATTAAAAAGCTAATGACCTTAGATCTTTTGGGTAAATTCATTGGTCATGGAAAAGGGTTGACCATCCTGAGTCCCATGACACCTCACTTGACCCTCTCTGATTATTAGTTAGCGAGATATCAACAAAAGTGTAGTTAGGCCCTTTTGACATAAATAAATAATATATTCAAAAACAGAATGTCACCTCAAGTCCAACGACCTCTCATACAGGTCCCTAACCTTATTGATTCATAAGATGAGCAATACATATTTCTTTCTCTCTTCACCTGTGTTCTCTCTTTCACTGACTCTCCCCCCTTCACCTCTCACCACTGTCAAAACAGGTTGTGACTTGTTAGCTCTTATCGTGCACGTGCACAGGTGAACACCTGTGTTTTAGGTCATATTACACATGAACTTGCATTTTCTCACGTATGAACCAAAACAGGATGTGACTTGTTTCACAAGGAGAATGCTAATAATGACATGTCGCACGTGTTCACATGTATTTCGCCACTTTCCTTTCATATCGTTATCCCATTATAGTAATAGAGACTGGGGAACAACGTCAGTTCAACACACGCGAAATGTAGTTAGGCCTTTTGACATAATTTAAATAAGTTCATGAGCCAGTCCGTAGGAACCGGTCCAAAGGGATCAGTCCAAAGGGGCTCATCAACAAGGACTCATCCACAAGGACTCGTCCACAAGGACCTGTCCACAAGGACTTGTCCACAAGGACCTGTCCACAAGGACTCGTCCACAATGACCCGGCAACAATGACCCGTCCACAGGGACCTGTCAACAAGGACCCGTCCACAGGGAACCGCTCCCCCACCCTCTTACATAAGCTATGAGTGGGCATGCTAATTCATAGTGGCTTTCCACCGCACACATGTCTCTTGTATAGAACAACTTTTCATTCCATATTAGCATTCAAACTCTCACATGTTGCAATTGGAAGGAGAGATTCTCTAAAAAAAAATACAATTTCACCCCCTAGTAGGGGTAGGTTTTATTTTTGGGGTTGAAATATGTTGTCCATAGGAAAGGGGGTATCAGCCCGAGTTCAATGACACCTCATTCGTCAAAATCCGACCATGCGTTCGGGAGTTATCGGGCTGCCGCCATCTTGTGTGGAGGGTGTGGAGGTGGAGGGGCCGGAACCCCTCAAAAACCACTACTCTCTGGAATCGGCTTAGAATTCGTGCCGCTAGTCCAAGTGAACTTGGAGAGGTGGACAGTCAACACATCGTGCCCGCTGAGTCAAGTCTTGAGCAGTAGAGACTCAGAGCCATGAGGCTCTCTTTCAGTAACATCACTACTTTTTAAATTTCCTCTTTCATAACCGACCAGCTCGTGGTGTAGCGGCTAGCATTCTTGGCTGTCGCCCCGAAGGTCCGGGTTCGATTTCCAGCTCTGCCAAGAAATGTTATTCTGGTTTGAGGGCTGGAGCGGGGTACACTCAGCCTTGTAAGGCAAAACTGAAAAGAGGTCTGTTCGATTCCCTCCTCACCCACCCTGGAAGTGGTTTTCCGTAGTTTCCCACTTCTACTCCAAGCAAATGCCGGGATGGTTCCCAAATTATGACCACGGCCGCCTATTTCCCATTCCTCACCTGCGTTACAAATACACACACTACTAGAGATACCACAATAACACAGGTTATCAGACGGAAGTACACGGCGCTAAATGACCGCGATGTCGCAAAGCCCCTCACCACAGCTGCCTCGCCAATCCCTTGGACCTCTTTCCAGCGACACATACCCAACTACACGGGGCTGATGACCATGATGATGAATTAACAACTCCTTCCATCGAGTATTGTGTATACTGACAGACATTGTATTGCACGCAACACAGGCCTAAAACCAGCGTAGACGGCTTTCCCGCATTTTATTCACGATCAGCGCAACGCCAAAGCTTTTCCGTACATCGTCATTTGAAACGTGATCCAGTCTAGTGATACCATGGTGCTTGTTCCACATCCCTCGGTGATCCAGTCTAGTGATACCATGGTGCTTGTTCCACATCCCTCGGTGATCCAGTCTAGTGATACCATGGTGCTTGTTCCACATCCCTCGGTGATCCAGTCTAGTGATACCATGGTGCTTGTTCCACATCCCTCGGTGATCCAGTCTAGTGATACCATGGTGCTTGTTCCACATCCCTCGGTGCCGTAGAGAGCGACAGTTCGGCAGGTGACGCCTGTTGACGTTCAAAACTTCAACCAAGCTGCGTGTATCCTTGCGTTGACCTCGTCGCTAATGTTATGGAATTAAGATATCATTATCTCGGCAAATACCCGGTTACATTTAAAGTTCGGCCTTAGTACGGAACCATCTGTAGCCTACTGCTCGGTTCCAAGCTCTGTGAACTTGCGGGATGAAGGGCAGAGGCAGAGTAGGAGCAGGCGAGAATTGAGAAGCCTGTCGACAGCCCGCCGTGTTACCTGACATTCTCGTCTATTCCAATACTGCTAACATGGGTCTTTTCTGAAACCAGTGTGGCGTTGGGAATGAGTGACTGAGTCACCGACTAATGTATTTGCTTCTGTTACTATGCAAGGACCGAGAAACCTCATCACTCGTCACCTCCACTACTCATAGTCTGCGATGCACATTTCTCTCAGGTTCACGCAGCTTAGACTCGAGCAGTACAGGAACCTCACATTACATTAATTTCGTGCCCGCACTCTTCACGAGTCTCATTGAGTCATCTCCGAGCTTTGCTGAGTGATGGAACCGGACCGGCAATATGGCAGGTGTTTCAGTACTGCTCGGGTCCAAGCTCTGTGAACTTGCGGGGTGAGGGGAAGGGGCAGCCCGCCGTGTTATCTGGCATTCCTTTCTATTCCAATACTGCTAGCGTAGCGCCGTTTGCTCAAACCACTGTGGTGTTGCAAATGAGTGAGTGAGTCACTGACCAATGTATTTGGTTGTGTTACTACGCACGGACCGGGAACCCTCATCACTCATCACAATCACTTCACATAGTCCACGATCCACAGTCCTCTCAGGTTCACGCAGCTTGGACCCGAGCAGTACACGGCTCAACAACAGTTTCGACCACAGATTACCTACTACTACAGATGGCCAACAGCCATGCTAATTCTTGGTACCTAAGACTTCAGCGCTGTCTGGTGGTTGACTGATGTACTAGCAACACGTCGACCGGTAGCGCCACCTATGAGCAGATCTCGTAAACACTAACCCTCCCGCCCCCTCCCCTCCACCCTGCCCCTTCCCCTCGTTCCGCTAAATATTCTCGTCCTAAATGCTCTGCCCACTTCAATGTTCCGAAAATCACAATCTCCCAATACTTATGGCACGTTTTTAAGTGTGGAGATAATAATATGATCTACCAGAAATAAATCACATTCAAAATACCAATAACAGAAAAAATTAATAAAAATAATAACAAAGTGGGAAATTGTGAATTCCAGGACTTTGAAATGAACAATCACAGCATTTAGGACATAACCTCATCACTAATATACATGTTTAAATTTCTTTCAGTTGCAATTGGAGCATATTGCATTGGTGACAAAAATTAGGCTACTACAAGGCCTGCAGCATATTATTACTCAGCTTGAAAATGGCCCAATTAGGCCTATAACCAATTAGTTATTAGAAAAAACTACAAAGGAAAAGTACTGGGAAGGGAGAAAATTCATATTTTAAAATGCTTGATGCTGTTAGCAATAACAGTAAAATTTTAAGAGAGAATGCTAAGGATCAGGTGGTGAAACCAGATCCTCATCACACTAAAATTGTTAGTGTAACTAGTGCCAAATACATTAGGGGACAGAAAAAGAATTGGATATCACAAAATATCTATACAGTAGTTCATTTCATATGCCCTTTAAAATATATCCAGTTAAAAATTTTGAAGGGTGAAATGCAGTAAGTAGGCTACACTAAAAATTATCATCACACACTAATACAGTACATTCCATGACGTGCTGTTAAGGGGAAGGGAGAAATAGGACTTTCAATGAAACAAAAGAAAAACACTCAATACTGCTAGAATTCATCATGTTTTACTTAAAAAGTTGTCAATGAAGAGAAGATAACAGCAAGAGCCAAGATCAAACTTAGCAAAAATACAGTAATCAAATCTGGTCCTCCTAAATGTATGTGTTGAGGCATGTTCCTTTCTTCTTTCTTGCCAAAGTATAACAGTAGGGTCCAGCACATAATAATGGACCTAGTTCCTCCTTGATGTAATGGCTGACACCGATGAACCGCAAATTCCTACAACACATACCAGTGTGTATGTTGAAACAGTAAACTTAATAAATGTGTAACTTAATGCTTGAAACGGGGAACTTGAATTTGCTGACATGTGTATGTTTGCACCTACTATAAGTTAACTACATTTTAAAAGAATCATTGTGTTTTTGATATTAATTCATTTAGGGCTTTCGATAACATATTCATTTAGCCCCATGTATTTGGAAGTGTGTATGATTTGTTGATATTTGTTGTTTTAACGGGCCTAACATCTTGGTTATCGGCCCCTAATGGTTTGGGTGATCGTGAAGATGAAAATCAAATGTAAACTATAACTGAAACTAACTACAAACTTATATACTAGAAGAAGAAATGGAAAACAAAAGGAGAATAGGGCAAACAAAGGACAGGAGGAAAAGAAATGCCCTCAAACCCTCGAAGAATGAGGATCGAGACACTTGGAAGGAAGGAGAGCCACGAAAGGCCCCAGAGGCAATGGAAAAAAGGGGAAAAACCGACCCAGCTCAGGAATCCCTCGGGGTCGCCATCTCCCGAACTCACCAGCCGTGAGCCCCTGAGGGTGTAGCAATATCCAGGGTGCACCAAAGGTGGTGGGGCTACATACACCCTGCCCCTTGAAGGCCTTGAGCAGAAGGCAGGAGATAACAAGAAAAGAAAAAGAAGGCTGACCCCTCGCAGGAGGAGGGCATCAGAAAAGATGAGACAAGGGCCAATTAAGGCGGGAAAGGAATAGACTCCCTAGGCCTCGGATACCCTAATACCGTCGGGGTTGGAAGAGAACAAGAGTTGACCAAGTGAGGTCGACAGGCAAGAAGACAAGAGAGGAGCCCGGCACAAGTAAGTGGAAGCAATGCGGGACTCAGCTGGGGCCCCGTGGTCGCCAACCCACGTCCCTCTAGATGTGAGCCCCTGGGGGAGTGTATGATTTGTATGATAATCTGTGTTATTGTGGTATCTGTAGTAGTGTGTATACTTCCTGTAATTCAGGTGAGGACTGGAAAGGAGGCAGCCGTAGCCTTAAGTTGGGAACCATCCCAGCGTTAGCCTGGAGAGGAAGTGGGGAAACCTTGGAAAACCACTTCTTGGATGGCCGAGGTGAGAATCGAACCTACCTCTTCTCAGTTCTGCCTCACAAAGATGAGTGTGCACCGTTCCAACAGTCAGACCAGAATTAAATTGCTTAATCAAGCTTGGAAACTAGCCCAGGACCTCAGGAGTGGCAGCAACCACACCACAAGGTGGTCTTACTACAGAATCAATTGATGAAAAAATCCCTCCATGTAAGCTTAGACATTGGCATCCTACGTGTTGAAAAATATTGTAAATAACGTGTGGGAATAAAATACTACCTATAGGTATATCAACCATTACATTGGCATACAATAAATCAATTATATTTGTCTTGTATCTATCTCGCGGTTACAGAATATCATCGACAGAACCTAACACTTATTAACTTACCAAGAGTATAAAATAAAAATTGGCAGATAAGGGTGGGGTTATCGGGCCAATGGTTCCATGGTTTTATTGGATTTTCACGTTGGACTTAGTTCCACAGGACATTACGTCCGAAACGGGGGAGGAGCTTACGGTCAGCTGTTTGCAATATGGTGGCGAGATAGTGACGAGACGTAAGCAAGACAGTGATAGGGTGTGCGTTTGTTATGGATTCTAATTTATGAAGGCAAAATACTACATATTTTCTTTTATTGATAGAAATATTTTTATAATCAATTTAAATGCAGTGCTTAATTACTACCAGTTAAAAATATTACCGGGGCGTGGTGGCTCAGCGGTCTAGCTGTATGCCTCTCACCAAGGCGGTCCGGGTTCGATTCCCGGTCAATGCATGTGAGATTTTCGAAGTGAAATGCCATGTCCTGTGGTTCGGATTCCACTTAAAAAGGAGGTCCCGTGGCTCATGATCTCGCGATTAACGGTCACGTTAAACTACAAGCTTGCTTGCTTTTTAAAAATATTACCCACCTGTAGATAGTTAATTTACTGTCTGCCGTTACATTTATGAAGCCTGTACTTGGGAGTTTAGCGGTGTCGATGTTTTTATTAATTTCACAATATATATATATCCAGGGGCGGATCTAGGGGAGGGCGACCGCCCAGGGCTCCGCAGTCTGGGGGCCCCGCGACAAGGATTTTTAAAATTTAATTAATTAATAAATTATACGTTTCAATCTTTTCAAACTAAGTTATAATTCATAGTCTTCTTTTCAGTGCAGCTATGCCCTCCCGTGACCGTTTAGCAAGTTTAGATTTCAGTGAAATAATATAAGACTTCAGCCGGGAAAAGAAGTCGCAAAGTGATATTTTAATATTTCATAGTTTACATAATCTTCATCAAGGGGACATAAAGGTTTCTTTCATTTTCTTAAAATAATGTACTGTAGTGTATTCAAAGTATGGTAACTATTCTATATTTTATTATTATTGCAAAACTATTTTCCATTTGATTTGATTTTTTTATTATTACCTATTGTTGTGGGCCCCACCTTATCATATCGCCCAGGGCCCCGCAAGGCCTGGATCCGCCACTGTATATATCTCACATAACACAAAGGACGACTCCCTGATAATAAATTGAATCCAGCAACCCTGAATTTGCATGAATGTTTTGGGTTCAAAGAAGCGTTACTTGGGATGCTCAAATCATACTTCAATATTGCTAATATTGACCTACATACTTGCTGTTCAAAGGCAAGAATATAAATTTATTAATCTCTTGCCACAGACAAGTTAAAATGGAGGCATCCTCTTTATCAATATATTTAATTAAATATTTAAAATACAGATATTTAACAAAGCAGGAGTCTCCATTTGAACTTGTCATAAGCAAGCGGAACAGATCTAAAACTACACTTTAAGCTAAATCAAATTCACTCCCCAGCTCGACATAAATCATAATACCAATTAAAACCTATACAAAACATACTCTCCTTACTGTTGTACAACTTTCAAACCAACTATTCGCACTCAAAACTGAAAAACCTTGAAATGGAAACTAATTAAAGTTAGAATAGCCTAGGCCGATCAGGTCTCCTGCTACATTACCGCATATGTATACTTAAAATCACTACAACTTCTAAATTACGGCTAAGTGACCTATCTGCCTGAGTAGTATAGGTGTTACCGGCCTGCCTGGGATGATGGGTTTCCAAACCGGTACTTAAAACTAAGATTTTACACATTAACTAAATTCAACAGTAAGGAGATCATAGACAAAAACACAATTTAAGCCAAATAATACTTCAATATTGCAAATATTGAGCTACATAGGCCTACTTGCTGTTTAAAGGCAAGAATATAAATTCTCTGGCAAATTAAGGCTAGGGACAGCATTTTTCTTAAGTTTTCTAACCATTCGACTATTGTCAATCGGAAGAACCCCTAAAATAAGTTTGCGAAGAACGGATTACATTCTATGTACGACACAGAAGTATTAGGCTACAAGTTTATCAGTATTTTTGATGTAGCTAAATCCTTGTGAGTACAATTAGAGACAATAACTATCAATAATCAACAGTATCGGTGCTTACGCTGTGGAAAGAAGTCGTCTTTACAAAAATTCAGACTGCACACTGTCATGTAACGTGTAACACGTTTTCCAATTGACAGCGCCGTATCCCATCTTTCTCTCTGAACTTTTTGTACAGGAAAGTAGTGAAGAGATTTCGTACCCATTTTATACGATTTGCAACCGTATACAGAGCAGTACCTCCTCGAATTTGACAAATTCCTTTCTGTTTCCATCAGGACATCAATGTTTCACCTTTAAAATAAACCTCACCAGTCACAATGTTACAGCTTCAACATTCTACCGCGTGGCTGCGCCATCCAACTTTTCTGACGTCAATAGTTACACATTGGTAAGACTATAATATGATCCTAGGCCATTAAAACTATTAGACCATGGGGGTGTATGTTAAGTTTTAATAACCTGTAATTACAGTCCTACATCAGTATTGCCATTACTACCAATTCGACCAACTGAACACCCAGCCCAAACACTGCATTCCTACCATAACATAAACGTACAGCTTATTTTCCTGTGTATCTACAAAAATAAATACAAAGTGCCCATAGCATGAATATGCAAGGAAACACATCTACACATTTGTTTGTTCTTGGCTTATTAGAGGAGGACAGGTGCATTTGAATGGTATTTGGGTCGCAGAACATTACACGAGTCGACTACTTTAGCACCATGAATTAGCATAAGTATATTCACGTTGGACTTCGTTCCACAGGACAAGAACACATTAATGTATATAGTTACACATTGGTAAGACTATATGATATAGGCCATTAGACCTATTAGACCATGGGGTGTGTGTGTTAAGTTTTAATAGCCTGTAATTACAGTCCTACATGGCATTACCACCTATTCTAACTGAACTGATCTGTTTTGAATACTGTAATAACTTGAAATTCAAGGAAGGGGAAAAATTAAAGCTTAGACTCGTTGTCATGAATCATGAGATTTATATTCTATTGCAATGTGAAATTAATTAATTGATTATTCACATTCCTCAAGATCTTCAGTACACACATGCAATAGGCTCATTTAAATATTTCTGCGAGTTGTAATCAAGTTGTTGCAATGGTTTATGGAACCCAACCTTATTCATCTTGTACTCTACCGTAGGTCTACATTATAGGCCTATTAAAAAAATCCATTACGAGAACCCACAGTACCTAGTTCCACTACCCACTGCCAAACTTAACTTAAGTCCGCGAGAGCATATGTCTATCTTCAATACATCGCCCACTATAAATGTTTTTTACGTTTTCAATTCTTCCAACAATCTCCATTCAATTACTGAGGCGACAGTTTACGTGCTAGCTAGGGGCAAGCCTATCACTCCCTTTACAGCCTAGCCATTGAGCTAGCCTCTTACTCCAGATACAGCCAGCGGCAAACTGTCGAGTCGTGTTGAGTTAAGACTTCAGAGAAGAGTGGATGTGTTTGGAGTTTCCCTGGAAGTGCAACTCTGATTTTTTCATTTCGCCCGTGAACCTTTCGTTCCGCAAAAAACACAGTCAAGTTAAGATTGGACGAAAGGGGAATTTGTGTTTCATGCACCTCGCCATTCTTAAATTACGTCTGACAAGAATTTGTTGCACATGCATCTCCATGATAATATAATTAATAGTCCAGTCAGTGGTTTTAACTGAACATGCCGAGACGAAAGACGGATATTGACATCGAAAAAAAAAGCACTTATCACGTAATGCATTCATAACTGTTCCCGGTCGAAGCCGGGGCTGGTTGATAGTTATTGTATAATCCGCAATCGGTTTACTATAAGAAGTCATTGTAGTAAAATCTATGCTATTCCGAACTTTTGTTCAGCAATGTACATCTGCGGATGCAGATTCAATACTGATAGACTACTGCGGAGGGTTTTGGGCATAACACCAGTGCATGATACAATTATTGGGATTGTAGTCCCCGACTCTAGTAGCAGCTGCTGTTTGTGTGTTGGGGCCGGGATGGTCGAACTCCGCTGATTAGGTTAAACCCAAACAGTCCTGTCAGCTCACGCTAATGGGTTTGGGAAGAGAGTGGGGGGTAGGCAACCTCTCCTGAAATGTTTGTAAGTCATGAGTTGACTGGACCCCCTGGGGTTTCTGTAGATATAATCAGTGCAGCGAACATGTTATCCATGTACAGTCAAAGAGTTGGAGAATTGTGAATTATAGGAAACTATAAATTTCATAAGTGTGAGTTGTCAAAACGGGGCCAACAGTGGAGGTGTCAAGGAATGTTCTGCCCATTTATTTACAAATGGTGGTAACTTTCTGTTATGTGGGTCTCACAATCACGAACCATGTACGACGATTAATCAAGAATGTATTTCGAACAGTGTAAAAAGAAATGTACGTGATAATATATGTGAACGGCCATCGAAGTTGATGAGAAAAGACATACTTGCTGCCCCTAAGCACTTGTCTGATAATTTACTATTATAGTTTTATAGACGGAACATTTAAGTATTGTTGTATGTAAATGAAGAGAAACAGGATAAGTTAGAAATAATGATAATGTTATTAATGCAGCCAATGGCCATGTACTGTTTCTTTTCAGGACGGGTTAGGGAAGGGATATTGGAAGGAAATCGGCCGTGGACCTATTGAAAGGAACCGCCCCGGCATTTGCCTGGTGGTGAAAATGGGGAACCACGAAAACCATTCTCAGGACGGCCGAGGTTGGATTCGAACCCACGCTCTCCCGATGCCAGCGAGGCACGAGGTAGCCCGTTAGCGCTCTCGGCCACCGCGGCCGGTTAAGTTAGAAATAAACACACCAGATGTTCGTAGAAACACACCAGATGTTCGTATGAGCCGACTCAGATGGTGGGGTCATGTGAAGAGAAAGGGGGAGGAGAGCTTACCTAAGAGGTTAATGAGTTCGGCTGTAGAGCGTAAGAGAAGTAGAGGTAGACCTAGGATGCGATGGTTAGATTCAGTGTTGAACGATTTCAAAGTAGAGGTGTAGAAGCAGAAGAGGCCGCAGTGCTAACTGCTAATAGGAGATCATGGAGGTGATATGTTCACAAACAGAGGCTTGCAGACTAGACTGGAGGATTGGGAAGGAGGTGGCCGTGACCTTAAGTTAGGATCCTTCCAGCATTTGCCTGGAGTAGAAGTGGGGAAACCACAGAAAACAACTTCCTGGATGGCTGAGGTGGGAATTGAACCCATCTCTTCTCAGTGTTTCCTCGCGAGGCTGAGTGTACCCCGTTCCAACCCATAAACCAGAATTAAATTTCTTGGCAGAGCCGGGAATAAAACATGGACCTCCGTCAAAAGAATAACGGAGAGCTCTCAGTATTAACATTGTAACCTGTTTTATAAGCTTTAAAATGATATAGATTATACATTAAAATTTTGGTTTTCACTATATTAATCTCAAATTTTAATAGCCGCCTTGTCAAACACTTAAAAGACGTTTAATATTTAAATTAATACGTACATGCTTCGGTATACAATGATAATCGTCAGAGTAGATTGAAATAATAAAATAATCTTAAACACTATGTTAACAATTAATGCCGAAGTGAAAATGGATATCTTTACAAAGTACACATTAAAATTTAAATAAAATGAAAGGTCCCAGAAAACAAGAAAAAAAAACATAAACGAAACAAGACTAAAGTTAATATAAATCTACCTTAATAGATTGTCTACATTATACTTCTTCATTATGGTTCAATATAATGAATCGGATCTCCTGTTGATTGCAAAAAGGTGTTGTTTCCACGTATAAAAAATTGGTGAAATGCGTAACAATTTTTGACTGATAAAGTCCTCTAACCTTGAAAAACGTTCTAGTTTAACCCAAACTTTCTATATTGGACCTATATTAGACTAGATTTCTTCAATACGGCTAAATAATAATATATTGCTTGCCACGGTGGGTGAGTGGTTATAGTATCGGATTACTAACCCCCCAAGCTTGCAGGTTCGCTCCTGGCCGGGGTAGGTGATTTTTTGAAAAGCGGCAAAAATTACGACATGTCATACGATGTTGGCATGTCAAAGAACCCATTTGAATTCAGTAGGCAGTGTTCATAATGACAAAATTAATCTCGGGATTTTCCGCCAACACAAAGTTCCTCATTTCTCTACTAGAAAGCGCTATAGAGTCAAGGAGCTTAGATATTTAACCTCCTTGACTTTCATAGTGCTTCAAGGAACAACAAAATTCGACTTGCAGGCTACCCTCTGGGTGTCAAATAACAAAGCTTGCACCCGGCATCCGAGGCCATATGATATTATTATTATTATATATTGAAACGGATGTCGCTGATGGATGCTATGGGATGTTGTTTCCAGCCAGGCATACTGATATGGAACGATGCGTAAGATTTTTGAAGTCATCTAACCTTATAAAGAGTCCCGTTGAAATATATTTGTGGTTACAATATGTTGTTTCCAGATGGTCGAACACCGTAAATATGTTTTATAAATGATAAAACCATCTAACTAACTAACTAACCTCGAATAAAACCAGAGGATCCTACTTCTAGGTTAGCTCTGTAGAACTAGCTGTCCAAACGGGTGATTTATTTCATATCATAATTCAATTTGCCAAGTATATTTATAGGTTGAATGTTGAATGAAATACTTGGACATTGATGGGCCAAAATATATGGATAAGTCGAGAATAAACTCAACTAAGTATCTTCAAGAAACAGTGTGCACCAACAAGGAATATGCAAATGTAATGCAATGCAATGTGTCAATAACAAGGTTTCATTTAGGTATATTGCCACTAAATGTAGTTTAGTGGGGCTACCAATGCGGTGACAAATTTCACACCCCACCAAAAAAAAAAAAAAAAATAGCGGTTGTTATATTAAATATTAGTAGAATGAGTATTTTGGTTAGTTGTTGGACTAATACAGGAGGTACATTTAAACACAATTCCCCCCACCTTGATCGTTTCACTTTGATCCCCCAATTTACACATTTGCAGACTTTAAGAAATCACAAAATTTCTACATTCAATTTTGTTCTTATACCAGTACTTCGTCTTGATTGAATGAAAATACTAAGAAGATGAATTATTTTCATACCGTCAAAGTTTTAATGTTAACTCCACGAACTTTCAGTGGAAGTAAAGCTTTTGTCTGCAGTTTTGCATCTTGTAGCAGAATATCGTTGCAATGCTCATACTGCTGGTTATAACTTTCATATGATAACATTTTTACAAAGCTAAAGCATACAAATAAAAATGTGCATGTTGATTTGTATAGTACGCCTAGAATTTCTAATGAGTGGTATGGACTACGTGTTTGAGATAACAAGAGTAGATAGTGAAGATCATCGCAGGTTGACACATTCCGTTGATATTACTACCTTCACGTCCAGTTTGGAGTGGGGGGCAGTGAAACACGCCTCAGGCAACTTCCCCTGTTAGGATTTTCCTAATTGACCCCCGTGGAGAGAACTCATCAGCGGAGCTCGGTATCACCCGTTGGGGCATGCGATGTCTATCTGCAATGCCTCTCGGCATTCTTTATTGATGACAATGATAGAGAGTTTGGGGCCTGGGGGCAGGATATAGGCTATTTCAGTCTATCGCTCGAAATGTCTCCAAGAAGACTCGCGATAGATCAGCCAGCTGAGCCCAAGTAGCAACTTAGTAGCGATAGTCCAGTGCGATTCAGGGGAAGGCAGGATATATTCTATTGTTGTTGTTGATTCATTTCGGTGCTTGGGACATGACGCTCATGCAGGTCTACTTGGGTTGTCTTATAATCTATGTTATTTGTGTCTGTAGTTGCGTGTATTTAAGACTAGGATTGCGAAGGGGGCAGCGGTGGCCAAGGATGGTGGTCACGACATATTCTATTTGATCAGAAATGTGGTTGTTGCTCCATTTCGGGAAGTGGTGTTGAAGCACGTATGTTTATGCACCCCCTTCGCACTCCCAGCCGATTGCAATATAGGCTACTGTACAAAAGACAATGTGCAAGCCCATGCATAATTGTCATTGTAAACTCAACAATTATAAAAACCCCGTGGCACCATAGCCCATAAAGTGCCTTAGCCTACCAAGCGACCGCTGTCTAGCCATTCAGCCTACAGATTGTGGGGTGACGCGAGGTCAGCACGTCGGGTCCACTCGGCCTTAAATCTTGGTCTCCGCGACCGGGACGCCTCACGGTCAGTCAGCTACTCAATTGTCCTCACGAGGCTGAGTGCATCCCGTTCCAGCACTCACGTCAGTTTCTAAAATCCCTGATGGAGCCCGGAATTGAACCCGGGGCCTCCGGATAAGAGACAGACGCGATACCCTATTTACCTACAGAAGTACGCCTCCACTTAAGTTATCATGTGATCAACATTTCAATTGTAAATATACCAGATGTTTAAAATATCTAAGACTAATTTCAACAGCTAAGTGAGCCTGAAGTCGCAATTCGCGGCATTTGAGGTTGTCTCGAATCAAGCAGCAGCTGCGAAGGATTCGTCAGATGAGCCTACAAGCGCCGGATGTGGTCTAGGGGGAACTCCGGAACCAAAAGTCCTGGGTTCGATTTCCGGCTGACGTTCCTGTCTGACGTATGTCCCTTTCAAGCACTGGTAATGGCCAATAGCGGCCCGCATTGCCGATTCAGCGATGTCACTTTAATAATAATGGGGGCGTGGTGGCTCAGCGGTCTAGCTGAAAGCCTCTCACCAAGGCGGTCCGGGTTCGATTCCCGGTCAATGCATGTGAGATTTTCGAAGTGAAATGCCATGTCCTGTGGTTCGGATTCCACGTAAAAAGGAGGTCCCGTGGCTCATGATCTCGAGATTAACGGTCACGTTAAACTACAAGCTTCCTTTTTTTCACTTTAATAAAACTGTAACTTGCATTGCGCCATCGGTACAGTGTGTGGTTTGAATTTCATTGCACATGGATGACTTCTTTTAAGTGTCGCGAATAAAATGAAATTGAACTAGTTGAAAGTTCATGTCACTTTGTTTCAATGACTACATTATCCGAACAAATGTACAATGAGTTAGCCGTGGGGCCTGATGGCGTAGGGGTCAAACGGTTTGTCTTCCACAAAGGTGAACTGGCTTCGTTTTCTGGTTAATGTATGTGCGATTTTTCAGGCAGAATTCGAATTCCACGTAAAAAGGAGGTCCCTTGGGTTATGATCGTGATGCAGTATTAAGAGCCATTTAAAAGTACGAACATCAGCATTAGGACTGCATCGTATAGCAGAGGAGAGTGTGAGAGTGCTGTCTCAGAAGAGGACTGGATGTAGCGCTATGCTGTCAGGTTCCAACGAATCACTGCACGAGTTGGTCTCTGGTTTCCCACACCTTGATGCCAAGAGTTACGCCGATATGTCTCTCGACAATATTGGCAGGATTGGTCGTCTCTACTCAGTGCCATCTTACGAGTACATGATGGCCTTCCATGGGCAGGCAGAACCGATATTCTTCGTGGAACATATGACGCCACTGTCTCCAGTCTGTGCTCTGGTGTTCTGCGCAATCCTCAGACCTTAATGTAGATACAACATGGCGGCGATAAATGCCCATCCAATAGCTAAGATTATGTTATCGGGCTTGTCGCAGCACGCGTAAATTATTATTTTAACTCACCAATGAGGCTAGCTTGGTAGCATACAAATATCACAAGACGAGACTAGCTTTCGAAGAAATATGCATTAATAATTAGATCTACCTGGATTAATATGTGGCCTAGCGGACCCAAGCGAGAACTCTCGCCACCCGCCCGCCTCTATTGGTATGCAGGCTCGACGTGACACTATTCTGTTCGTTTTTATTTGTTTAAACGCTTTTTATAAACAAATTAATATATTACCGTTGGCTATTGAGACGATTTGGAAGATGTTGGTAAAAACCGAATCTTCTAGCTCCCTCTGGTTTATGAGGTTCAGTTTTGTGAAACATAGGCTACACCGTAGCGTTGTATATGAGAGTCTACTGCTGACCTCGAATTATAAGTTTCTTTTTCTTCACCCAAAGGGCAGTTACAATAGTCTCGCTATTTTTGTGGTTGAATAAGAAGCTTTTTTGGCGAGTTATCAGGATTTTATTTAAGTTCAGTAATTATAGATAAATATTATTGGCAAGAAGACCGACAGATTCGGAACTAGGAAAGAAGAAAGTGCCCTTGGTATCCTACTAAAGTGCTGTCCCAGCACATGCAGAGTAAGTGCGTAAACAATCGCAATATAGGCTACCACCATGAGGATCGCTGCCTGAAATAATCGAACCAACTTCATAGAGATACAAGTCAAATAAGACCTCGTGTAGAAGTGTTTAAAACACCACACCGAATTAGTTGATAGAAACATGCAAAGAAAACAACGTGTAGATATCAGAACACTACACGCAAGGCATAGGATAATGCGTTAGGATTTAACTCACGGCACTCCAGCTTGCAATATATGCACTCATAACACTTTACTACTCACATCATAACACTAGTTAACTTGAAAGCTGTAAGAAAACAAAAATATAAATAATGACGAACACAATATTGAGTTCACTGTTTGGCACAGGGGAAACATCTTCCATAACCACAAAATCAGAAGTTCGCTGTCTTCTTTTATTTGGCGTGTATACAAGGCAGTTTAGACCATCTGCCAGAAAGGTAAGGATTTACGGCGGCACATCTTGCTGAGCGTTCAAGGTAACGTTAACGGTTTGGTCTACCATAGACGTTCATTACGTCTTCCCTTTACGCACGTAAGTTCAACACTACTGAAGTGTACTGGGCAATTAATACATTGTCACTAACTAGAAAATATTTATTATTATTATTATTATTATTATTATTATTATTATTATTTAGCGTATGGCGTTTAGTGCCGGGAGTGTCGGAGGACATGTTCGGCTCGCCAGAGGCTGTAGATGCTTCAAGCGGACACCCATGCGGTGAGCTACAAGTTCCGTTCAATTTCAAGTACTTATAGTTGCAACTTTCGCTACCAGATGTCACTAACACCTAGTGGTGAAGGTTGGAACTTTGATACAGCATTCCAACGAAATCTAACCTTGAAATTTAGCTTCACACAAGTTTAGTTAGTGGAAGGATTGTTTACATGCCATAAATCTATGACATGGGACCGCCGGCTTTACGTCCCCTCCGATGGAAGGCATACTGAAGGATTTTACCGCTCTTAAGAAATCCGACGACTCCAGCCGGGTTTGAACACACGATCTTGGGCACAGCAGTTCAGCATGCTACCAACTATGCCACCGAAAATAATTGCGGTGTATATGATTTAACCTTAGGTTTTTCAACATCTGCAGTAAATGACGCAATGCCATCAGTCGACTGAACAATGATCACACAAACGAACCAATTCATAATAAGACCGTTATCACATACTTGCATACGATTGCAGTAAGTAGCCTACATTAACGCGAACTGGACTATATAGACATATTGAACACACTTAGAACTACAGATGAGCGATAGATTATCCCTACTTACGTCAAACGAGACCAACATTGCATCCCAGCAACGAACGTACAGGTCTGACGTTTAATTTTGGCCGGTGGCCGTGAAACCCGCGCATTGAAGCGAGTCTACTACTACGCAGCTGATTCAGGGCGTCCCAGCCGGCTGGCTGGCCAAGGCACTTGATTTCACAAACTACATAATATAATCTTTTTCATGCTAACTCACGGAGTAGCCTATTTGAAACTCAAATTATCGAACTGCAATCAATTCACGAAAGGTTGTTTGACATGACAATAGTAATAGTAATCACAATTACGGGTAAGGTGTTAAACATTAAGAACATTAACAGAGCTTTACCGTGCAGAAGAAGATCAGACCTCGAACGGAACTGTGAGTTAATGTGGGTGGAGTTACTCTTTCCAGGCCGCCACATATCTGTGGGTTGCTACTACCGGCCACCGGGCTGTCCCCCTGTACAGCCTGGAGCAATGTCTAGACTCAGTGCTTGCAGCTCTATCGCAAGGCGAAGTGGTGTTAAAGGGTGACTTCAATCTTCCCACATTAAAATGGACCTCCCCGACAGAAGGTACACCTGATAATGATGATGACTCCTTCTATATAGATAATTTTATTACTGGCCTCACATTACAGCAGCATAATATGTACCCAACGCGGGGCCCCAACGTACTGGACTTCATATTATCTTCATTTAAACTGAAATCCAACACTGCTGGTAGAAACTCTGACCATAAGTCCCCACCCCTCACTCAAAAGTAGTCAAGGAGCCACCCTTGCGCCCGACCTTCAACTGGTGCCGAGCTGACTGGCCAGCCATATGCCGAGCCTTGGAATGCTTGCCCCGGACCCTCCTCGAAACACCTCACGTGGAGTCGGCAATTGCCCTGCTGTATGACTGGCTACTTGTTAGCATCAAAGACTTCATGCCGGTACGGCAGCCTACCAACAGCAAGTACCCGTTCCAGATTTCCTATGAAAATCGGCTGGCCATGGGAAACAAAAAGAAGGCCTAGCGGCTTTGGAAGGACTTCCCCAACCCCCACACTCAAAATAATTTCGAGTACATTCGCCGACATGCAAGACGTCTGCTCAGGAGAGACTACATGGGGCATATACACACATCAAAAAAAGTTTTGCATCACCTCGGTTCCCAGATCTCCGGCATATAGACGTTGACTGTGTATATTGTATCCAAGATACAGTCCCTTTGACTGTTCATAGATGTCACTAAAACTGCTCAAAGATGTAAACAACCATGCATGAGCAGGGCCTATTAGACGGAGGGGGTACGACAGCCGATCAGTTCCAGTCATTCCACCAGGACGAAGGTACGCTGCTCATGTTGTCTGTAGTTCTACCATGCCTAGAAGGTCAATACCGCAGTTCGATCGCGTCCGCATTGTTACTTTGTGTCAAGAAGGGCTCTCAACAAGGGAAGTTTCCAGGCGTCTCAGAGTGAACCAAAGCGATGTTGTTCGGACATGGAGGAGGTACAGAGATACAGGAACTGTCGATGACAGGCCTCGCTCAGGCCGCCCAAGGGCTACTACAGTAGTGGATGACCGCTACTTACGGATTGCCGCTCGGAGGAACCCTGACAGCAATGCCACCATGTTGAATAATGCGTTTCGTTCAGCCACAGGACGTCGTGTTTCAACTCAAACTGTGCGCAATAGGCTGCATGATGCGCAACTTCACTCCCGACGTCCATGGCGAGGTCCAGCTTTGCAACCCCGACACCATGCAGCGCGGTACAGATGGGCCCAACAACATGCTGAATGGACCCCACGGAATTGGCATCACGTTCTCTTCACCGATGAGTGTCGCATATGCCTTCAACCAGACAATCGTCGGAGACGTGTTTGGAGGCACCCTGGTCAGGCTGAACGTCTTAGACACACTGTCCAGCGAGTGCAGCAAGGTGGTGGTTCCCTGATGTTTTGGGGGTGGCATTATGTGGGGCCGACGTACGCCACTGGTGGTCATGGAAGGCTCCGAAACGGCTTTACGATACCTGAATGACATCCTCCGACCCATAGTGCAACCATATCGCCAGAATATTGGAGAGGCATTTGTCTTCATGGACGACAATTCTCGACCTCATCGTGCACATCTTGTGAATGCGTTCCTTCAAGATAACGACATCGCTCGACTACAGTGGCCAGCATGTTCGCCAGACATGAACCCTATCGAACATGCCTGGGATATGTTGAAAAGGGCTGTTTATGGACGTCTTGACCCACCAACCACTCTGAGAGATTTACGCCGAATTGTCGTTGAGGAGTGGGACAATTTGGACCAACAGTGTCTTGATGAACTTGTGGATAGTATGCCACGACGAATACAGGCATGCATCAATGCAAGAGGACGTGCTACTGGGTATTAGAGGTAGTGGTGTGTACTGCAATCTGGACCACAAATGCTGAAAGTCTAGCTGTATGATGGTACAACATGCAATGTGTGGGTCTCATGAGCAATAAAACGAGCTGAAATGTTGTTTGTGTTGATCTCTATTCCCTTTGTATTTAAAGGGTCCGGAACTCTTGGAACCGAGGTGATGCAAAACTTTTTTTGATGTGTGTAGAAGCCATCGCTGAGAACGTCCGGGAAAATCCCAAGCGCTACTGGTCCGTCATCAACTCGATGAGGAGAACCGAAAGGATTCCCGTCAGCGTAAAACACCAGGGAACCACAGCGGAGAACCAGACCGCAATAAGCTATTCAACAGGTATTTCTTTGAAAATTGTTCCACTTCCACCCAAAATCAACCCCTTCCACCGGTAGAAACAGCAGCAAATTGCACTTTATCGAAAATAACAACAACACCAAATGAAGTCCTCTGTCTACTTCAATCTCTCCGAACCAACAAAGCTACCGGTTCCGATGATATTGGTCCCATCTTCCTGAAAAACACCGCCACTGTTCTCTGTACACCGCTTTCCAATCTATTCAACAGGTGCTTTGCAAAGGGATATTTTCCCACTGCCTGGAAACAGGCCAACATTGTCCCTATATTCAAATTTGGGGACAAAACAAACCAGTCTCTTTACTACCCACACTATATATTTGAAAAAATAATCCACCAACGTCTCCTGTCTTTTACCTTACCGTATATTTCAACCAGCCAGCACGGCTTCCTTCCTGGAGGCTCGTGCCTCACTAGCTTGGCCACTATCCACAGCTATGCAACACATGCCATTGCAGAAAGATCCCAGCTCGATATTTGCTACGTAGATATTATACCCTTCCGCGTTCTTCTAGGATGCCGACTCTCACTCGGGTGGTGCTTTGTTCGGGGTGGCTCTAATTTATACTAAACATCCTAGGAATATTGTCACAGGATCACAGGTGGCTTATCTTAAAATCAGTAGGTCAGAGAACTCCTAACATAAAATAATTTATTACACAAAAACATCATCTCCCTTTTCTCCCAACCACAGACAAATAAAATAAAATCAACTCCCTTAAATTACCGAAAAACAACAATATCAAAAAAAATGCAAAATAATGTTTCACACTGGCTGAAACCAGGAATAGAAAATAGTCTATTTTACTGCAGTCCACTGCTTCAAGTCCAAGAGTTATTGTCAACAGACTTAATTCAAATAACTATGGCTTAAATAAACCAGCCATTCTATCACAATAATATTGCGCACTCATTTTTATAACTTGCAAAACTTGTTCTTTGGGAAATCGGACACGTCTATTCGTACAATCATCACCTTTCCTCACAAGAGTCAGATAATGAAGGCAATAGGTTTATTCTAGGTTACGGGCATGTGTGTTTTTATACTTTAAAAACAATTACTTCACTCAGAGCTATAACTCCGTTAATTATGGTAAAATAAACAAGTCAACATACATGAAGCATCAAATAAACACTTCGGCTGCCGGTGCGCCGTGATTATTAATAAACAACATCATAATGAATGCACTCCAAAAATAATGACAAATATAACCCATCGCTTCCTGGAGCGGCACATAAAACAAACCCCGGGGAGTGGGACTCTCTCCCTTCACAGAATACAATACCAAACTCGACCTTGTGACAGACGTGTTTTCACCATGCTAACCGGCAGGCCAGCATAACCTTCTTGGCTGCTTTGAGAATTCAGACGGCTAACCAATTTATACCTGCTTCCTAAGAATCCCTTTTACCTGCTTTGGGCTCGAGCAATTCAACCTCTTTCCGACGGAGCTAAAGTGGGCTCTCATCAGCTAATGAATTCAATCATTTTACTTACCATTTATATATCGTCGAAGACTGCGGGAATACCACCTCCGTTATTATTTCACTCACCATTATATCATCGAAGAACGCGGGAATACCACATCCGCTTTATTTCTGCTCGACCCAAGATCGACTCTTAGCCTCATCTGAATATATCTCATACTACCCTGTAGCCATTCATGTCTTACCACTTGTACCTTCGCGTGATAATCACTTACCATTTTCATTACTCTCATGATTTCATTGTCACTTACCGGTCTTGTCACACTATCGAGTGGTCTTCCCCAATTAGCTTTTACAATTACATTGTGCATAAGCACTATCAAACACATATTCCCTTGACTGTGCATTCACAAATATAATGACATCCCAAAAACAAAACCATATTTAAAATAACACTTTGATGCTCATATACTTATTACATTATAAAACACACAAAATCTATTACTGATAAACACACAAATCTACACAACCATGCCCGGTATGCCTAAAATATCTATTTTTATCATAACTGCTTATGATCGAGATAGACCTATCCGATCCCAATAATGGGAAACATTATGACTCTCATGCCCCATACAATATTTACTTATCTCTCATATTTCCTGATGCTGTTCTGGTCCATGATATCAGTCTTCTTCAATAGTTGATTCATCTTGATGGGAGGAGAATTTACACACGGTTTTTCTCAAAATTTCACCAAAAACAAAGGTCCACTGTGAATTATTACCATTAACACAATGCACGGTTCTCGTACATGAAGCTCCTATCTCATATAGCTATCATTACAACTGCGTCCTACTGTTATGATATGCACTGTTCTACATTGCACTCGCGAATACTTAGCGATGTTCAATTTCGGAGGTATGCTAGCTCCTACTTATAACTTGTAACAATGTTATTTATTCTCATGCCTCTACGCAGGCTCTCGCGTTCACAGCGTATATTAAGACTTATAAAACTTGTAAAATGTTAATTTCTGAACGCTCAGGGCACGGGCTTTCGCCTTTGACGATGCCCCAAAGTATACTTATAGAACTTGTAAAAATCTCCGTATTGTCCGAAGGTTCGCGGCACGGGCTACCGCCGCTGTCGTGGCCCCAGAGTAGACTAACTTCGCTGTGTTTCAATCCATTATTTATACGATTTCTCTTAAAGGGACGTGGAGTAGGGGGTTCCCAGAATTTATTTCCAAAATAATACTCACATGAATATGTGAACTAGCTCCTTAGAACGTCCTCATTCCCAATGTCTCAATGACTCCTTCATATTCAAAATTCGATCGTAGGATCGTTAGATAATGAGCTCCGTAATTTGCTTCATTGTCCCTCAATTTCGGCGGGATTTGATCGCGTCTAGCGTCTCTCACTGCCATTGGTCGTTTCAAATCCACCCCCTGATTTCATTTTAATTCTGGCAAAAATCACAGAATAATCCGATTTAAATTTTGATGATATTTCTGAGAGACTGGGATCATCCCCTATACGATGGTATAACTCCTGTCTCTGTATCCTAATTGCTGCTCTAATTCCTTTCAAATGGGCGGGGTTTATTTGGTAGGTAATCGTTGAGTTTTCTGCATTCTGCCAGCGCAGTTGAACGACCTTCGCGCGTTGTCTAGCACATTTGGTGTCCAGATGTGGATTTTCTCTTTCCTGCCACCTTTGTTCGCACCGGGAGAAAGCTCCTTCAAGTCACGTACGCACCGTCCTTTTGTCCTTCTAGTTTCACAAGCAACTTCCATTCTCACTTCAGCTTTGAGACATGACTTAAATTCTGTTGGAATAATATGTGGACTTTATGCTAACAGATATGCATAAAGGTCACAATATATCCAAAGCGTTTGACTCAATAGACCATACCCTACTACTCCTCAAAATCGCTGAACGGTTCAATATACATGGCAATCTCATAACACTCCTTGGCGGCTTTCTACAGAACCGACAACAGAGAGTCGTAATATCAGGCACTTCATCCCCTTGACTACCTGTGCTCTCTGGCGTCCTACAAGGCAGTGCCCTTGGGCCACTTTTATTTTCATTATTTATGGCCGACCTACCATCCAAAATCTCTGACACAGCCGATACCCTACTCTTCGCAGATGACTGCAATATTTTCAAGGAAATTAAGACACCAGCCGACGCCGCACTCCTTCAGTCCTCACTTAACACTCTATCCGACTGGTGCCGCACATGGAAGTTGAAACCAAACCCAGATAAATGCAGCTTTTTGACAATTAACCTACGCAATTCGCCAGCACCTACAACATATTCCTTAATTGACAGGCCCATTACCGCAGTTGCGCGTCAGCGAGATCTCGGGGTCATATTCGACAACCAGCTAAGCTTTAAAGAACACATGCAACATTCTTTATCCAAAGCCATGAAATTCCTTGGCATACTCTACCGCTTCTCAGAAATATAAAATCTCACAGATCTTCGCCTCTATTACATCTCGATAATCCAGCCCATTGCAAACTACTGCTCTCCAATTTGGACAACTTCTTGCCCGTCAAACATAGCTAAATTAAACAGAATTCAATCCTTCTTTGCTGCCATTGTAAGGAACAGAATGCCAAGGTTTAGACACTTCACCCCTCAGCAGGTACTTTCAGCCATAAACACCCCTCTCCTCAACACGACAAGACAGGTAACTGACCTGTCCTTCCTGCATTCTATTTTAAATGGCCATTACCGTTCGGACCACCTGCTGTCACTTTTCAAACTAAGAGCCCCTTCCCGTTCTACCAGGCTCAAAGATATTCTGCACATTCCACACACTAAACATTTCATAATCCAAAGATCCTTCCTAAAACGCATATCACCCCTGTACAATAGCATTGCAAGTAAACGCGAGTTGGACATATCCATAAGCAAGAGGACGTCTCTAGCGGCTCTTGATCTGGACTCGTTTTGTTTGGTGATTTGTTAAATGTTATCTTATATTTTATTTTAAATCGTTATTTGGTTGTTATTTGTAAAAGCGTGAAGGGCTAGCATAGCTGTAGTTTTTGCTTTGATTAATAAATAAATAAAAAACAACAAAAACATGAACTTACCTCTGGCGGATGAAGAGCAGCCTCAAAGCTGTCAGCATGTCAACTCAGCGCTGCAGATGTCACGTATTAATAACACTCAGACACTGTTCCATTACATTTGATAATTTGCCACTCTACAGTATATATTAATATTATATTAATACACAGCACACACCTACAACTGTTCACGAGTTATTTAATCTTGTATTAAATCTATTCCTGACAATCCACTACTCTCAGATAATTCATCATCGGAGCCGCTGTCACTGCTACTGTCGCCGGTGACCTGAATAACACGCTGTTCGATTGCGTTCTCTATTATTCCCTCCTGTTCGAAATAATTTTGTTCAATGCCTTCTGTGTGCTTGCATATTTTCTCCCACTGTTCGGCACTGATTTCTCTCACTCGCTGTCCACAGAGTTTCATTACATCGTCCAATTTAAAAGCAAAATTTCTTAAAGCAACCCATTGTTTTATATCCCCCCATATTAGTTCAATTGGATTGAGGTCTGGATAGTACACCAGGAGATGCAAAACTGAATGCCCATTATAGAGTCAATAAGATACGACTTCTATTGTGGCTTATGTGCACTTTAAGCATACTGTTGTGGAAGGGGACATTATTGGTGGAAAGCCATCCTTAGAGCTAGAACTTGTTGGCGCCCTGTTGATCTGAGTGTTGTGGTAAAGGGCATTATCCTCTACTAGAACAGAACTTGGAGGGAGGTTCGGAATTAATTTCTCTTGAAGCCACTTTTGATAATTTGCCATGTTCATTTCATCGTGATAATCCCCGGTCTTTTGACGCGATTTAAACATAAGCAATGCTCCCGGAACGAAACCTGTTCAAGCCCCTGCATGGACAACTTTTATTAAAGTGTACAACTGCACTTTAAGCAGTTTGGCCTTTCGAAAAGGGCGACAGCCATTCTGAGTTGGTGTCATCTGTCCAGTTTTTTGGTCTAGTGTGGCTACTATGAAGGAAAGTCTCGTCTTCCTAAAAATAGGCCGCTCTTCTTCTCTATATTTCCGAATAGCTAGCCAGTAGGCTACACGCTGAGACCTTATGTCTTCTCTCTCAATCAGAGCCGCTCTGTTATTTCGCGTTTTCTTCCATTTAAACCCCATGTTTCGTAATATTATTTTCAGACTAGCACTGCCTCCCTTGTAGTTAATGGTATCCCTAAGTTTCAGGAGAAGTCTACCAACTGTACGTACAATATTCTCCTGAGTGTAGAAGTTATAAATTGTTCTTCGAATACAGCCACATCGAAATTGTCTACGTTTGATATTCGCTTAGGAAGGTGATGGTGTTGGCCCGGAGTACCTAACGAGGTGCCTTGTTCTTCACATTCAGCAGCGTCTTTTAAGATTGTCCTAACTCTCCTCTCCGAAATTCCCGTTGCCTCCACTACCCTTTGCTGAACTCTTTTTAGCGGTATTGTTACAATGCCTGCAGTGGCTTCCCTTTTCATAAACGAATGAACGTTGTTGACCACCTCCCGAGCCTGGCTATGTAATGTTTTGGAGCACAGTTTGGAGATTATAGGCGGCATTTCTAATTACTCGTCAAGTTACAAAACCACACGATGAATGAATGAATATTTGTGAAGTACCACCACTTTATTACACCACACCAAACTCACAGAAGAAGCTGAAAGGACACAAGGGAACATACTGTACCCTTATATCTGGATGATCCACCAATATCCTCCGGCTGGAAATAATCTGGGATTGTAGCATCTTGACGCCCCGGCTAAAAACGGCATGGTGCCACTTGGCGAAAACACTCAGAATAAGGGACAGGTATTTTCTCAAACGGAATGTGCTGCAGTATCTAACTACAGAACAGTAGGGTCATCTAACTACTTAGGATAAAGAAAAATAACTCTATAAAAATCTCGGGCGTAAGGATACGGATTAGGTCCCTCGGGAACTTCCACCCTACAGCACATTCCTCTACCATCTAACTACAAGTATAATGCCAGTTTCCTTTAAAACAATCAGGAAATCGTCAACACGAATCCGTCTATTTATTAAAAAAAACAATAAACATCTCGTGTCACCGAGCTTTGATTAAATGCTCTCGAAAATAAACCATGAAATAAAATATATGACTAAGTGTCATTAATCCATATACAAGTACAAATTGTTTCGCTAAGAAACAGTAAAAATTGTTACGTGTAAGCTTAAATAAGCTTCTATACAGCGAACAACTGCTGTGCCCTAGGTGACGGGAGTTTATAACAAGAAAAATGTTATAAGTTAAAAATTTAAATAATCCCAAAAATAAATGACGTTACCCATGACGTAGATCTCCGTCATTACAAATACTAATCATTATCCTATACAATTCATCTCCCGCACCCTAATATTAATATTTCTTCCTCTAAGAAGCGCAAAATCTCTACACAAAGTTTTAAGGTTTAAATTTAAAATATAAAACACTCCTAAATCTATTTACGAATTTATCTGAAATACATTTAATATAACATTCTATACAATGAAAATAATCACGTCGTAGTTCGTCAATTACTTACTTAGAAATAAAATATTTACAACACGTTCGTTCCTTTCTCCCGACAATACAACATGCAATTGTCCTTCCACATTACTTCTAAATCTCAACGGGCTTCAGAAAAATATTACTTCACTCTACTTAGTCTTATTCGTGTTTTACGTTAACATCTGGGATTCCATAATCCATACAATTAAGTAGAGACTAGTTCAAAATCCTCCTACAGCTTATCTGTTCATGTAATAAAAATACTTAAAATACACATTTCCAATCGTTGAATAATTACCATAAATGACAAACATTAGGATAAGAACCATTTAATAGATCTCAGTTTACTCTCAGCTTCAACAAAGATCCATTAAACCCTATAATTTCTATCAGATTTAACTTCATCCAGGATCCGCTGTCCTGTGAATTTCAAGGAGTTTCAACTCTATTGAGACTATTTCCATAACATCCACAATTACTAAACTTACGTAACAATTCTCTTATAACTTTTTACTTTCATGAAATACATGCGTCTGTCCCTACAGACATTTCCTCAAAAATAGATCAATGGCTATACACTGGCTCATGGTCTCACAACAAATACCTCCGTCTACAACGGGAATAATAAATCTCATCCATCGAGATACTTCGCAAACTTCCATAACATTTCTTTCTCGACAATTTCCAACAATAAACTCTTCTTTCGGTCATCACAATCTTAATGAACATATAATAAAAATACTGGTTCTCTCCTTGCCTCAATTTAATAGGTAATGCGATAAAATGATAATTTTTAAATAAAATCTTATTTTGTGGTGTTTGAAGCCATATTGTGGTGTTTGAAGCCATATTTTCAGTGTTGCCTTAGTAAACAAGAGTTTAGTGCTTTTCAGTCGGTCAACACGAATGTACCCAAAAGAGATGGGTTATGCCCTAATCCTGAAATAAATTACATGAGATTAATAAATCTTATTTCTTTACTTCACTCATATTTCTCTAAATTCTTTCAACAAACTGTAACATTTCTTCCATTTCATCATTACGTTATTTCTTACTTCAAAATATGCTCTCGTTCGCATGTGTTAATTCCATATTATAATACTTCACAAATTCTTTCTTTACTGTCTGTTCAACAAATTCTAATACTTTCAAAAAAACATTACTTACAAACTTTCTTCACTAAATTCGTTTCATTATTTCTCAGTTCGTGACTTTCTCTAGATCTCTACAATAGATCTTTCGTAATTACATTCTTTGACATATACTTCCTTTCACTTACTTGGAAAACATTTCCATTATTACATTTATTGATAAAACATAGATATCGTTCGATTTAATACACGTTTGAACTTTACAATAACAATTCTGAACCAACATAAAATCCTGAGCTAAAGTATAAAATCTGAATTAAACTATAAAATCTCCCTTCAAATTTCGAATATCGCAAAAATCGAAAATCGAAATGAAAAATCCATAAAATTCCGAAGTCGTCGAAAAATACTATCAAACATCCGCATGATGTTTTTACAAATATAACATTGAAAACTGCAATAATCTAATAAACATATAGAAAAATGGCATTCAACAATAGTTGTAGGATATTCAAGATCTGCAATTCTACATAGTGGGATATTTAGCGTTGGTCCTTGGACTACCTTGTGCTGGGTTAGAGTTGACACGAAGAGGACTCCCTTTGGTTACCCATTAGAAACGGAATGTTTCTAGCGGCTTAAGACTGGTGGTCAGCATTCTTGTCCAAATCTCCCTCCGAATATCTCGTGCGGTCAGGTACTGGGATTCGAACTCGATCATCATCGTGCTGTCTCCTCCTTCCGCCGATGACTCTTCTGATTGAGATGGGATAGCCCTTTCTCTCTTCGGCACCGGGTAATTCCCTGGTTGCCCTCGTACATGAATAACTTGCAGTCTCCTTCCCCCATAGTTCCCTGTAGATCGTCATTTGAGATGGTAAAATGACTGATGATTGTAGACTTTCTATTACGGGAGAGATGAGATGTTAATCTCCCCCGAGATGTTGATGTTAAGTCATTTCGGATGTTCTTGATGCCATCATAGCGTTGTTCCCATAATTGTTTAAGCGTTCATGACGACGCCTGTAGAATCTTCATGAAATTCCTCCCTCAACTTTTGAATTTTTATCATCTTGAAGCTGTAGCTTTGTCGTATAAATTTATTATTGTTTCGTCGCTGAATATCTATGTTAATATTACATGCACATTACTGAGTGCCTTCGATGAATAATTCTATCTTTTTCGTTAAACTTGGAGACTAGTTCGTTGTAACGTCCTTCTACTTCGAAGTCGTGGTTGATAAGAGCCTCGCTTCCTCTCGTCTTTTCTCCGCGTCTCTTTTCCAAAAACCGCGTCCTTTTCAATCCATGGCTCTGATTGGTTGCTTATATTAATTGATCAAACTCTTCATTAATAACTTAAGAACTCGGCTGTAATTATATTCAATCGTTCTTAATTATCATTTAACACTCTTCATGACGGTTTAATGTAATAACTTTGTCCTAGTAATTAGATATGTTAATTACTCTGTTGGTGTTAATTTTAATAGGCGGCTTCCCATTGGTCATGGTCGCGTGCCGGTCTCGCGTCGGCTCCCTCTTCTTTCTCTTGCCACACGCTTAGTTCCTCTCCCTATTCTTTTTCACTCGGGCGTCCTCGTGACTGCTCGGGTTCTTAGTCATCCTAGCGAAGCTTGTTCCGAGTCCCCTTGCGACTACTAATTTGCTATTGGCCGGCCGAATTAACTCAGTTAATTCACTCTCTAACCAAACCAGTTTTGTGTTCGCTTCCAGCATCGATAAATTTTAACATGGGCTAATTTAGAAAACTTTCCACTACTTGTATAATTTTCTGTCTCGTCTCCCCAAACGCGTACAGTACGTTAGCACGACAAACCTCTTGCTGCACTGCGCTAACCATTGCATCTCCTTCCTTCCTTCCAAGGATCATGTAACATAAGAGATTCGTCACTTTTGGTTATAGAATTTCCGAGAGAGAGCACCGCCTGAGGCTATGTAATGTACCAGCAAGTCTGGCAACATAAAAAGTAAAAAGCCATATGAATGTAGCCTTTATTACACGTAATTGAACAGTATGATATGCTTTGAGTAACTGATTATTGATGAAAATATCACAAATATAACTGCGCCTTTCGCTAGGTGCAGAAATATACGTCCAGACAGGAAAATAATACGTTTGGATATACATCAATGTTGGCAATAGATTTGTCACGAAGGACAGAATTATGCCGTTCTAGAGATTAATTCACCTTTAGGCTAATTAAACATTGCTCTCCTACTCTACAGAATTGTTGGGATGTTAGATGAATAAAAAAACTGTCCAAATGCACACACTACAGGGTGACGCACGAAATGTCATACACTAGAAATTGTTTATGGAATATTTAACTCACAACATATTTAATAAAAATTGGCATTACAACATCCACTGAAATGTGCATGATTAGTCAGTATGCAGGACATGTTCAATATGCACACCTTCTCGGCGTACAACAGCTTCGAGACGAACCTGCATGTTTGTGACCACTCTACGACACATGTCTTCACTCAACCCTCGGAAGAACGTCACAATGGCCGCTTGCAATTGCAGTACATTTTCTGGTTTCTGGCGGTAGATTGTCTCCTTCAAATATCCCCACAGGAAGAAGTCGCAGGGATTAATATCGGAGCTATGTGGTGGCCAGATTAAGCCGCTCGGAAAACGTTCGGGATATCGATGGGACATCACAAGGGGCCCGAAATGTTAATCCAGGAAGTACAGAACAACATTTGCTGCGTGCGGACGAGCTCCATCTTGCATGAACCACTGTGTCTTTATTGGTAGTCGTGATGCAAAGAGTTGTGGAAGGAAACTGTTTTGCAACATGTCCATGTAACGCGCATTGTTGACTGTGTCTTTGATAAAGATTGGCCCAATAATTCCATGACTGGAAATTGCAGCCCACACACACACCTTCACACCATGACTTCCAACCTCGTGCACAAGAGCAGGCCGTTCTTTCACCCAAAACCGGACATTCTGTTTGTTCACAGCACCGTTGAGATAAACGTATGCCTCATCACTGAACCATGTGTTGTTCAGAACGGGATCAGCTTCTGCAATAGCCCATGCTGCAAACTGTACTCTCCGTTGCTTGTCAAGCGCCGTTAGTTTATGTACAGTTGTCATTTTGTATGGGAATTGGTCAAGCTCAGACTCCAGTACTCTCTGAATTGACCGACGAGGGATGCCAAGCTGAACACAGGCAGTTCTGGTGGATTTGGAGGAGCTCCGAGGCGCAGCCGCTCTCACAGCAGCAATATTTTCCGGTGAGCGGACTGGTTTGAGACGGGTTCGTTTTCTCTCCAGTTTCTGTTTCAAATTGGCTGGTCAGTCTATACACCGTCTGCCAGCAGCGAGCACACCGGGTACGAAAATGAACACGATACCTTTCCTAAGTCCGAGTTAGACTCTTTGTTTCCGCGAAAACAACACTGTTTTCACCTTCTGTTCGCGCGTCAACCTCCCTTTGTCCGCCATGCTGTATAACTGGAAGCCGGTACGCAGGCGCGACATGTGCTGCTGTCTGTGGAATCACGCATGAAATAAGGTTTCTGTTCACGAAAGGACATGGTTGTGAGCCCAGATTTACACATTTTATAAACCATTTTCGATGTATGACATTTCGTGCGCCACCCTGTATATTGTCATAACCTCACTTTTCGTCTGTCATACCAGCTGCCCTCCCACCCCTCCCCCGTCACCTTAAACCACAAATTTAATTGCAATGCAAAGGAGAATGGGTAAGAAAACAAACAAGAGATGAAATACACATATTTATTCTATATTTTTAAAAATCACAATGAACAAAACATGTATTTGAGATTAGTCCATATTGCCTACTCATTTTACACATGGTCAACACACCGGGTCAAGGATAATTCGCACAAAAAATAAAGGAAATATTCCAATAACAGTGTACAGTACATTAATGCATTCCTGTTTTACAGCATCACTTTTTCAAACATGCTGGTAAGTTAGTTCACATTGCATGTTATTTTTTCCCACAAATTTCAGCGTTGGCTGTAACTCGTTTCCGAGTATAATGTTCTTCCTAATGGTCCTTTCCATCAAATCTACATACACAAATATAGAACACACACACAATTTTGAAATATAATTTCAGTGTAATTCTTAAGACAAATGGGAGACTTATTGGAGTGCATATGGCCTGCATATTGTCTTAAGGCACTAGTTTTTCTCGATTGCAACACGATACTCGTACACCTTTCCATTTCATTATAAATGTTACATCCCTGTGCTTGGCATTTCTTCCTCCCTTGCTGTGGCATGATTGATTCTCAATTCAATTCAAATAAATAATCAAAATACCGGCGAACAAAATAACCAACAACACGAAGAAAATGAATCAAAACACACAAACTACGGAGTGCCAACTACGGAACCTTAGTACTAAAATGAATTGTTAATTAGTTGGCAGAACATCTGGAACAGAGCTTTACAGCGACCCACGCGCTCCCTATGATCTGTCATCCTCCTGCTTCCTTCGTTCCTACTGAGCGTGCGTGCGTGCGTGCGTGCATGCTCACAATAAGAAGGCTTGCTGGCTGGCCAGAATTTACTGCGCAGCCAGCAAGCACCGGCCAAAATTAAACGTTAGATCTTTTTTTTTTTTTTTTTTTTGTAAACAATCAATATGCCATAAGCCATTTTCACTCTTTACATAGCTGCGTTAAGGCCTGAGGATTGTAATTGGACTAGGATGATCAACCCGTAGTTCGGCTGATGTCCGTTGCCAAGACATTATTGTGTAATGCTTGGCCAACAATTCGACGACCCTGCCTTGGATGATCGGAATCTTCACAAGAATGTGAGTGTTCTCACGTAACCATTGGTTCAGGTCACTGCCACACCTCCTGTAGGCTATCACCCCCCCCCCCCTGCACCGATACAACTACCCTGCCGTATGCAAACCCACAATGTGACCCATAACAAACTCCATCAGGTACGGTACTGCATCTTCTGTGTCAGAAGATCTTCCATCACGGTGTTGACTGACTGGCATAACTATAACAACTACACACACTAATAGAGCCATTACAATAACGCAGGTTATCGGACAAATTGCACACGGGGCTACATGTCCACGCCAAGCCCCTAAATGAATCAACTATAACAACAACAACGATGTGGCCTATAAAGAGACGAGCTGTAAGCTGTGATGACTGTTTGCATCAACGTTGGTCATGTACTTCCGTTGATGATTTCAAATAATTGGCTTTTGAGTTTATGCATTCTTTGCCAAGTATCAATAGCGCATGCATATTTGTAAGTTAGCGCTGTGTATTACGTACTGCTCGGGTCCAAGCTCTATGAACTTGCGGGGTGAGGAGAAAGAGCAGGGAAGGGTATCTGTCAACAGCCCACCGTGATATACGGTATTCCTTTCTATTCCAATACTGCTAACATTGGGCCGTTGCTCAAACCACTGTGGTGATGAATGAGTGAGTCACCGACCAATGTATAGTTCATCTACTGTAAGTTTGCACTTTTTTGACAGCTAGAATTGCCAACCTTCATAAGGAAAAACTCAATTTATAACCTGTAGTCCATAACCAATATATACATGTTTTATTCACATGTAAGTTTTTCTGGTTATTTTATCGCTTGTTCCAATAATTGTGAATATATTGGCAACATATTATGTCGGCCAGACTGAAAAGTTGCATTATCAAACTGAACTACCACGTGCTCGCGGGATGGGCGTGCGGACGCTTTATTGTGTTCATCCGCCTGAGAAAATAACATGTTCATTATATTAAATTATAATAATTATAATTGATAATATTGCGCAAAGTCGTCTGAAAGTATTATTTCCATATGAAATAAGATAATTATATAATGGTTATCTTAAATGTTGAGTGAATAATTATGTAGCCTGAGATGTCTCCAGGTCGGACATCTTTGTTTTGAATATAGAGACGGAATCAGATACGGAATTTCTTGTTCAAGATATTTATTTTATTTCTCTCTTTTTGATGGTAAAAGAAAAGGTAGCAGAACTATTGATTTCTCCAAGAACATTGGCCTGGTGAATCATTTTCTTATGACATGATTTGTGCAAAAAAGTAGGCCTAAAATATGAGTTGTTGTGTAGGCCTAAAAAAGTTAACTTACATGGTGAAATGTTTCGTACGTTTTATTTTAATATCAATCCAACAGGTCAAGTAATGATCGTATCGTCTTAGGGACATCTTACACCCAGGGGCGGATCTATGGGAGGGCGAGGAGGGCGACCGCCCAGGGCCCCGTGGTCTGGGGGTCCCGCGCAGTGGATTTTTTAAAATGTAATTAATTCATTAGTTATACTTTTCAAACTAATTTATAATTCATATTCCTTTTATCAGTGCAGCTATGACCTCCCGTGACCGTTTAGCAAGTTAAGATTCAGTGAAAAAATACAAGACTTCAGCCGGGAAAAAAGTCTCAAAGTATTATTTCATAGTTTACATAGGACTATTCTTCTTCAAGGGGATCTAAAGGTATCTTTCATATTATTTAAAAATATGCACTGTGGTGTATTCAAAATATTGTAACTATTCTTTATTTTATTATTATTACCAAACAATTTTCCATTTGATTTGATTTTTTTTATTTCCTATTGTAGTGGGCTCCACCTTATCATATTGCCCAGGGCCCCGCAAGGCCTGGACCTGCCACTGCTTACACCGTACCTTAGTAAGCATTTTCCTCGAGCTGTGAAATGATGGGCCTAAAATAATTCCACTCTCACATTTAAGTTATCAGCTGCTGTGTCATAACCAAGGCCTTGGTCATAGCGCGTCCAATGATGTAACGAGCCATCAGTGTGTTATAGGCGTGCTGTTAGAACGATTATTTGATAAATGTCACAATGAAACACAAGTTTCCTTTAAAAAGGGCAATGAATTGATATTGCGAGATGAATGTAGGTTTAGGCAACTCATAACAGCTGTTGACACCTTGAGGGAATACAGCGGCCATTGCTGGCTACCATGTGGGTGATAGCTCATTGGCTGGAATGCACGTGGTAGAGGCGGATTGATATGTTCTGTAGGAGTGTTTGTTCCCGCGAGAACTGTCAAAAAAGTGCAAACTTACAGTAGATGAACTATATTTGGTTCTGTACTATGCACGGACCGAGAAACCTCATCACTCGTGAACACATTCCTCTCAGGTTCACGCAGCTTAGACCCGAGCAGTGGGGGAAACTAGTGACAGCACCTCACAGCCTGTAGGCCTATTCCACGAGGGTTGAAAATGGTCTTTATAAGTGTGTGACTTATTACGCGTTTCTAAACGGGATACCCACCCAGGGGCTCACGACTAGTGGGACGTGGGTTGGCGACCACGGGACCCTAGCTGGGTCCGGCATTGCTTCCACTTACTTGTGCCGGGCCCCTCACTGTCGCCTCTCCTTTCGGCCTCCCTTGGCCAACTCTTGTTCTCTTCCGACCCCTCTTCCGAGGCCTAGGGAGTCTTTCGCTTTCCCGCCTTAATTGGCGCTTGTCTCATCTTTCCTGATCCCTCATTCTTTGAGGGGTCAGACCTCTTGTTTCCTTTTCATTTTATCTCCTGCCTTCTGCTCAAAGCCCTCAAGGAGGCAGGGTGTGTGTAGCCCCACCACTCATGGTGCACCCTGGACTGTGCTACACCCTCAAGGGCTCACGTTTGGCGACCCCGAGAGCTTCCTGAGCTGGGTTCGGTTATTCTCCTTCTTCCATTGCCCCCTCTCCTCTTTACCTTTCCTGGCTCTCGTTTCTCCCAAGTCCCCTAATTCTCATTCTTCGAGGGTTGAGGGCATTTCTTTTCCTCCTGTCTTTTGTTTCCCTTATTCTTATTTTTGTTTTCCATGTGGTATGTGGTTAGTGTTAGGGGCCGATAACCTAGATGTTAGGCTCCTTAAAACACCAATTATCATCATCATCTAAACGGGATGCTCGCTTTTCAGTCGGTCAACCCAAATTGCGTGCGTCATCCAATCAAGTAGGTAGCCTATTAGTTTGTACGGTACTTGTTTCCCACCTAATTTAATTGAGCACAATTCGTATTGACCGACTGAAAGGGAATTAGGCAATGTATGCTATATTATCAGTTGCAGAAAGAATTGCGGATTTTAAATTTGTCAGTGTTGTTCGATCGAATTGAATTGGAAGCATTGTAGATGCTGCTGGACCAGTGCTTCGAAAATGTACTCGGCAAGGGACTCGTTTAATTTTTAGCATAATTACCGTATTTTCTCTGTGGCAATGTTGTGAAATATAATGTTATCCCCTTATTAATCATGTCCTTACAGTGTTGGGGATTTATTTATTTATATCGTATGGCAGCCGAAGTTTAATATATCGTCTAATTGCTGGGATATCCTCTAAGGTCCAGCTTAGCACCACCCGGGAGACACGTTAAGGTTATACCTACGGACGTGAAGCAACGCCCCTCTCCCAGTGTTGGGAATAACGTTATATTTCTATGTGGAGCATGCGGTATTTACTGTAGGCTGCCCTTCCTGACCCCGATCCCATCAAAGAAGTAAATGCGATATCGTGGTCATGTAGCCCCGTGTACTTGGGTGAGTGTGTGTGTTTGGAATTTGTCTGATAACCTGTGTTATAGTGATGGCTGGAAGAGGATTGGGAAGGAGGCGGCCCTGGCCTTAATTTAGAATTGGGAAAACCACGAAAAACCACTTCCAGAATGGCTGAGATGGGAATCTAACCCGCCTCTTGCCAGTTTTGTCTCACGAGGCAGTGTACCCCGTTCCAGCCCTCAAACCAGAATTAAATTTCTTGGCAGAGCCGGGAATCGAGCTCGGGCCTCCGTGGTTCAGCCAAGAGTGCGACCCACTACGCTATGAGGCGGTTAGTAAAATAATGAAGTTGGGAAAGAAATTCGAAGGTTGGAATCGTAGACTATTAGAAGATACCATCCCGGATATTATCTGGAGTTGAAATTGGAGAAACCATGGGAAAAAAACATCAAGGACGAACAACTGTGTGGTTTGAACTCAGAGATATCCGGGCTCCATAACCTCACGTCTTAATATGCGTTGCTACCCCGATTGGTCCAAGTAATAATAATAATAATAATAATAATAATAATAATAATAATAATAATAATAATAACAAATATAACCTTTCATAGAAGGAAAGAAGACTTTCGGAGAATTATGACTCACTCCGCTACTGGATAGATGGAGTTGCTTCGTGTGTGGACGAATGCTGGTGACACACCATTGCTACTCGAATATTAATCTGTCGAATAAGTGTAATATTCATGTTCATGCGGTGCACTCAGACGCGCTCACTTGAGTTCCCTGACTATTATTCAATGCGCTTCATGCGGCATGTCAAAATTCCAATATTCAATGTCTCAAAAATTATATCCCATTCAAAAGAATGTTCAAATGGGTGTTATTGCTTAGCCTAATTTCGACTTTTGCAAAAAATGAAAGTAGACTTCAGAGATCAACACAGGGCCAAAAAGTGTGTATCTGTCTGTGTGTCTGTGAGTGTGTATGTGTGTGTGTATGCGTGTATGTGTGTGTGTAGGCCTATGTGTGTGAACACTGCATGTTTGTCCCCCTACCCCCTATCAATTCAAACACGGTGAACCGAATTGAACGAAATTTGGTACAGAGGTAGCACTAGCAAAGGGCACCTCTGTATCATGTTGTATATCGCCGCCATCGTAACAAAAAATAAATGGCACCCACCCAAATGTTCTGAGCTTAAATCAAATTACGTCTAACCTAATCATCCGATCTCTATCAAATTTTGCAAACAATATACCTTAATATTGGAAGCGTCTTTTGCCCAAACTACAAGGTTATCAGCCATATAGTTTGAAGATGGCGGATGTAAGTATTATAGCCTAACCGTAACTTATTGATTTTCCAGAAATGAAAATAATATAGATTACATTATCAAAATACAGAATACGTTGTGGTGAACACCAATGCCTTCCCAGCTCCATAGAACAACAATAATCAACTCCATAGCAACTGCTTTTTTTCTATGTTCGCGTGCCCTCTATATCACTCGCGGCAAAACCTCGAAAATCCTACCCGTCTTCCCACAACGATTCAACAAGGCTTGGCCTTACCAAATATGCTCATCGTACATAGGGAGGTTTAAACTATCCGTGGTGACCGGTAAGATATTAGCATATTATAATAGAATATGAAACCGTAGAAATGACTAATAGGTCAGGCTGACCATGCCACATATCGTTGTGGGTCCGTACCGTCCCGTTGTCAAAATGGCCACTATTTTTGCTCGTAAATCCATATATTTCCGTAACTTCGAAAGTTTATATCCTTTTAGGAATGTACTGGACAAAATGATACATAGCCTACTGTATGTAGTATCAAATGGTTTATAGAAACGCCAGAAAACGCTAATGAAATCGTTGATTTCAAAACAAAATATGATACAGCTATACTAAACCAGTTGTTTACCAAAGTAGGTAATGTTAGCCGGTTCTGGCACAGGGGCTAATGGGCAAGATGGCCGCCGCTCGCAAAGGCACTTTTAAATAGCGGGCTATTCAAATGATTATTTATTTGTTATTAACTATGCATTGTTTATTATGATTTTTTTAAAATTATTAGGCCTATGTATATAATTTCTGGTAATTTTTATTTTTTATTTTAATATTTAATGTATTATTTATTATTTATTATTTTTTATTGAATCAAAGCACTAAACTGCAAGGTCATTAACCCAACAATTATCTAACACACAGAAACCTCATTTAATGATTTAAATTAATGCATGTAAGATTTTCTATTTTTACATTTTACATTTAACATTTTAGATTTAATTTTTTATTTTTAGATTTTAGATTTTAACATTTTAGATTTTAGATTTTTTGATTTGACATTTTTACATTTTAGATTTCAGTTGTAGATTTTTTTGGATTTTTCATTTTTAGTTTTTAGTTTTTAATTTTATACTTTACATTTTGCTAAAAAGACCAAACTACAAGGTCACAAACCTAACATATTAACTTTAAATTTTGTCTTTTTAACTTATAAATTTTTATTGATTTAATATTTAATTTATAATTTTTAGCCCAGAGCTAATGCGCAAAATGGCCACTACACGCAACCACTTACACATATGGTATGCTAATCTAACATAACTTTACCTAACCTAACCTAACCTAACCCACAGAAACCTCATTTAAGGACTTAAATTAATGCATGTATGATTTTCTATTTTTAAATTTTATTAAATTTTTAATTTTTTTTAATTTTTAAGAATTTAGGTTTTACATGTTTTTTTGATTTTACATTTTAGATTTTACGTTTATAGAATTTAGATTTTTTTCATTTTACATTTTTCAAAAACAGTAAACTACAAGGTCACATACTTAACCTCAGTTCACCAAACATGTCTTTACATAACTTAACAAACCTCACCTAACCTAACCTCACCTAACCAAACATGTCCTCACCTAACTTTACCTAACCTCAGTTCACCAAACATGTCCTTGTTTTGTTGTTTACACATTTATCAATTTCACAATTTCCCATTTACTGTTTTAAAAAGTCAGTTTAAGGTTTTCGAATTTCATGATATAGAAAATAGATTTTCCAATTTGTTGTTTACACATTTGTCAATTTCACAATTTCCCATTTACAGTTTTTATAAAGTCAGTTTAAAGTTTTTGAATTTTTGTTAATATGGAATATGTTATTTACACGTTTTTGAGTTTGTCCATGTACAAAGTTCATTTTGCATTGGGAGTGGGGAGAGGTGGGTAGTAATAACAAAAGTACAAGCAGCGTCCATTCAATATTTTAATTCATTTAAATACATGTACAATATTTACACATAATACATTTTTCTTTATATTTTGTTATAAATTGTACAGTTGGTTTTAATTGTTTTGTATTTTTATATTTTTGATTTTTTCTTTGTTTTGTAGCTTAATTGGTGTTGTTTTTTATTCTTGTGGTGGTATTGTTTTATTTCCTAAATTGTTTTGGTTTATTTATTTGCTACATGCAGGTAGAGCATTTTGATATTCATAACTTAATTCTTTAAGCATGGTCAACGGTTGAGTAATGACCATAGGCATGTGTACCTATACCATCCGAATCAATTACTTTTTTATCATCACCAGGACACAAAGCAATTTTGTTTAGTCTTATAGATGATGTGTAATGTTGCTTAGAATCAATAATGTTCATTGGTGTTCTTTTTTTACCTCGTTTTTCATAATACAATCCCCATAATCTTTAAAGCTTATACAATTTTTGACAACACCTCTGCTAATACCATTAATCTTTTTGATTTCCATTTATGTCTAAAGCATACATTTTAGCTTTAAGTCCAACAAATGCGTTAATAATTTGTCCACAAGCTTCGTTTTTAAATTTTCCCAAAGTTTTCTTATTTGATGAAGAGTAACACACATGAATAGTAGGATAATCAGATGTGTCAAGGTGTTCTAGGAAATTCAACTTGTCTTCATAAACATCTTGGGTGTTAACCAAATAAATGAACGAGTTGGTATCCATATACATGCCATAATAGGGTAGCAGCACATCATAGTGTTGGGAATACACCAGGGTTTTTTGAAATATACAGTATTCACATTCCAATATATATATATAGGCTTATTGAATACAATGTTACGTTTAGCCATGTGGAAAGCAGCTAGGTTAGGACCAAAAATTGTTCTGACAATAAATGTCGGCTTTGCTATTAGCTTTTCAGCCTTTTTGCTGACCGTCTCAAGACGTATGTCTATTCTTTTACGAATATTTTCCATTGTTTTTCCAAAAATGGCATTGTTGAATAATTTGTACAGATTTTTCTCAAAATAATTTTTGGCTTGTTTTCTAAGATTGTTAATAAAATCAACGTATGCCTTTAGCCAAGGTCTTTGTTTAAACTTTAACACACGATGAATTTTTACCAATTTTAGTCCATGATCTAGAGCTTGTTTAAGTGCCATGTAATGAACAACGTATCGCCTTCGATTTCCAAGATGTGGAATTAGTTTTTTGAGAGGCGAATCCTTAGGTTGTGTACTCTCTGGTAGGAAAGGTAAATCGTTGTGTAGATCATGAAGGTCAGATTGATAATCAACATCAACGTCTAAAATGTATCCCACAGGATCGTCTTCCTTTAGCGTTTCTAGATCAACAGTATGTGGAGAAACCCACTGAAATCCACCGTAAGGAAGAGAGTGACAAATAGCCCGCCCATATTGGTTGTTGGCATCATCATAGGTAATAAACTGTGACGGTTTCTCAGAATCATAGGTTTCCATGTACAGTATTTATTGTTAGCTTCAGCATACCGATGAGACACCTGGCGTATGCCTCCACGTATTCCAGACTCTATTAAAAGAATCTGATCGTAATCCTGTAGCAATTCCAGTTCAATTCCAGTTTAGAGGAGCATTGCCTCAAAACTTAAACCAGGCGAAGTAAAGAAGTGTGCAGCATCCACTCGGTGTGTTTCTAGTGTTTTGTTTCTAAACGTTTTAAAGCTGTCTGCAAGAAGGAGTACATCTGAAGTTAGGTTGAGGTCACTATATTCCCCTAGAGTTTTAATTTTGAACTGCTTCCATACATTTTTAGCAAGTTTATAGTCTTCTTTACTAACATCTTCTTGACTTAATTTGTTATGGAATGCCTCATTTGGAGGTAAACACGTTTCACATAAGTTTTCCCATGAATCAATGTAATCATAATGAAATAAACCTTTACGAGTCAAGAGCGTTGCATTTTCTATTCCAAATTACTTGTCTGTTTCAGGGTATGATGTTAAGTTTGTAACGAAGTTTTCCAAACTACTTGGCAATCCACAAATTGAAGCTTAACATTTTCTACATATTTGGTGAAGGAGATGTACTTTTCTTTAGAGTTAGCTATAACATCCACTCTCTCAGTAGTACATCCCAACTGCTTTACAATAACATTTGCATCATGTCAACTCATATTATGTAGACATACAGGAACGGGGTTACGTGTTTTACACCTCAAATTACAGTTATAATGAACATATCCACGGTATTCCCCTATAATATGGCAATGATTTCTAACTTTCCAGTCCTCATCGGTAAATGTTTTATGACACAAATAACAGGTTTTAGAACATTGGAAATCTGATTCTTCATCATACGTTAAGGCCTTTGGAACATTTAAGCTGTAAAGGCGATCAATTTCATTAGCTATTGAGATCAAACAGTCCATAAACTTTTCTGCAGCGTCAGGTCCACGATAAATAACAGGTTGGCTTGGAAGGTTTGTTTTTATGTGTTCCACAGCAGGTGAGGGTTTAACATATATACCAAAGCTCATAGGAACATGACTCTGGTAAGGCACTGTATAACTTGCCTCAGGATTAGGTAGACATGTTTGATATGGTAAGAGTATACTTTCGAAATCTGCATAGATAACGTAAGGTATTCTTAGCATTTTTTCCACATTTAGGAATTTCACAATTGGGTTTAATAGGCATTTCAACCCTAGCAATGACATGCAGGACACACAAAGCTCTATGTTCTTTCAATTTTTCCATTCCTTGTTGCCCACATTGGTTATCGAAGTGAGTAAAACACCGTTTACACGCATATATCTTGTGTTCATGGCGGGTAATCTGATGTCCTACTAGTTTATCAAAATCTTTGATAAAGACGTAGTGGTTCTGGCCAGATAATGAACTTAGCAGACGGAGGTAACGATGGTCTTGTAGCTCTTGATCCACAACCTTTAGAGGAAACAGTTTGTTTTCTTTTTCCAGTCCAAATACATTGATGAATATGTCGTTGGCTTTCTCAAATTTGGGAATGTCAGCTAGCAATGTAGGAAACGATATTACTGAAAAATCATTCTTGTTTTCCTGGTCCTTGTATTTACTAATGCGTTGAGCATCCATTTTAACCAGTTTTGCTAAAATGGCATACATAAAACACCTCTCGTCCTTAAAGTTTTGAGGATTAATGCAAGCTCTTCTTGCTTTTATAGCTGCTGGTAATGGAATATATGTGCTTCCATGCAAGGGATTGTACTTATTTATTTTCAATCGTACTCTTTCAACTGCTAACAAAGCCCAATTACTGCCTTTTAGCTCAGATTCCTCCATTTCTGTAGTTAACTTTATAATTGTGTTTCCAAGAAACTACTTAAGTCTGTTTCCAAAAATATAGCCTGATTGCGTGTTTTGAAAGCACGATCTGTAATTTCATTGGTAGATGTATGAATGAATCTACATTCAGCCACAAGATTAAATTTTATCTACTTGTGTTTTGCTAGTTCTTTCTGCATAGCCTGTATTATTTGCTGTTTGGACTATTTAAGGTATAAATTTAAATCATTACACGTATCACAACGTATAAAATAGGATTTAAGACGACCATCAAAAGACGTTTCATATTCACTAAATCCATTTTTGTCAGGAACCATTGACAGCAGGTAATGTTTTGTCGGCTCAGATTTTTGTCTTTTAGATGATGACACAACATTACAACATTCTTCATGACGACGTCCTTTGTAAACATTGTTGAATTTACTACCACTGGTCTTGCACTCATGGAATTCACCACATGATACTTCATGTCGCTTCCTATGATAGTCTCGAAGAAAAAGTTTTTCCACACACTTTGCACATATAGCTAGGAATAGTTGCTTCCATTGTGGATGTTGATTTCTACAAACAGCTGCTTACTGCGTATCACAAGGCTAGAGGCTGGTCGGTGAGACGATCTTTCACGATGTGAACACTGTTAAAGGTAGTAGTCAACTGATTGTATTCCTGCTAAGAGACCTCTTATATACCCTATTCAAGACCAACAGCTACTTACCACGTAGCACAAGGCTGTACAATGGTCGGTGAGACGATCTTTCACGATGTGATCACTGTCAAAGGTAGTAGTCAACTGAAAATATTCTTACACCCTACTCAAGGTTATCAGGTACTTACTGCTTATCAAAAGGCTGTACACTCGTGGGTTAGACACTCTTTCCTGCTAAGGACCCCTATATTCCCTACACAAGGCCATACATGTTAGCTCTAAACACTTAGTGAATAATTGTATATTAAATTTATGTACACAGCTTATACACGCACGTTTTCACGCGGTAAAACTTTAGATAGATAGATAGTTTTATTAATTTCATTTGATCAAACACATGTATACAATACATTTTTGATATAGGACAGATAGTCAAATAAGACACGCAAAGTATGTTGCCGCTATCTAGCGGTGACTATGAGAACTACCTGAACGACCAGCATGGTACCTAGCGCTCCATATCAACACTCACTGAACGACCAGCATACTATCTAGCGGTCGATATCAACACTCACTCAACTACCAGCATGCTACCTATCGGTCAATATAACAACTCACTCAACTACCAGCATGCATTCCAATAATTAGCACAATTGTTCATACCACTAACAATACACACAGTGGGTTTGCTTTATCATTTAATACCATAATAATGTTATAATAATAATAATAATGTTATTGGTTTTACGTCCCTTTTAACTACACTGGCTTTTAGAGACGCCGGGGTGCCGGAATTTTGCCCCGAAGGGGATCTTTAACGTGTCTGTAAATCTACGGACACGGCTCCCTCGCATTTGCGCACCCTCAAATGCCAGCTGACTGCGCCAGGATACGAACCTGCAACCTTGGGCCCAGCAAGCGAGAACGTTACCCCTGAGCCACGCAGCCAGCCAACATCATTTAATACCAATATAGTGTTGTTTAAATAATGTAACAAAAAAGTTAAATGGCGCAATTGCATTAGCTTTTTGTATCTGCATTTATGTAGGCTTTTTTTTGGCTTTTTGGTTGGCTTTTGTTGGCTTTTTGGAGGCTTTTTGTTGGCTTTTTTGGCTTTGTTGGCTTTTTTTTAGCTTTTTTGGCTTTTTGTTGGCTTTTGTTAGCTTTTTGTTGGCTTTTGTTGGCTATTATGTTGGCTTTTGTATTGACCCATATGTAGGCTTTTGTATTGGTTCTCTCATATTTGGTCTTGGAAAGTATCTCAGCCCTTTTATCATAGCATAATGCTTACCACCATGTTTGTAAGCAACAAAAACAACACACTAAAATTCCAAAAATCCAAAGTACTCTAAGGTTAATAATTAACTCACAACTCATACTCTTACCTCTATTCAACTCCTAGTCAAAAAGAGTGTATTTTTCAAATTATTCAAAAGTTCAATTGGGAAAGTAGTCTATATGTTTAAATTAAAAATCCTAGAAAGTCATATGTTAACTCCTACACATACCTCTATTCCACTCTCAGTCAAAAAATAGTGTTTTTTTTCCAAAAGTTCAATTGGGAAAGTAGGCTATATGTTTAAACTAAATATCCTAAAAAGTCATATGTGTACTCGTACACCTACCTCTATAACACTATCACTCCAAAAATAGTGTATTTTTCAATTTTTTCCAAGAAATATATTAGGAAAGTAGGCTAAATGTTTAAACTAAAAATCCTAAAAATCCTACCTCTTTCCCACTTTCAGTCAAAAAATAGTGTATTTTTCGCATTTTTCAAAGTTCAATTGGCAAAGTAGTCTATATTTGCAAAATTAGAAACTTTACAAAAATGTATTTAACTTAAATAATAGGTCTCTACCCCCTCTACCTGTAAACCAAGTCCCAGGTCTTAAGGACAAAAACAAAAAAAAGTTCATTTGCGAAAGTAGGCTATATGTTTAAACTAAAACTCTTAAAAAGTCATATGTTAACTCTTACACCTACCTCTATCGCACTTTCAGTCAAAAAAAAAGCGTATTTTTCAATTTTTTCCAAAAAAATATTTGGAAAGTAGGCTATATTTCCAAAATTAGTAAGTTTACAAAAAAAAAAAATTAACATTAATTTATGGTCCTTACAACCTCTACCTGTAAACCAAGTCCCAGGTCGTTAGGAAAAAAATAAAAAAAGTTCAATCTTGAAAGTAGGCGATATTTTTAAAACTAATGATCATAGAACGTTGTGCAACAGCTTAAAAGTAAGGTCTTTATATCCTTTATCTTTAGAACAAAATATTTTTTCATTTTTTTTCAAAAACGTTGAATTTTTAAATTCCTTCTATTTTGGAAACGAGGACAATTGCATACACTTATTACAACTTGGCTGCCACTTTTCACCACTTTTCCTACTTTTCACTACTTTTGAGCACTTTTACTACTTTTTACCACTTCTTTACCACTTTTTCTACGTTTTACCTCTTTTTTTTTACCACTTTTCAACAATTTTTACTACTTTTGCTCTCCTATTTACACTCACATGTAACTAAACCTACTTGTAACTGTGTCTACTTGTAACTGCACCCACTTTGGTCCCTCATTTGCTCTCACATATGCTCCCACTTTTTGCTCCCACATTTATAAGTAAAAAATAAAAAATAAATTTAAGTTAAAATGTTAGGTCTGTGACCTTGTAGTTTGGTCTTTTTCGCAAAATGTAGAATATAAAATGAATAAACTGTAAAATTTAAAAACTTAAATCTAAAATCTGAAAATGTAAAATAAAAAAATCTACAACTTAAATCTAAAAATGTAGAATCAAAAATCTAAAATCTAAAAATAAAAAAATCTAAAAATGTAAAACTAAAATCTAAAATTTAAAATGTAAAATGTAAAAAAAAAAAGTCTACATTCATTAATTTAAATCTTTAAATGAGGTTTCTGTGGGTTAGATCATTGTTGGGTTAATGACCTTGCAGTTTAGTGCTTTGATTCAATAAAAAATAAAAAATAATAAATTAAATATTAAAATAAAAGAATATTAAAAATTATATACATAATAAATTAAATAAAAAATAAATAATAAATAAATAATAAACAATGCATAGTTAATAACAAATAAACAATGATTTGAATTGCCCGCTATTTAAAAGTGCCTTTGCGTGCGGCGGCCATGTTGCCCATTAGCTCCTGTGCCAGCTATGACTCTCCCCTCCCCCCCCCCCCCCCCCCATGGGAGAGTTACGCGCGACGGCCATCTTGCCCATTAGCCCCTGTGCCTGAACCGGCTAACATTACCAACTTACCAAGTATTATCGTAGCTCATCCGTGGCGTAATGGTAGTGACCTGGGCTCATAGTCTGGAGGTTCGTGGAACAAATCCCTGCAGGTTCAAATTTCTTTACTTCGATTTTTGGTATTTATTGATTTACTAGCAGTAGTGCCCAGTTTCGCCCGGTGGATAGAAATTATCCAGACGATATCGCGACAATTTCCGGCCGATGTAAGAAGAAACATAATAGCGTCTAGAATATCCAGTCTACAAGAAATGGATGATTAGCTTAGACAACTCGATTATACGTCTAGCGGAACAAATTCGAGCTTTCGCAATCCGAGAACGGATCATCGCGAAGTAAACACTATCATGATCGATGAAATGCAGCAGACGGAGGAAAATGTAAGAGATAATAAGAGAGGAGGACCTATTAGAAATGGCTATACTCAGAATCAGAGAAATGAGTATCAAAACCGTAGGCAGCAATACAGTAGGCCAAATCAGCGATATTCAAGGAATAATACCCAGAATAGAGGATCGGGTTATCAATATAACAATGCTTATCGCCAGAATAATTATTACTGGATGGGTAGTTATAACAACAAAAACAATAATCGCCAAGGATATTCGCGATATCAATATTGGAATGATGACAATTATAATCGCCAGAATTGTCAGCAGAGAAGGAACCAGGAAAATCAGAACTACGTCCGAAGTAAGCGAGAAGAAAACCAAGGAACGAGAGAAAATGGGCCAAGACAGGATGAACCGAAACCAGGTACAAGTAGACAGAAAAACAGAGATAATGACGATGAGGCGTCTGGGCAACAAAAAAAAAAAACGTCAACTGGGAGACGGCAATAGACGGCAGAAAATCTTCACCTACTAACGAAATAACGATAAACGAAGTATACCAGACGACGGATGACGATTTGTTATTTGAGGAAGAAATCCCAGAAAGAAATAGAACGGCTGAGTTGCCAATAATAAATATTGTTGTAGGAGAAACCACGTTGAAAACGCTTCTGGACACAGTTTCGATAGTTTAACAAGAGTCCTATGAGAAATTAAAGGACGGAGAAGAGGTTACGTCCATGCCAGTCTCAAGTTTGAAAATACGAAGAATTTTCAAAGACAAAACGGTTAAATGTCGAATCCAAGTTTTGCTAGAATTCACCATTAATGAGCGACGTTATGAACATATTTTCATTGTGGTCGAGAAGATTAATTTTGATGCGATCATAGGAATTGACTTCATCACGAAAGTAGGAACCATAATAGATTTGCGGAATAGAATAGTTAAATTATATGATGAAATCGACATAGAAAGTCAGAAGAACAGGACACTGAAAACCTTCCAGAAAAGAAACCAAGAGAAGTTATTCTAAATCAAGTTATTAGTGAAGTAGAAGCTGAATCTAGACATTATGGATTAAAAGTGGATGGATTTGCAGAATATGAAGAGATATTCTTAGATTTAATTCAGGAATATGGAGATATATTTGATGCTAAACCTGGATTAATCAAGGGATTTAAGTACCACATAAGGCTTACTGATACTACTCCTTATCAGAGGAAACCTTACCCAATTCCCGAAAAATATCATGCGGAAGTAGCTGATATTATTCGAAGAATGGAAAGTGATGGAATAATTAAGAAACAGCCACTTCCTATATTAACCCTATCACTGTGGTAAAAAAGGCAAATGGGCAACTAAGGCTATGTTTAGACGCCAGGAGAATTAATGGTCTCATTTTAAAAGAAAATGACCGTCCGCCAAAAATTCGGGAGCTTTTAAGGCAATTCAAAGGAAAGGAATGTTTTTCAAATTTAGATATGGCTTCTTCTTTTTATCATATCGAGCTCACAGAAGAAAGTAAGATGTACACTGGATTTCTATTTGACCAGATTACCTGGATTTTTAATCGACTTCCATTCGGGGTCATAAACAGTGGACCGGCGCTGAACAGAGCACTGGATAGTCAGCTGAAGGATGACGTAAAGAAGAACGTTATGTGCTACATTGATGATATTATCGTTTCTTCGACTACGATCCAAGAACACCTAGTTCATCTCAAATTGAAAATCCACAGCCTGCTTCCAGTCTCCGACCGGGTCAGGAATGGAATGAATGAAGCCCCCATCTAGCGGCGAGGATGCGAACTGTGCCGGCTTCCGAGGCCTGACGCACTCCTCTGGGGCAATGATTAAATGAATGACAAATGAAATGATAGTGGAGATTGTTGCTGGAATGAAACTTTGACAGGGAAAACCGGACTACCCGGAGAAAAACCTGTCTGCCTCCGTTTTGTCCAGCACAGATCTCACATGGAGTGACCGGGATTTGAACCACGGACCCAGCGGTGAGAGGCCGGCGTGCTGCCGCCTAAGCCACGGAGGGTTACAGTTCATCTCAAATTACTTTTTGATAATCTTCGTGAAGCGAATATCAAAATAAATTATGAGAAATGCCACTTCTTCCATGAGAAGATCAACTTTTTGGGTCACACTATAGATAAAGATGGTTATCACCCAAACCAGGAAAAAATAGACGTGATAATGAATTTACCGAAACCCACACGAGTAAAGAACGTGAGAAGTTTTCTCGGTGTTTGCCAGTATTTTTCCCAGCATTGTCCACGCTATTCTGAGAAAATGGCACCTTTATATGAACTTTTGAAAAAGAACAATCGATGGCAATAGAATGCAGAAACAGACAAGGCTTTTCAAGACGCCAAGAACATGCTGAAAAATAACGTCAAGCTAGAATACCCTGATTTTGACAGAACATTTTATGTGGAATCAGACGCTTCTAAAATTGGGATCAGTGCTGTCTTATATCAATTAGACAATGATGGTCAAAAGCATTACATCGCTTTCAGTGGCAGAAAATTGAAGGCACATGAAGCAAAGTATTTTACAACAGAACTAGAAGCTTTAGCTTTCATTTCGGCTTTACACCAGTGGAAGAAAGTACTTATCGGACAACAGATAATTATTGTTACATACCATACGGCATTGCAGTTTATGTTGAAAACTGATTTGTCTAGCGACAGACTTATCAGATGGTCACTGTTCTTACAGCAGTTTAATGCGACGATTGTGCACAAGCCTGGAAAAGATAACTTGTTAGCAGATGCGTTATCTCGCAACCCAGTGGAAAGGATCCAAGTTAATGCAATCCAGATAGAAAGGCAAGATCAAGATACTATTGACCGACTGAAAACCATTGCAGTCTCGCAAAAAAGGAATGCACTTACGCGACGTATTTTCCGATTTTTGAAGGGAAGAATGGACCAAGAAGATCCTGATTATTAAGAAACGAGAAGGCTAGCGCGGAAACATCTGATATGTGAAGAGATTGTATGCAAATATAAAGATGCCGATAATGCGCAGATAAGAGTTGTAGTACCACCTAACCTTATTAATCGTGTTATATGGTTAACTCACCACAGTATTGGTCACGGAGGAGTGGATAAAACTTTAGCCACCGTGAAAGAATAATTTATTTGGACAAACATGAGAGTCACAGTAGCCGATGTTATTAGGACATGTAATAATTGTCAGCTGAGCAAGCAAGCTTCATCGTTGCTCAAGAAAAAACCGAGGTCTGTTATACCTGAAAGACCACGTGAGATCTATTCTATGGATATATTTGGCCCAGGAACTAAGGGATATCGTGGTAATCAGTACTTGTTAGTAACGATCGATGTTTTCACAAAGTACGTGATTTTAAATCCTATGCAGAAAGCGAACTCTAAGAGTGTTTTCAACACATAGAGATGAATGTTATCCCAAAGGCAGGAAAACCTGAGAGTATTCTGATGGACCATGGCACGCAATTTACGCCAGAGGAATTTAAGAATGCGAAGGAGAGGCTCGAGATTAGACATATTTTCTTCAGCTACAGAAACCCTGAGCTTAATCCCGTTGAGAGATCAATTAAAGAAATTAGCAAGTACGCAAGACTATATTTTTCGGAGAACCACAGAGAATGGATCAGGATTGTACCACTCATTGATGAATGTTTAAATTCTACGATACATGAAAGTACGGCAGACATTCTAACTCTATTGAATTGTGATAAGAAACCAGAACGACCGTGGGATGATGTATTCAGGAGACTACCTAAAGATACTCTACCAACGAAGGAAAGAAGAGTAGAGGCAGCCCACGAGCAGGGCCGTCGCGAGGGTGCGCGGGGCCTGGCGCCAGAATGTGCGTGGGGCCTAGTAGGCATTAGTTCGCGGGGGGGGGGTTAGTAAATGCAAATTTTAGACTCTAAGTGGCTGTGTTGTACGGAGAGTGATGTTTTAAAAGAAATTACATTTTTTTTTGGCTAGTTAAAACTCATTTTATTACATTTCTAGTTTCTAAACAAACCTCTACAAATAGGATAGGCCTAAGCATAAAATTGGATACAGGAAGCACCTGATCAGATAAACGCAACCTGATATAATGAGCTAACACAGGTGATTTTGTTTGGCATAAATAATATATTATGGAAAACGAAGCATGTGCTTGATGTTCTTACCCAAACGCACATATACATCCTTCCTTGCGCTTTTCCCAATTAATTGGAGTCGCCGAAGCCAACCAGGCTCATTTTGGTTTTGGCCGGGGATTTAAGGCCGGATGCCCTTCCTGACGCCACGTGATTTTTCAGGTGAAAATTCCACCCCGCTGTCACCGGAATTCGAACCCCGGCCGTCCGGGTGAAAGACGAGCAGCTAAGCCACTGCGCCACAACGCTCCCCTCTTACCCAAACGCACATAATTAATAATAATACGCAATCACATTTCTACGGCTATACAGTTTTTCATAAACTAAACTACTAAAAGTGCTCTAAGTCCACTTTCACCGATAAATATGAGCTGAACGACCCCTTTGTTCGAGGAATAACATGGTTTACAAGGCAGGCTTTAAAAAAAATATCTTTTTTTTTGTTTTGTTTAGAATTTAGAGCTTTTTATTTATGTAAAAGGAGCTTTGCGGGCCTTTGCTAGAGCAAAAGTGCTGATTAAATCGTTCATTTCTTTTGGCCGTTTCACATTCGATTGATAGAGTAGCCAAACCATTCAGACGCTCCTGCGCCATCGTTGATCGCAAATAATTTTTGATTAGTTTCAAAATGGAAAACTCCTTTTCCCCCGACGCAACCGTTATAGGAATTGTAAGTATAATTCGATAGGCCGTCGTTAAATTAGGATAGGACTCTTTTATCTTGGCTAAGCACTGTAGTGCACCTAAAGCACTCTTTTAAAGATGACGGAACAGCGTACCTAAATAACTGTAGCTCCAGAAAAAGATCTTCTGCATCCAAATCTTCAAGCTCCCCGTCTTTTAGAAAATTAGAGAGTGTTTATCAATGGTCTTTCAATTGCTTTTCCTCCAAATTGGAAAGCTTGGAAGGATCGAAAAGAAATCCAAAGTATTCCGAAAAAAAATTAACTTGATTAAATCTATTTTCGACGCAGCTCAGTGCAGTATCTGCGACAGACAAAAAGTAATTTACCCCGAAATTTATTTTCAGCTTCTTTTTGAAGTTTCTCTTCGTTTTTTTTCCACCTGTTGATCATTTTGCTGATTGATTTCATCAAAGAACCTTTTGGGATTGCCTTGACGGCGAATAGAAAATTTCTTTGCATAGCCCAAATTTTCTATTATTTCTCTAGCGGTGGGCATTGCACTGTTAAAGCCAGTGTTGCGATAATTTTGAAAAAATTACTTTAGTCCCTGAAGTTTGGTTAAAGCCCTATCTAACGAAGTCTTCTCAGATTGGAGAGTTCTACTTGTTGAGTTCACAGAAAATAAAATATCGTACCAGATAACGAGGCTTAAAACAAATTCATACGAATTTGTATGAAGCAACAAAGATTGGGCCTCCTACCGGGTAACAGGATCCTTGGTAGTTTCTGCCACTTTTTCTAGAGCTTCGTTTACTTTGCCTAACTGGTACCTGATGGGCTTGACACTGTCAATTCTACATTCCCATCTCGTGATAGATAAAGATTTTAGTGTGAGGAGGCCAGGACACAGTTCGCACAAAATGTCCCACCTTTCCGTGGAAGCTACAAACAAAGTGTACAGACGCTGAACTATACCAAAAAATGTCATAGCGTCCTTATTGCATTTAACCATGTCACCCAAAAGCAAGTTAAGATTATGTGCAACACATGCCATGAACATTGCTCGTTTATTGATATGATTTACTTGCACTCCCTTATACTTGGCCTTCATATTAGCACCGTTTTCATACCCTTGTCCCCTACAGTCCATGATATCAAGATTATTATCCTCTAAAACCTCAGCTAACCCCTTTCCCGTAGTGTCGTGTACCTCCAAACCTCGATGAACGATTCGACGATCCTTGGAGTTTCTGCAGCATATCAACATAGCAGAGGACCAAGGTCATTTGCTCCTTGTGGCTCACATCAGGCGTACAGTCGAGGATAACCGCGTAATATTTGGCAACACGAACAGCATTCAATAGTTTTTCCTTCGTAGCGCCTTAAGAAGAGGAAAAAAGAAAATTATTAACATTTTCGCTAATTGGAAATATCTGTTCCCGGAGGAAACAGGATGTAAAATTGTCCGATTGAGCTATGTACATTAACAAATTCAATCGGACAATTTTACATCCTGTTTCCTCCGGGAACAGAAATTTCCAATATGGATTAGCAAGGTAAGCTAACATTATTTTTGAAAGGAAGTTTTGACTTCCGTTAGTACATTGGCGCTGCTCATGGCAACATTTGTGCCTTGCAGCGGCCTTCCCAGTAAGTACTAGCCACGCGTCTTGGTGAGGTGTACCATAACCAACTGAAGAGCCCATTGGTACACTGGGGCGAAACGCTGGCAACTGTTTTGAGCTAGCCGGATCATTGTATCAAATTTCTTTGTGAATTTGTTAATTTTCGCTAATTCCATTTTAAGAACTAACCTAATGTTAAAAATTATTTTATCTTAACTTACCGTTCCTAACATCGAAATTATATCGTTTTGTATTTCGGAACCGAGATAATCCACGTGGGTTTCGTCATCACGCACCCGCCGAAGATGTTCCTTCATCGGTCCGTCAAAAATAGCGAGCATTTCCATCAACTTTAGAAAATTCCCATTTTCTCTCTCGATCAGTTTGCACGATCTCCCTCGAAAGGCAGAATTTGTCTCAGCCAGGTATTGTACTGCTGCGATGATACAAACAAAGCATATTTTACATTGTTGGCTTATTTTAATTTGGGCTGGACTGAATCAAACACACTATCTTTATTTTTTTTTCATTTATGAAAAAAAAAATGGAGTAAAGCGTGGGGCCTTTCTGAGCGCGGGGCGGGGCCTTTGTGAGCGTGGGGCGGTGCCTTTGTGAGCGTGGGGCGGTGCCTTTGTGAGCGTGGGGCGGGGCCTTTGTGAGCGCGGGGCAGGGCCTTTGTGAGCGCGGGACGGGGCCTTTGTGAGCGTGGGGCGGGGCCTTTGTGAGCGTGGGGCGGGGCCTTTGTGAGCGCGGGGCGGGGCCTTTGTGAGCGTGGGGCGGGCCTTTTGTGAGCGCGAGGCGGGGCCTTTGTGAGCGCGGGGTGGGGCCTTTGTGAGCGTGGGGCGGGGCCTTTGTGAGCGTGGGGCGGTGCCTGGCGCGACCGCACCTCTCGCGCCGCCCTCGCGACGGCCCTGCCCACGAGAATCTAATCACAGCGGCGGAGCGACGTGAAAAACGCACGCAAGGAAAACGTTATGATACACAGCTGAGAAGAGACGATTTAGTGGTTATAAAAACACCTACGAAAGCTAATGTATCGAAGCAAATACACCCAAGATTTGCTAAGGCATATTATGGCCCATTTAAAGTATCAGCGAGTTTTGGTAATAATTGTTACAAGATTGTGAACATTCACGATGATCAAGTGATTGGAAATTATAAACCAAAGAATTTAAAACACTATTTTAGAAGGATAGAATAAAGAGTGATATACGGTACAATTATGATCTGAAGAATGCATTTCAAAAGCATTGTATCACGCATTTGTAATGAAAATTGAGCGAGGATTGTACTCGTATATGTAAATGAGCTAGGAAATATTCATATTTTCAAAAGTTTTCTTACGCTCCAATGATAAACTATAGCGACACTGGAATCAAGCCACGAAACAGGTTTGTACACCTCGCCGAGTTAGTCAGATAACCGAGCCGACCAATGAGAGAAATATACGCAGTCACGTGAGAGACTTGGCACTAGGCAGCACAGTGCTAAAATAATGATGGAACTATCTTGCACGGAGATAATTGAGGACTCCCGAGTCGAGCCAAAAGCCACACGTGCGGTAAGTGAGACTAGAGGATCGACGGAGGGGTTACTCGTGCTTGGCGCGTGTCGGACAGCCAATGAGAAGCGACCTTACTTAGACAAGACCAAACAATGTAATAAGCATAGCTCATTACCAGCATCACTTTAACACATCGTGATATCATAGAAGATATTAAATAATAATAAGAACTATTTATTAACATTGCAGCTAATTAAATATTTAATTAAAGATTATTATCATCATCGCTTATAAGCAACCAATCAGATCCATGTTCTGGAATGTGACGCTAACTTGAGTATTGACGAGGGAATGAGAGAGGAGAATGGAGGCTCTTAACAATTACGACCTCATGAGAAGAGGACGTGTCAACCAAATACTCGACAATCGAACAAAGCTGATAGAGAATACTGTATATTTGAAGAAGACGAATACGGAACGCAATTAGCAACGAGAACGAAGGCACTTAGTTTGTGCATATATATCAAGTCGACACACAAGTATATTTAAAGTTTATTGAAATTATTCTACATATTTCTACCATGTCGAAAATGCTGAAGTTGAGGGAGGAAAATACGACCGAATCTACAGGAGAAGTAATGACGAAATAAAAAGTTATTGGGGACAGAACTATGACGACAACGAGAGTATTCGAAATGACATAACATCAATCTCCTGGGGGAGATTAACATCTCGTCTCTCCCATGTAAAATATTCTACATCTACAAAGTCATTTCACCAACTAAAATGACGAATGCTTATATCAGAACTCTGACAAAAGAAAACAGAAGTTATTCACGAACGAGGGCGGCTAGGGTTGATCCCAGTGCCATCAAGCGAGAAAGGGTATCCCAGCTCACACAAGAAGATTGCCTAGCAGGAAGGATGGCCACACGAAGATGTTAGAGTTCGAATCCCGTACCTGACCACATGTAGACTTCTATAGGAGACCGTAGAAGCCCACACGACATCATGGAGTTTCGAGCTATCAGGAACAATCCGTTTCTGAGGGATAGCGAAGAAAGCCCTCTTCTAGTCATCTATAACGCAACACAAGGTAGTCTCATGACCAACGCTATATCCCATTTTATAGAATTGCAGAAACTTTTGAGAATATCCGACAACTTTTATTAATGTCATTTTTCGACGTTTTCATAATATTGTTATAGTTTTCAATGTTATATTTTCATAAATACGTCATGAGGTTGTTTATTCTCGATTTTCGTCGATTTTGACAATTTAGATTTGTTACTTAAATTTTTGGAATTTTGTGATTTTCGAAATTTAATTGGGGAGATTTTACTGTCTAATTCAGAATACTTTTATGGTCAAGTTTAAATGTGCTTAGATCACATTTTGTCAGTTTTGAATTGTAATATATCGTTCTTTGATAACGATGATAATATGAGGTATATTTTAGAGAATGTGATTCTTAAATATTGTTACGTGACACCCCCTAGTGGCACTTTTGTTAACTGGATTACGGTGGGGGTACAAAGCACAACACCAATTACTGCTTAAAGAAATAATTAACTTTATTGTGGCCAGAAAATTACACTAATCAGCAAATACAAGCAATTAGGAGCCTTACTCCAGTTTCCTCAAGACTTTTCCTTGAGCGCTCTTGGCCCTTCCACTTGTCAACAGACCACAGAAGTTAATCCGTCCTAATGAGTCCGGTGGCCTTGACAGAAGCTACCTGCCCCTCTTCCTCAGGTACAACAAATACAGTTACTTACGAGCACTTGATGTACGCTGTTCACAAGCTGGGAGAAACAATGTCAAGGATTTCGTAACTCGCACAGCACTTCGTCACCACACTTCTGTCGCACAAGATAATCGCTCGCACTAGCTCGTAAAACACAACAACAACCACTGCTTCACGGGTCACTCTTATATAGCAGGCCGGTGACTCAATAAATGCTTCTAGATCCATCCAGGGTCCACGGCTTCTCGAGGTTTCCATCGCTGGTCCAGTCATGAACATTCTGGACTATCTCTTTGTCCTAGTAGCCCTGTTGCATAAGGCGCGCGCAATACAGGAGGCAGGGCACAGCCCAGCCCTGGGGCAGTTGTGACTCATGCGGCGAGTGATGACACAAACTCACAGCCGTAACACCACCCCCTTCCTAAAAAGGCTGATCGTCCCGATCAATCATTGGTCCGTCTGTGTCCCTCCGTAGGCTGCCAGGCGATCTCGATGCACGATCTTCATCTTCGCCCTCGGGCTCCGCTGGATCCTGTAGACGACATCGTTGATCCGTTTCACGACTCGGTACGGGCCCTCTCAGGACTTCTGCAGTTTGGGTGACAGGCCTTTCTTCCGTAATGGGTTGAAGAGCCAGACCAGGTCGTCCTCGTGGAATCCTCCGGCATCCGTCTGCTGGTCGTATCGGGTCTTCATTCGGTCGGTCTCGATCCGCAGTTTCCTCCTCGCGAACGCGTGCACGTCCTCCAGTTGGTCGACCAGTTCTTGACAATACTGGCTTACCGGGATCGGATCATTCCCAGGTCGGCCGAAGGCAAGATCGACGGGTAGACGGAGCTCCCTCCCAAACATGGCCCGGGCTGGTGTGCACCCGGTGGCTTCATGCACGGCGGCGCGGTAGGCCAGGAGAAATAGTGGAAGATGCTTGTCCCAATCCCTCTGGTGCTCGCTGACAACTATTCGGAGATGGTTCTCGATGGTGCGATTGAATCGCTCTACCATCCCGTCGGACTGAGGGTGTAGCGGCGTTGTCCTTGTCTTCCGGATTCCCAGCAGCTGGCATTGGTTCTGGAACACCTGCGACTCGAAGTTCCTCCCTTGGTCGGAGTGCAGCTCCAGGGGTACTCCGTACCGGCTGACGAATTCCTTCACCAGGGTCTCTGCAATCGTCGCGGCTTCCTGGTTAGGGAGCGCATACGCCTCCTGCCATTTGGTGAAGTAGTCGCTGACGACCAATATGTAGCGGTTCCCTGCCTCACTTAATGGGAATGGCCCAGCAACATCGATGGCCACTCTCTCCATGGGGCCGCCCACGTTGTAGGTCTTCAGTGGACCCCGTCGTCTTCGTCCTGGGCCCTTGCTGGCCGCGCAATCGTGGCACCTCGCGCAGTGGTTCTCCACGTCTGTTCGGCATCCGATCCAGTAGAACCGCTCTCTCAGCTTCTCCAGGGTCTTCCTTATCCCTAGGTGTCCACCAGATGATCCTCCATGAACTTCCTTCAGGACTTCCTCCGTCATAGCCTTTGGAACGACGACTTGTTCCCGAGATGTCTTCCCGTCGGTGCTCTCCCAGGTACGGCAGATGAGGCCATCCCTTACAATCAGCGAGTCCCACTGCGCCCAGTAGGACTTAAACTTTGGGCTGCAGTCACTCACAATGTTCCATCCGGGTCTGGGGACACAGGCCCTCTTCCATTCGGCTATCAGTCCCAGGTCATCATCTTCTGCTTGTGCCCGCGTGAAAGATTCGCGGCTCCAGCTCCCTTGAAGTTCCACGGTAGTCCTTCGGCACTGTATCCCGGTGTTCTCCTCCCTCCTAGTACAGAAGGTGCAGTCTTCGGGGCACGGTCTTCGTGACAGAGCGTCGGCGTTAGAATGCAGTTGGCCTTTCCTGTGCTGAATCTCAAAGTTGTACTGTTGAAGCCTCTCTAACCACCGCGCGAGTTGACCCTCGGGCTGCTTGAAGTTCAGGAGCCACCGCAGGGATGCATGGTCGGTCCTGATGAGAAATTCTTGCCCGTACAGGTACTTGTGGAAGTGTTCAATGGTCTTCACGATGGCGAGCAGCTCCTTCCTGGTGACGCAGTAGTTCCTTTCTGGCTTTGACAAGGCCTTGCTGAAGTAGGCCACTACTCTCTCCTCGCCGTCCACTACTTGCGACAGGATTCCCCCTATGCCAAAGTCGCTGGCATCGGTATCGACGATGAACCTTGTTCCAGGTCTGGGGTAGGCCAGAATAGGCGCGGTGCACAGAGCCTGCTTGAGTTGTTCGAAGGCACTGTGGCATTCTGCTGTCCACGTGAAGAGTTGGTCCTTCTCAGTCAGTCGATGTAAAGGTTTGGCGATGTCGGCGAATCCTCTCACGAAGCGACGGTAATAAGTGCAGAGTCCCAGGAAGCTTCGTAGTTGGGACTTGTCCTTCGGAACTGGCCACTCCCTCACAGCTGCGGTCTTCTCTGGGTCGGTGCGCACCCCTTCCTCGGAGACGATATGCCCAAGGTACTGGACCCGCTTCTGGAAGAGCTGACACTTCTTGGGACTCAACTTCAGCTGGGCAGCTCGTAGCTTCAGCATGATCTCCTTCAGGTTGCTGTAGTGCTCCTCGAAGCTCCTCCCCAGAACGATGACGTCGTCTAGGTAGACCAGGCAGGTCTTCCAGTGTAGTCCCCTCAGAATGGACTCCATTAGCCTTTCGAAGGTCGCAGGGGCGTTGCACAGACCGAATGGCATGACGGTGAACTGCCAGAGCCCGCTGCACACAGAGAACGCCGTTTTCTCGCGGTCCTTAGGGTGGACCTCCACCTGCCAGTAGCCACTCTTCACATCCAAGGTGGAGAACCATCTTGACCCTGATATGGTGTCCAGCGTGTCGTCGATCCTGGGTAGAGGGTAGCTGTCCTTCTTCGTGACGTCGTTCACCCGCCTGTAGTCCACGCAGAACCTGGTGGAACCGTCCTTCTTCTTCACAAGCACGACCGGAGAACTCCAAGGACTATGTGATGGCTCGATCACCCCTTGCTCCTTCATCCCTTCTACCATCCGGTCGACTTCGGCTTGCTTGGCGAGCGGGACACGTCGGAATGGGGCCCTAATCGGTGCGCTGTCCCCAACGTCGATTCTGTGCTGGACCAAGCTTGTCCTGCCGAAGTCCTTGCTCCCCACGGAGAAGACATCCTGGAATTCGCGTAGCAGGTCCTGAAGATGGCGTGATTGCTCTTCGTCTAAATGGTCCTGGGATCCTTGGTACAGCTTCTGTAGTTCTTATGGCAGGGCGCGTCTTCTTCGGTTGTCCATCTGCAGGTGTCCGTCCGTCGTTTCTGTGATGTGGGCAATCCAGGTAACGGGCTCGCAGACTCCTAGGTTGGTGTCCCGGTGAACCGTAATATCGTAGTCGTTCAGGTTGGACAGGCGGACGTACGGCCGAGGCGTCGTGTTGATGAGGGTCTTGGCAACTAGCAATCCTTTTGTCTGGATGTCCTCATATTTTGGCTCGATGAGAGCCGCCACTCCCTCAGCAGTTCCATCGACAATTACGGCGGCGCTGACCTCCGTCCTGGCAGGAACGATGACGTCCTCTCTCAGCCTTACACGTCGTGCGGTGACGGCCTGGTGTGCTGGTTGCAAAGCAAGTTCCTCACCTCCGAAATGCAGAGTGTTGGTACTCAAGTCCAAGATGATGTTGTTCTGGTCCAGGAAGTCCAGTCCGATGATCACTTCGTTTGATACGTCAGCCACAAGCACTGGATGCTTCACCGCCCGTCGACCAATGACGAGCTCCAGTGATACTTCGCCATGTACCGGTGCGGTCTCTCCCGTCGCGGTTATTAGCTGGAGGTTCCTTCGTGTGGGTTGCACTCTCCACTTCGGGATCACTGTGGGATTGACGATGGTCCTCGACGCTCCCGTGTCGATCAGCATGGGCCAGCTCACTCCGTTGACGACTCCGTCGACCATCAGGCTGCTATTGTCCCTCCGTAACTTCGTCACACGCACTTGGACTGCTGGGGCTTGACGACTGTCACAAGCCAACCTTTGCCCCCCAAGGCTGGCTAATACTCGTTTCCCTGGGCCGCGCGGTTTTCAGACGACTGATTTCCCGTCGGGTACCCTCGGCGGCGGCGATCACCGCAGTCCTTGCTCAGGTGGCCTTTCTTACCGCAGGCCCAGTAGGTCGGTAGTCCTCTTCCGGGCCGCCTCTCCGGTTGTCTTCCGGCTGTGTCGTTGCTGGTGGTGCCGCGACTATCGAAGAAACGGCTTAGCGCCTCCATCAATTCGTCGGCCAGGGGTTTGGTCTCGTTGGTTTTTGCTGGTTCGTCGACGTCCACTTGACGCACCCGCGCGTGCATTCTGGATGCCTGTTTTGCCGTCTCGAATTCAAGTGCGTGGCTCAGCGCATCTGCCAGGGTCTTATTGCGCGCGAGTCGCAGCGCCTGTTGAGTGTCCGAGTCCCGTAGCCCGTCGGTGAAAGTCTGCGTCGCTATCTGCTCCAGAAAGTCGGCCGGCGCTGTTGGGTAGGCGAGCCTTACGAGGCGTGCGATGTCCATCTCGAACTCCTGCAGGGTTTCCGCGTTCTTCTGTACCCGGGTCCGGAGCTGCATCTGGTAGGCCTGCTGAAGATGGCTATCTCCATATCGGGACTCCATATGGGCGATCAGTGCAGCGTAGTCCTGGGATCCAGTCGGGATGGCCTGAAGGACGTTAAGGGCGTCGCCTCTCAGCGCTACAATGAGAGCTGTAGCCTTTTCTGTGTTTTTCCAGTTATTTATGGAACAGGCTGCCTCAAACTGACGTAAGTAGGTGCTCCACGGGACCTTTCCGTCGAAGGTTGGGGGCGTCACTCTGCTATGTCCCGTTCCTGATATTCCCGGTGTAACGGTGGGCGGGCGTTGGCGCAGCTTGGCAACTTCCTCTCGTAGAGCGTTGAATTCCTCTTTCACCCCCGTCAGTGGGCGTTGGCGCAGCTCGGCAACTTCCTTTTGTAAGGCGTTGAATTTCTCCTCCACCCCCATCAGCGGGCGTTGGCACAGCTCGGCAACTTCCACTTGTAAGGCGTTGAATTTCTCCTCCACCCCCATCAGCGGTCGTTGGCACAGCTCGGCAACTTCCACTTGCAAGGCGTTGAATTTCTCCTCCACCCCCGTCAGTGGGCGTTGGCGCAGCTCGGCAACTTCCTTTTGTAAGACGTTGAATTTCTCCTCCACCCCCATCAGCGGGCGTTGGCGCAGCTCGGCAACTTCCACTTGTAAGGCGTCGAACTTCTTTTCCACTGCCGTGACTTCCTCACGCAGACCCAGTTCTAATTTCTTCAGGTCCTCGGCTAACTTCTTCTGGCCGTCTTCTAGTTTGACAGTTAGGTCCTCGGCTAACTTCTTCTGGCCGTCTTCCATCTTCTTCAGGTCATCCTTCAGGTCCTTGGCTAATTTCTTCTGGCCGTCTTCTATCTTCTTCTGGCCGTCTTCCATCTTCTTCAGGTCATCCTTCAGGTCCTTGGCTAATTTCTTCTGGCCGTCTTCCATGCCAGTTAACTTTTCTAGCAATGCAGTCAATTTCTCCTCCATTTTAGTTGTTTGTCTTGTAAAGGGCATGCACTCACAGGAAAATTAGAGAAAATGACCTGCTCGGGTTTTGAAACCAGGACCGTCAGGTGTTGTGCTTGAGTTCGTAATCCGGCTTCTGACACCAGTTGTTACGTGCCACCCCCTAGTGGCACTTTTGTTAACTGGATTACGGTGGGGGTACAAAGGACAACACCAATTACTGCTTAAAGAAATAATTAACTTTATTGTGGCCAGAAAATTACACTAATCAGCAAATACAAGCAATTAGGAGCCTTACTCCAGTTTCCTCAAGACTTTTCCTTGAGCGCTCTTGGTCCTTCCACTTGTCAACAGACCACAGAAGTTAATCCGTCCTAATGAGTCCGGTGGCCTTGACAGAAGCTACCTGCCCCTCTTCCTCAGGTACAACAAATACAGTTACTTACGAGCACTTGATGTACGCTGTTCACAAGCTGGGAGAAACAATGTCAAGGATTTCGTAACTCGCACAGCACTTCGTCACCACACTTCTGTCGCACAAGATAATCGCTCGCACTAGCTCGTAAAACACAACAACAACCACTGCTTCACGGGTCACTCTTATATAGCAGGCCGGTGACTCAATAAATGCTTCTAGATCCATCCAGGGTCCACGGCTTCTCGAGGTTTCCATCGCTGGTCCAGTCATGAACATTCTGGACTATCTCTTTGTCCTAGTAGCCCTGTTGCATAAGGCGCGCGCAATACAGGAGGCAGGGCACAGCCCAGCCCTGGGGCAGTTGTGACTCATGCGGCGAGTGATGACACAAACTCACAGCCGTAACAATATCTTATTTGGAAGATCTATGTAAAGTCACGATCTGATAACTTATTAGACAGATTTGGTTATAAATATTTGGTGACATAATTAACAAACATAAAGCATAAAAGTTTATGAGAAATATATTAAAGAAAGAATTTATAAGAGAATGTAATATGACGTTAGTAAATACGAAATGCAGCGTATTATTGAAATGATAAGATTTTGGTGAGAGACTTGAAAGAAATAACATCACAGCTAATAGGAAGCTTTATGGAAATGTGAGTGATATAAAAGAAATAATATTGTTATTAGAAGACTAGTATTTTATTGTATTACCTGTTAAATTAATTCATCGATAGAACCAGTATTTTTATTGAGGATGTTGAAACTACGAAAAGAATTTGTTAACGAGAAGTTAGTTAAGAATAATATGTTATTGGAAGAAACTGCGAAGTATCTCTAAGAGAGAGAGAGGTTTATGTATTCCCGTGATGACGGAGGTATTTGTTGTATGACAATGAGCATTGTGAAGCCGATGGTCAATTGTTGAAGGAATGTCTGTAGTGACAGACTTGCACATATGTGGGAAAATAGGATGTTTTAAGGAGAAGCAGTATTGTTGTGTTTATTAATATTTGAAGTTATTGCAATAGTCTCATAGAATTGAAAGAAATGATGGGATCAATGGATCTTTGTTGAAACTGAGATTAAACTGAGCTCTATTTAAATGGTTCTTAATCGGATATTGAATTTAAGGTAATTATTCAACGAATTGGAAGATTGTATTTTTATTAAGTATTTTTATTTTTATGACAGATCAGTTGTAGGAGATCTATGAACTATGACTTACTTACTTGACTTGACTCAGTTTCTATTGTCCCTCGTGGAACATAGGGCACTACGTCTTTACTTAATTGTGTGGATTATAGAATCCCGATTTGTAACAGTTTCCTGAATAAGACATAGTATGGTGAATGAAAATTTTCTCAAAGTCCGTTGAAATGTGAGTGAAGTAATAGGAAGAAAATTTATGTCTATATTGTCTATAAATAAGGCAGTTTGCCCGTTGTGAAAATGAAATGAAAATCCACAGCCTGCTTCCAGTCTCCGACCGGGTCAGGAATGGAATGAATGAAGCCCCCATCTAGCGGCGAGGATATGAACTGTGCCGGCTGCCGAGGCCTGACGCACTCCTCTGGGGCAATGATTAAATGAATGACAGATGAAATGAAATGATAGTGGAGAGTGTTGCTGGAATTAAATGTTGACAGGGAAAACCGGAGTACCCGAAGAAAAACCTGTCTGCTTCCGTTTTGTCCAGCACAGATCTCACATGGAGTAACCGGGATTTGAACCACGGACCCAGCGGTGAGAGGCCGGCCTGCTGAAATTGAGTAGTTGTTGAACTACAGCACCGATATTTGTGTTGTATATAAATAATATTTAGAATTCAAAGAAAGGTTTACAGTTATATTTATGCGTATTGTATTTTTAATTTGTAATTTAAATATGAGTAGAGATTTTTTATCGCTTCTATGAGAATGATTTAAGTGATAGGAGACGGGAGATAAATTGTATAGGGTAATGAATAGTTTTTGTAATGACGGAGATCTACGTCAGGGGTAAATTCATTTTATTTTGGGGATATTTTTAAAATCTTTATAACATGTTATCTTGTTATAAAACTCCCGTTACCTAGGGCACAGCAGTTGTTTGCTACGATTTAATTTGTTATTTTATTTGAGCTTATGATAGCTTCCATAAACAATTTTATCGGTTTCTAGAAGAAACACATAAGTGTTTAATGTAACAGAGTAATGACATTTCGTCATTGAATTTAATTGAACGTTAATAATGCATATTATGAATGCAAGTGTTAGGAAACGTGCATTTGTTAATGTCCATAAATATGACAGGCACGTTTTTACGATTCCCTGATCTTTTATAGAAATTTGGCATTGTCTTTGTAGTTAAATGGTAGTGGAATGTGCTGTAGGGTGGAAGTTCCCGAAGGACCTTATCCGCATCCTTACGCCCGAGATTTTCATGGATTCTCGCCTTTCCTGAGTAGTTAGAGAACCCTATTGTTCTGTAGTTTGTTACTATTGCACATTCTGTTTGATAAATCCCTGTTCCTTATTCTGAGTGTTTTCGCCTAGTAGCACTGTGTTGTTTTTAGCCGGGACTTCAAGATGCTATTTTTCCAGCGTTGGATTTTTATGGATCATCCAGATATAAGGGTACAATACGAAGGGGGTGATTAGGAGAAACTTCTCCGAAAAGTCCGGTTTGCCTCCTCCCCCTGTATCGGTGACCATGAAGCCATTTACTCCATAAGGCAACCAACAGTATGTTGTGAAAAATTATTTCCACATAACAAGCGTTCTTATTTTCAAAATAAGGAAGTCTTGTTTTCATCAATTTGAAAACAGTGTGGTAGAGTTTGTCTTCATTGAAATGTTTGGTATATTGATGGCTACTTGAATATTATTTGGTACGGTAATTATTAATTTATAGCCATATTGCTAAGAATTGTTATTTTTATCCCCTCCCGTCCTCCCGTCATTGAAGCGAGCTGACTGCGGCTGTGTTATGTGCCAGGTACCGGAACGACAAGCGCTCCTCTGCCTGGATTTGAGTCTATTTGGGGCTTAACAGAATTTTTAAATTTATAAATTTTTACTAGATGATTACTACTTTAAATAGTTTGCGTTACGATTTTCTTTAACTTGATTAAGGGGTTTGACAATGGGGGTTTTGAATTTTATATTCGCTTAATGACTTTGGGGGAATTTAATTTGCGTGATTTGACTTAGTTGTTAGAACGAAACTTCGCTTATTACGTTCACTTTCAGCTAGGGATGATGTTCGCATGTAATGCTAGATGGAGCATAGCTACTTATCATCCCTGTTCGCTCGCCATGGTTTTGATGGTGTATGTGGTAGTTAGCCGTATCAATTTCAGCGTGTTAATAGTAATAATAAAAATGAAAAATGAATCTGTTAAAGTTTTTAAGTTAATGCTTTAGGAAGTGAGAGGGACCACTAGTGGGTTGATTTTCGTAGTATGAAAGAATGATAGACCTATAGTAGATGTCTGATTAAAATAATAGTTGATTTTAATAAGCCTCGCTGCAGATTTGGGGTAAAATGATATGAAAATGAAGTGTAATGAGTCGTATTTGGTGTAGGTGTGCTGTGATTGGTCAGTTTTGAACGTGCTGGCGTGGCGGCTGAGTACGCTGTGCTGTGGTTGGATGCTGGTTTAGGGTTAATTTAGAGTATTTCCGGGTAATAATATTGTGATTATATGCTGAATTACTGTAATTGGGGGTGTATTTACGCTATAGGAATGTTTTTTGGGGAGATTTGGTCTGTATTTGCTTGGTTTTGGTAGACGGACCAATGGAGGTCGGTGATTGGCTGTCTGATAGCCTGTAATTTATGCACTGTTTCAGTAGTGAGTTTGAAGATTGTTGTTTCTGTAGTTTGAAGGATTAATATTGCTGTTATTTTGTGTTTAATGTATGGGATGATTAGTTAATGGTGTCTATGGGTAGAGCCCTGCGCGGATAGACAAAACGTTATCCGCATCCTCCCCACATCCGCACGGTTGTTATCCGCATCCGCCCCACATCCGCACGACTGATATCCGCATCCGCCCCGCATCCGCATGACTGTTATCCGCATCCGCACGACTTTTTTCCGCATCCGCCCCGCATCCACGCGACTTTTACCCACACGTTTGTTATCCGAATCTACTGGCATTACAATGATATTTTCAATGTGTTGCTTTATACTTTATCTTTTAGACATTTGAACAGCAAGTCGAACCCTTAGGCTATGTACTGTACAGTATGTCATGTGCTATGTCTAAAATGAATGTTACACAGCCAGAATTGCAACCCTTTTCAGTTCGGAGTGTTAATTATGCTTAATGACATAATTTGAATGAGATTAGCGTAAATCATCATCTTACATTTGTCATGAAAAACCATAACGGAAAAATATGATATGTCATAAACATCCGGGTCCTAATAAGGGAGAGTGGGGGAATTGTGCGCACTTAAGCAAGAATCGGTCTTGTGATGATGAAATAATAGATAACACAACTGCAGTTATGAATAAGGGAGCCTAAGTAGCTCTATATTCGATGTGCAGAAACAAATTTAATTCAAAAATAAATTTTCTTCTTCTTCTTCATTTCCCGTTTCCAGCTTCCTGGGTCGGGTTGTGAATCAAGGACCTCCAACGTTGCCTGTCTCTCCACCACTCCTCTCCCCCTTTAAGTACATCTTCAGGTTTTCCTCCCTTCTTCTCCACGCACTCCCACACTGTATCTGCCCATCTCTTTCGGGGCCTTCCGCGCGGTCTCTTCCCCGAAACCTTTTCCAGAAAGGCTTTCTTTGGCACTCTCTCCTCTCCCATTCTCATCATATGTCCATACCACTTTAACTTGGTTGTTTCTATCCTGTCCTGCAGCTTCAAGATTCCTGTCCTCCTTCTTATCTCCTCGTTTCTGATTCTATCTCTTCTGGTCTTCCCTTCTATACCTCTTAGGAATTTCATCTCCGCTGCTTGTATTCTACTCTCCTCTCTTTTTGTAGTGGTCCATGCTCCAGCTGCATATGTTAGTACGGGTCCATAATAGGTTGAATATAATACCTGCTTACATTTCTTTGGGACATCTTGGTTCCACAGAATACCCCTAACACTCTGGTAGAAGCTGTTCGCTTGTTGTATTCTCTTTCCAATTTCCTCAGTAATCTTTCCATCTTCTGTGATCACACTTCCCAAGTACTTGAAACTTTTCACCACTTCTAGAATTTTTCCGTTCACTTCTATCTTTTCTCTTCCCTCCTTACTTCCCCTTGACATTACCATTGTCTTGCTCTTCTCTGTGCTAACTTTCATCCCAAACTTCTCAATCTCTTGGTTCCATACATCTACTTGTTTTTGTACTTCCTTTTCATCCTCACCCCATATCACTATATCATCTGCAAACAGCATGGCCTTTATTGCCTCTTGTCCCAATCTCTGTTTAACATTCTTGTGGATTTCATCCATGACTATGATGAATAGTAAGGGGGACAATAGACTTCCTTGACGGAGACCCGTTTCCACCTTGAACCATTCTGTTTCTCCTATAGTGGTCTTTACGCTACTGACACAATATTTGTACATAGCTTTCACCATTTGCACTTCTGCACTGTTAACTTGCCTTTTTCTTAATACATCCCACACCACCTGTCTAGGCACACTGTCATAAGCTTTCTCAATATCAATAAAAGTCATCACCATGTCTTTTCCAAACTCCCATCTTTTCTCCATCATATGCCTTAGTGTAAAGATTAGATCAAAAGTTGATCTGTCTCTCCTAAAACCATACTGTTCTTCTTCCATCTCTCCATCTGTCTGCCTCCTCAGTCTACCTTCCAATACTCTCTCAAAGATCTTGGCTACATGGGCAATAAGGGTGATCCCTCTGTAATTGTTACATTCCTTTTTGTCACCTTTCTTAAAAAGTGGGATAATTAAACCCTTTCCCCATTCTTCTGGGATCTCTTTCTTCTTCCAAATTATTCTAAATAATCTATACAGCCACTGCAACCCTACTGGTCCTGCTGCTTTTATCATTTCTGTGGTCACCTCATCCACTCCAGGTGCTTTGCCACTCTTCATCTTCTTTATGGCTTCCTCTATTTCTAGCATAGATATCTCCTTTTCTTGTTCTTCTTCTTCCTCCATTGTTCCTTCTTGTTCCCTTTCTTCATCCAGTTCAATGTGTTTAACATTCAGTAGCTTTGAAAAGTATTCTTCCCATCTTTTCAATATACCATCTCTTTCATACAATATCTGTCCCGCTTCAGTTTTTACAAATTTTGTGTTTTCCCTACCTTTCACACTGTTTTTTACTAGCCCATATAGAACCTTTTTACTTCCTTTGATATCCTCCTCTAGAGTTTCAGTGAAACTTTCCCAGCTTTTCCTTTTTTCTTCTTGTACAATCTTTTGACATGCCTTCTTGGCTTCTCTATATTTTTGCCATTTCTCTGCATCTTTGCTGCATATCCACTTTCTCCATGCCATTTGTTTTTCTTTAACTGCTTCCTTTACCCTGTTGTTCCACCAAGGAGTCTCCCTTTCCTTTTTCCTCCCTGATAATATTCCACAAGTGTTTACTGCACACTTCACAAATCCATTCTTAAAACATGTCCATTCCATTTCTATGCTTTTTGCTTCATCTTTGGGAATTTCCTGTTTTAGTTCCTCTTGAAACTTTTCCATTACCTCCTTCTCTTTTAGTTTCCATACCTTTATTTTTCTTTCCCTTTTTTCTACTAGTTTTGTGATTTTAAATTTGGTGGACTATAATTCGAAATCTCGCAAATATGCAGTGTGCACGATTACCCACCCTGCAGGGTTATCATGCGCATGGGTTGGGAAATTGTGCGCATGGGATGAGTGTTGGAAAGCCATAATAATACAATGTGAATTGGCAGAAACTTGCACTGTGCATTAACATTAGAATATTCCAATGCTCTTTACAAAAGCATAACAATGCAATGAACTAAAATTCTGCAGTTTTGGATATTAGAATAAAATATCGTCTTTCCGTCATCATTAAAGGAGGCAATCCAATGTAGGCTTGTTCTTTCAGGTTGTCTCAACGTTAATGCAGGATATCTCTTAAAGAACTCATACAACCAATATTTGTCTGCTAGACTTTTAAATTTATGGAAATTATGGGGAATCTTATTCTTCTCTGCAAACTTGAACTGGAACCGTCTGACAAGCTTTGTGGGCGTTAAGCCATAAACTAATTTTGCCAATGTCAAAAGGTATTCGGATAATTATGACTCCATTTCGTTGGTAAAACAACTTTACGGACTAGACGAGGTGGAGCAAGACAATTTTGCAGCAACTGCTTTGGTAGGATTGACTGGGGAATGTTGAAACTTCTCCCCTCTTCCCTTATTTTCCTCCCATTATCCCTAATGGCACGTCAAGATTTCTGCACATTTTCTGCTGGGTAGGAGTTTTTCTCCGTTTTCCGCGTATAATTTCTTGGCATCTGGAGAACAAAAACGAAATATTTTGCCATGAATGTCGCTTTGTATTTGTAGTACTTGTATCATATATGATCTGCGCACCGTACCCCACTCTGCTTTTAAACGTAACTCGCTGAATCTCTGTAAACTAATCTATTACATTGAAAAATAAATACATACAAAACCACTGTACACACTGGCATTTAAAACTACATTTAATTTTAAATAATTGAATCACAATTGTAGGCTTACCTTCTTATTTGCTGGGTACAGAAAATAACATGCAACGTGTTAAGTTTCTTCATCCAAGCCTCCGGTTATCACATAGCGACTGGCATCATGCTGACTGTCCCTATCTGATAGGTACGATGGCAGCTTTAGGGTAGCAGTGAACTGAGTTGCTAGTTGTATTACCAACTCGAGAAACATAGGTGCGCACAATTACCCAACTTTCCCCATGATATTCAACAAGTTCGGATTGTATTCTAAAAACTATCCGCAAATTTACTCCAAACATCCGCATCTTATCCGCTATCCGCAAAGACATGCAAAGTATATCCGCATGGCAAAAAATGTTGCGGATATCCGCGGATATCCGCATCGGCGCAGGGCTTTATCTATGGGCTGTTGGTGTTCAGCCCGGTCCACCGCATGTCACCCCAGGCGAGCAAGCCGAAACCCCACTCCCCAGTCAGGCACTTAGTGTAACCGGGGTCCTGTGTTTGATTTTAGCTGCGTGTAGTTGGGTATGTTTACATGGAGATGGCTGAGAGTTGCTGGAGCAGACTCAGCAGCTGTGTGAGTGCAGTGGCTTGTGGCGCATGGGGGGGGGGGGGGGGGGGGCTAGAGGTAGCGAGAGCAGGGATGGGATATGTTTGGTGTGTTGTCTGTGCTTCAATTGCCGATGTTTAATTGCAGACTTTATGTACTTGCACCCTGGATAGGAGGCCGCGTGCTTCCCACCACAAGTAACGCATGTGGGGGAGTCTTTTGGCACCGTGCATTCAGTGTGTCGGTGTGGACCGCCACACCTATTGCACCTAGCCTCCTTCTTGCAGTCTCCTGCTATGTGGCGCAGACGTTGGCAATTGTAGTATTGTATTGTGAGTGTTGGGTGTGGTCTGGGCCGGCGTCGCGACGCCTGTGTTTTTGCAGGTGTAGGTTGGAGGAGGGAGGGGGGGGGGGGCTGGGTAGCAATTGAAGCGTCACTCTCTGAGGGAGAAGCTACTGCTTGTGTGGTAGCTGAGTTGGGTCTTGTTAGGGTGCCTTCGTGTTCTTGTACAGTTGGCAGTGTGATTTGTATGGGGTCTGTTTGAGTGTTTGCGTCTGTGTGTTTTAGTGGACTGGTGATTTGAGTGTGTTATATCGTGGGAGATACAAGATAAATAACACACACTTGTATATATAAATCAACGGTGTATTTAACACTAGTTAATACACAACGATACACAAGGTGGCTTAACTTGAGCGGTCCAGATCGGAACTAGCGCGGAACTGCCGTCTACAGTCTGCGGGTGCATATATACATAGTATATGGAAGGTTCCAGATTGGAATGTTCAAGATTAGAATGTTCTGGGCATAGTAACTAAAATATTCGTGTTATCTCAAATAAATACACGACATTTCCTCCCTCTCTTAAATGGATGATTTGGGAAACTAAATCAGGAGAGAATCTCAATGGTGGTCGGCACTGGCGAGTATTCCTGCGGGGAATAAAAGGGGTCTGGAAAATAGGTGGTGTCCTGTTTACAGGTGTAGCTGGTGTGGCTGGTGGTGTTTGGACTGTTGCTGGCGTCTTGGCGAAGTGAACCCGTATCAGGCTCGGTTGGTCGGTTGTGCAGTGGCTTGGTCGGTTGCGCGGTGACCTCGTCGGTTGCGCGGTGACCTGGTTGGCTGCGAGGTGGCTTGGCGGATTGCGCGGTGACTTGTTCGGTTGCGTGGTGGCTTGGTCGGTTGTGCGGTGACCTGGTCGGTTGCGCGGTGACCTCGACGTGGCCTGGTCAAGTTGAGTTCGTGCGGAGATGAGGGTACCTTTGCTTCGTTGCTGTCATCGTTCGACTGGCGTAAGCTATTGGACGTTTTTGCCCGTTGCTGAGCCGGTGTGACAGTACTGTGCCCAAGCCGGTCTTGCTGGCGTCCGTGGCCAACAGGAGTGGTAACGCTGGGTCATACTGCATGAGTACCTGGGGCGAGGTTAGGGCGTTCTTGATGTCTTTGTATTCGCTGTCGCCTTCTGGTGTCCAGATGAGAGGGTCCTTGAACAGCATGTCCCTAAGTGGTTTGTCTCTGGCGGACAAATCAGGGATGAACGAGCTGTAGTAGGTTGCTTTACCAAGGAACAGTTGGAGTTCTTCTGGTGTAGTCGGTTTCGGTGCATCACGTACAGCTCGGATGTGTGTATCAGACTTGTGGATGCCTGACGCATCGATTTTGTGGCCAAGGGCTTCCAGGGATGGTTGAGCGAAAACGCATTTGGCTCGGTTGAGCTTGAGGTTGTGTTGCCGAAACCGTTCCAGAGTGGTGCTGAGAGCCTGCATCAGATTTTCAAAGCTGTCAGCAAAAACTACACTGTCATCGAAAAAACTTACGACGTTTGGGAGACCTTGCTGGACTGTGTCCATTCGCGGCTGCCAGATAGCGGGGATGTTAGCTGCTCCTTATACTGCTCGTGTTGGGCGAATCAGACCGTGAGTTGATGTGTTAAGCGTGAGAGCATGGCTGAACTCATCGTCGACCTCGAGATGAGTGCACGCGTCGGTGATGTCCAGGGGGCAGAAGAGAGTGGCGCCGCGCATTCGGTCGAACAGATGTTCCACCTTGGGAATCGGATGTTCATCGATGATGATCCGCGGGTTGAGAGTAGGCTTGTAGTTGCCTGTGATCCTCAGTTTGCCGTTCTTTTGGCGACGACGTGCGTTGTCGATGCCCACTCAGAGTAGTCCACTCTTTTGTAGAAGCCATATGCAATTTTCTTGTCGATTTCCTTGGCGTAGGCATCGCGGAGGGCAACTGGTACGTCTCGAGCTCTGGCGAAAACATGTGTGGCTCCAGCCTTCAGGCGCATCTTCGCTGGGGGACCTGATACCTTCCCTGGGGTGTCGCTGAACACATCCTGGTAGCGAGATAGAATGTTGTAGAGCTGCTTCTGTTGTTCTAGGGTCAGTGTCTGCTTGTCTGAGAGCTTGTGGATTGGGTCGGATTTTCTGAAGAGGTGACCAAAGTCGATCTCCCGTACAAACTCCGAAATCCACTCTCAGCCAAAGAGCGATTCGACTTCATCGTCAACCACGTTGAGATTCAGGTTCCTGGTTGTGGTTCCGATGGTGGTGCACACTGACCCTTTGCCAATGCATTTGATCGGATGGCCGGTGTAACTGACGGAGTTACGATCATTTATCTGCAACACAAAACCTGGTTTAATCATACATAGCTTTGATTTGCTCATGGTTGAGCATGGGACGCCGGTGTCGAGTTCCATTTTGACAGTGGTTCCCTCAATGCTGACATCAACCAGTGGCTTAGGTGCTGCGTTGACCGATCCGATGACCTCGATTTTGCTGAAGTTCTCCACTACGTCGAGGTTCTCTGCTGTAAACTCTTCTTCGGTCACGTGGCTTGATGTATCACGTTTCCTCGGTTTTGTTTGGCAAACTTTTCCGATGTGACCTTTCTTGCCACACTTCAGGCACTCGGCGTTCAGGAACCTGCACTGACTGCGAGGGTGAGCTTCACTGCACCCTGCACATGTTGATTGGTTGTCCTGGGATGCACTTCGGTTCGCCTGGTGTGGCGCTTGGTGCTGTCTGGTTAGGTTGTAAGACCCTTGACTTCTATGAGCTGACTTGCTGCGTGGCGGCTGCTGGTTGCTGTTCTTCCTGGACAGAGGCTTCTCGTATCCAATCCGATTGGTCGATTCAGACTTAGCGTTGGCGGTGGTGCGAGTAGCTTCGAGTGCGCGGTGAAGTTCTCTGTTTTGTTGTTGTTGCAGTAATCTCGTCGCCCATTTCTCGTGATTCCAACCCTGCGAGCATTTGTTCAATTAACATGCGATCGAGGAATGTGCCATACTCACAACACAACAGAGTGATTTTGTGTTTAATGGGTACTTGAGTGGGTGTTTGGGTGAAGCGCTCACAAGTGTCTGGGATTGTTTGAGTGTGTTCGTGATGTATTTCTGTTGTACATGTTTGTGCGTGTTTAACTGCAGTGGGCTTAGGCATGGGTGGGGGGATTGGGATAGTTTGTGTTGATTTGGGAGCTGTTGTGACCTTCTGTTTGGGTGTTAAGGTGTCTGTTTGTGAGTGCCCTTCTGATGTGTTCGGTGCCTCTACGCTGACTAGAATGTGTGATGGCATGTTTGGATGTCTCTTAATAGCCCTTATGAGTTTGCTCAGGCGTTTGTTAGCTGTAGGGGTAATGGCTACGTGGTGGTTACGCAGTTCCTCGATTTGCAAGATAATCGTGGCTTGGTCTGTGAACACGTTGATTAGTTCTGCACGTTAGAATTCCCAGGTTGGAAAGTGTTGTCGTGTTGGTGGACTGAGAAGTATCAGCGTGCCATTACGATTACGACGGGTGGGTGATTCGTAATACAGCACCTCCTCGAAGTCAAATTCCGGGAAGGTGCCGTGGGTCAGTGTGGGTGGTGGTGAGCTGGTGTATTGGGAGCGAGTGTGAGTGTCTTTTGTGTCGGAGCTGGTCCAGTATACTGAGCTGAGTGACATTTTGTGTGTGTTTAGAATGCGTGTGTGTTTGAATGTGTAAATATGGATGATGGGGGTCAAATGCCGTGGCAGACCCGATGCTACGTAGTTTGACCTCGTCCAAGAAGATAAACCAGTCGCACAAGGTTACTTGTTTAAACGGGTGGAGGCGTGACAATGTGCGAACTGGCCTTTTAGAATTTAAATAATGAATTATAAAATTAATTAATTATTAGGCTGCTGGGTGGGAAAGAGGGAATGAGTATTGCTTGTCTGTTACTCGGGGTGATGGGAATTGCTTGAATTGGATGGTTTGAAGATGGGGTAAGAGCTACAAACTTGGTTTGGGGAAGTGGCTTTAACAATGGGTAACGGTTATGGTGAGATATTATTACTTGAATTAGGGAAGCGGGAGTGGATTATTGACGGTTGGTTGGGTAGGTGAGATTGGTGGTGACGATGAATTAGCGGCTGGAAGGCAGATGGATCATCGATTGCATCAATTGGTTCGGAGCTCGGCGTTGTAGCTTCTGACCTGTTCGGCCGTCCTCTCCGGAAGTCTCTGAAGTGACTGTGTGGGGTCAGATACCGATGCGCTAATGCGGTACTCTGCCTGGGTTTTGAGCTTCATTTAAATGACTTTTGAAGTGAAATAACTGGGGGGGGGGGGCATTTTAGTACGCGTCGTCGCCTTTTGCTAGTTTGTGAATTTAGTTGAATTTTTAACATTTTTAATAGTGGCTGATAGTAATAATAAAGGTGAGTTCTTAGATGACTATATAGCCCAATGCTGGAGAAACAAACACACGTTGTTCGGAGCAGCCACTGGCTCTTGAGGGTTGATCCTCCTATAAACCTCGCCGATGTTGTTCGAAACATAGTGGACCTTGGTGGACGATGCGACACCATACCTGATGATTTGATGCCGTAGTCTCCCATTTATCCGTGTCGATTTGACACTTGTTTAAATTGTATTTTAGGACGTATTTGAAGCGTTTCCGTTGCCCACCTTGCTTTCTCTGTCCAATCTGAAACTGGCAGTACATGATTTGTTTTGGAAGACGTCGTTCAGGCATGCGAACATTATGTCCTGTCCATCGAAGCTGATGCTTTAATATCATAGCCTCAATGCTGGTAGTATTCGCTTCCTCCAGGACACTGATGTTGGTGCGTCGGTCCTGCTATTTAACTCCGAGAATTCTCCTGATGCAACGCTGATGGTATCTTTCCAAACTCGTTAAGTGCCTTCTGTAGGTAGTCCAGGTTTCGCAACCATAGAGCAGAGAAGGTATTACAACAGATTGGTACACATGCAATTTGATTGGAGTACTGATGTCATGGTTGTTAAACACCCTTTTTCAACGCCCAAACGCTGCACTGGCACATTTAAGGCAATATTGGATTTCAGCATCAATGTTAGCATTTGCTGAGAGATGACTGCTTAGGTAAGGGAAGTGTTCAATGTATTTTAAGTTGTTCCCATTGATCATAATGGTAAAACCAGCAGCATTACAGGTGGACGTAGCAGGTTGATGGATAATTTGCGTTTTACTGGTGTCTACCAGACCTATGCACTTATACGTGTCATTTAAAGCATTCAGAGCAGCCTCACGATCGTCTAGCGAGTTTGCCAATATAACATTGTCGTCAGCATATTGGAGTTCAATAACGGAACCTGTCAATACCTTTGTCTTTGCTCGCAGTCGGCTAAGATTGAATAATCCTCAGTTAGTCCTGTATTCAATATCTACACCATGCGGAACTTTTTCTTTGATCAGGTGAAGCATAGCACCAACAACAATTGAGAATAATGTTGGGGCGATCACACATCCTTGCTTGACACCTGTTGTGATTTTAAAGGGTTCTCCAGGCCCATTCCTGTTAAGAACGGAGCCCTTCATATTCTCATGGAGTATTCTAGTGAACTGAATGAATTTTGGAGGATATCCAATTCGAGCTAAGATTTTCCAAAGAGCTTCTCTATTGACCGAATCGAAAGCTTTGACGATATCAATGAAGACCATATATAGAGGGCGATCTTGTTCTCTAAATTTTTCTTGCATCTGTCTAGCACAGAAGATCATATCAGTTGTTCCTCGATAGGGTCTAAATCCACATTGAGTTTCAGGCAGTGATTCTTCAGCCAAAGGTTTAAGACGATTGGACAGGATTCTGGCAAGTATTTTTCCAGCTACAGAAAGCAGGGATATTCCACGATAGTTGCCACATTGAGCTCTGTCACCCTTTTTAAAGATTACTACTATCAAGGCATCTCTGAGTTCATCTGGGATCGTTTCTGTTTTCCATATCTTGTCAATGAGCTTGTGAGTGTGGTGAACTAGTACAGTACCCCCATCTTTAGATAGTTTAGATGGAATCCCATCTATGCCTGCTGCCTTATTATTCTTGAGTTGATTAATAGCAATTTCAACTTCTAGTAGGGAGTAACCTTCATCAAGCTGATTTTGTACTGGTCTCTGTGGAATTTTGCTGAAAATGTTATCATTGACGTGGGTATCCCTGTTAAGTAGTTCGTCAAAATGTTCCCTGCATTGAACAAGTGCCTCGGAGAAGTTCAGTATCATCTTTTGATTTTAGAGGATTTACGGCGTAATGGGAATGGTCCATAGACTGCTTTTGTTGCACTGAAGAAAGCATGTGTATTGTTGGTCTCAGCTAGATACTCCAATTCATGTGATTTAGATACCCACCAAAGGATTTTCATGGCTCGAGATCTCTTTTGGACTTCAGCCTTGGCATCTTGATAGAGTTGTTTTTGGACGCAGATTTAGGGCAATTTTTCCATGCATTGAGCGCTTCCCTCTTCTGAACTTGAATTTCTTGGTCATTCTCATCAAACCAGTCTTGATGCGTTTTCTTAGCACAGCCAGCTGACTTCGCAGGCTGAGAGTACAGCTAACTTGAACATTTGCTAGTGTTCTTCTATTTTTTCTGGATAATCATCAGGCAGCTTTTCACCAAGAAGTTTATGTAACTTTGATTTAACATTATCATCCTTAAGAAGCAGCTCTCCCTGCTTTCTACATTTCTGGGGAATTCGCAGAGCCATAACAGATCGGATCAGTCGGTGATCAGTCCAACAGTCATCAGCACTTGTCAGAGCTCTTGTGATGAGTACATCACGCTGATCTCGGGCACGCACTATCACGTAATTAACTAGGTGCCAGTGTTTTGATCTTGGATGTTGCCATGATGTCTTAAATTTGCCCTTCTGTCGGAAGAGTGTATTTGTAAAGACAAGGTTATATTCAGAACATTTGGTTAGGAGAAGAGTCCCATTATGATTGCTGATACCAACACCTTCTTTCCCAATTACACCTGTCCACAGTGTTGAGTCCCTACCAACATGGGCTTTGAAATCCCCGAGGAGAATGATTTTATCAGACTGTGGTATAGTTTTCAGAAGCTCATCGATTTGGGAGTAGAATTCTTCTTTTTGGTCCTCTTCAGAGGTGAGAGTTGGAGCATATGCGCTTATTATAGTTACTCTTTGATTATTACTAAGCTTGAGGCGTAGGGTCATAAGCCTTTCATTTACACCAAATGGGAGCTCATCAAGATGATCAATGAGTTCATTCTTAATGGCAAAACCAACCCCATGAATACGTGGTTTAGCCTCTTTCCCCTTCCAAAAGAAGGTGTAGCCTCCTCCATGTTCCTTCAATTGCCCTTCATTCGTGAGTCTCGTTTCACTGAGTGCAGCAATATCAATGCTAAACCTCCTCAGTTTACGAGCAACAATTGCTGTTCGTCTTTGTGGTCGGTTTTCTGTGTTAGTGTCCATTAGAGTGCGGATGTTCCAGGTGGCAAAATTCATATTTATTTTGTTTTGACCGCATATGGTGTACCCTCTGGATGCGGCTATCCAGTCAGGTAGTATTTAGGCTGACTATGTTTAGAGCACCTTTTATAGCTCCCTCCCCATTCGGGGTAAGCTGAGTGGATCCTAAATATGCCTGTTTAGTCACTAATGCAGCATACGAATTGCTCTACAGCCCATCCTCAAGCAAAGCGAAGATCACACATACGCCGCCTACGTGCCGGTTTGTCACTAGAAGCTCCCAGATAACACAATCCTGCACCCGTCACCACTCCCCGATCAACACAAGCCTTGCAGTCGTGCACGAAGAGATGTTATTTCCTTCAGAAGACGCCTGTGCGTGACATCTTTTTACGTGGGAATGCTGCTGCACATCAACAACCACACGATCCTTAACAGATACAGAGCCTTTACCTAGTGGCATAGTAACTACGACGACTAGCGGTTCCGAACCTGCTGCAACCTTCATCTGCCTTCCCAGCCGTTGGGGCTGTACCGGTACTAGTCGCCCGTACGTCTGGTCCACCGTTGAGGACTTATTCTATACCGTTGACCATTTTGGTTCATCCGCCTTTAGAGGTAGTTTCCCACCCCAAGGTCATGAGAGTGCCCCAACCTCCACATACTCATCCACTTTCCAAGGGAGCTGTTGATAAAATGGAGGGGAACTCCTTATCCCGGAAGTCTCTCGGTCGTCAGAGCCTCGTCAGTCTATAGCAGGGTGCACCACGAGCAGGCGAGGTTGACATTTGAGTAGGAATATTCCTACCCCATACACCCCGGCTTATAGTAATCTTTTGATAGCATCGTTAATGAAGTACGTTTGATAGTGACTGATTTTGGCTTATGATTTGAGTCGGACTTGTCAGTTCGCCTTGTACCCGTCCGTCCCGTCGTGACCATTTGCTGCAACTTCAGTCTAGTAATAATAATAATAAAAAAAGTTTTAAAGTGGATTTACGTTGTTAAATAGAATTTAGGAAAAAAGACAGACCTCTAGTGGGTTGATTAATTTTATAATATGAAAGGTAATAGACCTATAGTAGTTTTTTTTAGAATAATAATTGGTACTAATAAGCCTCGCTGAGGGTAGGGGTGTTTATTAAATTGGAATAAGGCTGGGATGATTGGGAAATAGCTTACCACGGTGGGTGGGTGGTTAACGTGTCGGTCTACTAACCCCAAGCTTGCAGGTTCGCTCCTGGCCGTGGTAAGTGATTTTTGAAAGGCGGCAAAAATTACGACACGGATGTCATACAATCTTGGCATGTCAAAGAACCCATTTGAATTCAGTGTTCTTAATGGCAAAATTAATCTTGGGAGTTTCCGCCAACACAAGGTTCCTCATTTCTCTACTAGAAAGCGCTATAGTTTTCAAGGAGGTTAGATATCTAACCTCCTTGACTTTCATAGTGCATCAAGGAACAACGAAATTCGGCATGCAAGCAATTTTCTGGGTGCCAAATAGCAAAGCTTGTACCCGGCACCCGAGGCCATACGATATTAGGAACTCGTGTAGTGTCCGTTGCCCGCCACCATTACAATCCGAAAAATTTTCTATAGAAATGGCCAATGTTACTAATATACAGGAGTTGAATATTTAATCGCTAGAGGGTGTTATTGCATTTTTTCAGAGGGCCACCATTATTGCTTCCAGACCAATATTTTCATCCAGACCAATGGTTTTCGCCTAGAACAATAAAGGTTAGGTTGCGCGGCCCTGAGGGCCGCGTTAGCTAATATAAAGACCTCTGGTTTTTGTCACGCACAGTGGGGTAGTCACGCATCAATAATCTTTATCCAGGCCAATGTTTTGCCTAGTAGCACAATCAGTAATTATCACCAATAATTTCGTCCAGAGAGACGCCGGGGAGCGAGATTGCAATTTATAGTTCACATTTAGCATTGGAGAAGGACACAGCGTCCTGATTTGCTATTCTGACGAAACACGACTGCAGCTAAGGATGTGATTAGTAACCGTAGGGTTGAACCTATCAGCGATGTCGTTCCAGGTTTGAAAATAAATGTGTAGAACTCTCGCTGTTTTAACTTCGTAATTTCTTGGTACCCGTATACATTGTAATGCGCCTTGGAATAGTTGCATGATCATTGTTCCTAGGCCATATATTTTTAAATCAAGAAGAATCATTACTAGAATGTTCTTCATCGATTAACACCCCCTTATAGCTTACCATTTGGGTGATTCTACACACAGAGGACACTTTATGGTCCTGTGGCTGTGTACAGTTTATTATTCTAACCAGACAGCTCTATGAAAACTGTTCCATTGTATATCTTACAAATAGACTAGATATTAATAACATTTTGAAAAATGAACAATACAACAACAAAAATACGCAATTTGTCATTAGTTTGGATGTCCCTAGTCATCACTTCCTAAGTGTTTGCTAATACATTAGCTTGGATGTCCCTAGTCATCACTTCCTAAGTGTTTGCTAATACATTAGCTTGGATGTCCCTAGTCATCACTTCCTAAGTGTTTGCTAATACATTAGCTTGGATGTCCCTAGTCATCACTTCCTAAGTGTTTGCTAATACATTAGCTTGGATGTCCCTAGTCATCACTTCCTAAGTGTTTGCTAATACATTAGCTTGGATGTCCCTAGTCATCACTTCCTAAGTGTTTGCTAATACATTAGCTTGGATGTCCCTGGTCATCACTTCCTAAGTGTTTGCTAATACATTAGCTTGGATGTCCCTAGTCATCACTTCCTAAGTGTTTGCTAATACATTAGCTTGGATGTCCCTAGTCATCACTTCCTAAGTGTTTGCTAATACATTAGCTTGGATGTCCCTAGTCATCACTTCCTAAGTGTTTGCTAATACATTAGCTTGGATGTCCCTAGTCATCACTTCCTAAGTGTTTGCTAATACATTAGCTTGGATGTCCCTAGTCATCACTTCCTAAGTGTTTGCTAATACATTAGCTTGGATGTCCCTAGTCATCACTTCCTAAGTGTTTGCTAATACACTAGCTTGGATGTCCCTAGTCATCACTTCCTAAGTGTTTGCTAATACATTAGCTTGGATGTCCCTAGTCATCACTTCCTAAGTGTTTGCTAATACATTAGCTTGGATGTCCCTAGTCATCACTTCCTAAGTGTTTGCTAATACATTAGCTTGGATGTCCCTAGTCATCACTTCCTAAGTGTTTGCTAATACATTAGCTTGGATGTCCCTAGTCATCACTTCCTAAGTGTTTGCTAATACATTAGCTTGGATGTCCCTAGTCATCACTTCCTAAGTGTTTGCTAATACATTAGCTTGGATGTCCCTAGTCATCACTTCCTAAGTGTTTGCTAATACATTAGCTTGGATGTCCCTAGTCATCACTTCCTAAGTGTTTGCTAATACATTAGCTTGGATGTCCCTAGTCATCACTTCCTAAGTGTTTGCTAATACATTAGCTTGGATGTCCCTAGTCATCACTTCCTAAGTGTTTGCTAATACATTAGCTTGGATGTCCCTAGTCATCACTTCCTAAGTGTTTGCTAATACATTAGCTTGGATGTCCCTAGTCATCACTTCCTAAGTGTTTGCTAATACATTAGCTTGGATGTCCCTAGTCATCACTTCCTAAGTGTTTGCTAATACATTAGCTTGGATGTCCCTAGTCATCACTTCCTAAGTGTTTGCTAATACATTAGCTTGGATGTCCCTAGTCATCACTTCCTAAGTTTTTGCTAATACATTAGCTTGGATGTCCCTAGTCATCACTTCCTAAGTGTAAGCTAATACATTAGCTTGGATGTCCCTAGTCATCACTTCCTAAGTGTTTGCTAATACATTAACTTGGATGTCCCTAGTCATCACTTCCTAAGTGTTTGCTAATACATTAGCTTGGATGTCCCTAGTCATCACTTCCTAAGTGTTTGCTAATACATTAGCCTGGATGTCCCTAGTCATCACTTCCTAAGTGTTTGCTAATACATTAGCTTGGATGTCCCTAGTCATCACTTCCTAAGTGTTTGTTAATACATTAGCTTGGATGTCCCTAGTCATCACTTCCTAAGTGTTTGCTAATACATTAGCTTGGATGTCCCTAGTCATCACTTCCTAAGTGTTTGCTAATACATTAGCTTGGATGTCCCTAGTCATCACTTCCTAAGTGTTTGCTAATACATTAGCTTGGATGTCCCTAGTCATCACTTCCTAAGTGTTTGCTAATACATTAGCTTGGATGTCCCTAGTCATCACTTCCTAAGTGTTTGCTGATACATTAGCTTGGATGTCCCTAGTCATCACTTCCTAAGTGTTTGCTAATACATTAGCTTGGATGTCCCTGGTCATCACTTCCTAAGTGTTTGCTAATACATTAGCTTGGATGTCCCTAGTCATCACTTCCTAAGTGTTTGCTAATACATTAGCTTGGATGTCCCTAGTCATCACTTCCTAAGTGTTTGCTAATACATTAGCTTGGATGTCCCTAGTCATCACTTCCTAAGTGTTTGCTAATACATTAGCTTGGATGTCCCTAGTCATCACTTCCTAAGTGTTTGCTAATACATTAGCTTGGATGTCCCTAGTCATCACTTCCTAAGTGTTTGCTAATACATTAGCTTGGATGTCCCTAGTCATCACTTCCTAAGTGTTTGCTAATACACTAGCTTGGATGTCCCTAGTCATCACTTCCTAAGTGTTTGCTAATACATTAGCTTGGATGTCCCTAGTCATCACTTCCTAAGTGTTTGCTAATACATTAGCTTGGATGTCCCTAGTCATCACTTCCTAAGTGTTTGCTAATACATTAGCTTGGATGTCCCTAGTCATCACTTCCTAAGTGTTTGCTAATACATTAGCTTGGATGTCCCTAGTCATCACTTCCTAAGTGTTTGCTAATACATTAGCTTGGATGTCCCTAGTCATCACTTCCTAAGTGTTTGCTAATACATTAGCTTGGATGTCCCTAGTCATCACTTCCTAAGTGTTTGCTAATACATTAGCTTGGATGTCCCTAGTCATCACATCCTAAGTGTTTGCTAATACATTAGCTTGGATGTCCCTAGTCATCACTTCCTAAGTGTTTGCTAATACATTAGCTTGGATGTCCCTAGTCATCACTTCCTAAGTGTTTGCTAATACATTAGCTTGGATGTCCCTAGTCATCACTTCCTAAGTGTTTGCTAATACATTAGCTTGGATGTCCCTAGTCATCACTTCCTAAGTGTTTGCTAATACATTAGCTTGGATGTCCCTAGTCATCACTTCCTAAGTGTTTGCTAATACATTAGCTTGGATGTCCCTAGTCATCACTTCCTAAGTGTTTGCTAATACATTAGCTTGGATGTCCCTAGTCATCACTTCCTAAGTTTTTGCTAATACATTAGCTTGGATGTCCCTAGTCATCACTTCCTAAGTGTTAGCTAATACATTAGCTTGGATGTCCCTAGTCATCACTTCCTAAGTGTTTGCTAATACATTAACTTGGATGTCCCTAGTCATCACTTCCTAAGTGTTTGCTAATACATTAGCTTGGATGTCCCTAGTCATCACTTCCTAAGTGTTTGCTAATACATTAGCCTGGATGTCCCTAGTCATCACTTCCTAAGTGTTTGCTAATACATTAGCTTGGATGTCCCTAGGCATCACTTCCTAAGTGTTTGTTAATACATTAGCTTGGATGTCCCTAGTCATCACTTCCTAAGTGTTTGCTAATACATTAGCTTGGATGTCCCTAGTCATCACTTCCTAAGTGTTTGCTAATACATTAGCTTGGATGTCCCTAGTCATCACTTCCTAAGTGTTTGCTTGTACATTAGCTTGGATGTCCCTAGTCATCACTTCCTAAGTGTTTGCTAATACATTAGCTTGGATGTCCCTAGTCATCACTTCCTAAGTGTTTGCTAATACATTAGCTTGGATGTCCCTAGTCATCACTTCCTAATTGTTTGCTAATACATTAGCTTGGATGTCCCTAGTCATCACTTCCTAAGTGATTGCTAATACATTAGCTTGGATGTCCCTAGTCATCACTTCCTAAGTGTTTGCTAATACATTAGCTTGGATGTCCCTAGTCATCAGTTCCTAAGTGTTTGCTAATACATTAGCTTGGATGTCCCTTGTCATCACTTCCTAAGTGTTTGCTAATACATTAGCTTGGATGTCCCTAGTCATCACTTCCTAAGTGTTTCTTAATACATTAGCTTGGATGTCCCTAGTCATCACTTCCTAAGTGTTTGCTAATACATTAGCTTGGATGTCCCTAGTCATCACTTCCTAAGTGTTTGCTAATACATTAGCTTGGATGTCCCTAGTCATCACTTCCTAAGTGTTTGCTAATACATTAGCTTGGATGTCCCTAGTCATCACTTCCTAAGTGTTTGCTAATACATTAGCTTGGATGTCCCTAGTCATCTCTTCCTAAGTGTTTGCTAATACATTAGCTTGGATGTCCCTAGTCATCACTTCCTAAGTGTTTGCTAATACATTAGCTTGGATGTCCCTAGTCATCACTTCCTAAGTGTTTGCTAATACATTAGCTTGGATGTCCCTAGTCATCACTTCCTATGTGTTTGCTAATACATTAGCTTGGATGTCCCTAGTCATCACTTCCTAAGTGTTTGCTAATACATTAGCTTGGATGTCCCTAGTCATCACTTCCTAAGTGTTTGCTAATACATTAGCTTGGATGTCCCTAGTCATCACTTCCTAAGTGTTTGCTAATACATTAGCTTGGATGTCCCTAGTCATCACTTCCTAAGTGTTTGCTAATACATTAGCTTGGATGTCCCTAGTCATCACTTCCTGAGTGTTTGCTAATACATTAGCTTGGATGTCCCTAGTCGTCACTTCCTAAGTGTTTGCTAATACATTAGCTTGGATGTCCCTGGTCATCACTTCCTAACTGTTAGCTAATACATTAGATTGGATGTCCCTAGACATCACTTCCTAAGTGTTTGCTAATACATTAGCTTGGATGTCCCTGGTCATCACTTCCTAAGTGTTTGCTAATACATTAGCTTGGATGTCCCTGGTCATCACTTCCTAACTGTTTGCTAATACATTAGCTTGGATGTCCCTAGTCATCACTTCCTAAGTGTTTGCTAATACATTAGCTTGGATGTCCCTAGACATCACTTCCTAAGTGTTTGCTAATACATTAGCTTGGATGTCCCTGGTCATCACTTCCTAAGTGTTTGCTAATACATTAGCTTGGATGTCCCTAGTCATCACTTCCTAAGTGTTTGCTAATACATTAGCTTGGATGTCCCTAGTCATCACTTCCTAAGTGTTTGCTAATACATTAGCTTGGATGTCCCTAGTCATCACTTCCTAAGTGTTTGCTAATACATTAGCTTGGATGTCCCTAGTCATCACTTCTATGTGTTTGCTAATACATTAGCTTGGATGTCCCTAGTCATCACTTCCTAAGTGTTTGCTAATACATTAGCTTGGATGTCCCTAGTCATCACTTCCTAAGTGTTTGCTAATACATTAGCTTGGATGTCCCTAGTCATCACTTCCTAAGTGTTTGCTAATACATTAGCTTGGATGTCCCTAGTCATCACTTCCTAAGTGTTTGCTAATACATTAGCTTGGATGTCCCTAGTCATCACTTCCTAAGTGTTTGCTATTACATTAGCTTGGATGTCCCTAGTCATCACTTCCTAAGTTTTTGCTAATACATTAGCTTGGATGTCCCTAGTCATCACTTCCTAAGTGTTAGCTAATACATTAGCTTGGATGTCCCTAGTCATCACTTCCTAAGTGTTTGCTAATACATTAACTTGGATGTCCCTAGTCATCACTTCCTAAGTGTTTGCTAATACATTAGCTTGGATGTCCCTAGTCATCACTTCCTAAGTGTTTGCTAATACATTAGCCTGGATGTCCCTAGTCATCACTTCCTAAGTGTTTGCTAATACATTAGCTTGGATGTCCCTAGTCATCACTTCCTAAGTGTTTGTTAATACATTAGCTTGGATGTCCCTAGTCATCACTTCCTAAGTGTTTGCTAATACATTAGCTTGGATGTCCCTAGTCATCACTTCCTAAGTGTTTGCTAATACATTAGCTTGGATGTCCCTAGTCATCACTTCCTAAGTGTTTGCTTATACATTAGCTTGGATGTCCCTAGTCATCACTTCCTAAGTGTTTGCTAATACATTAGCTTGGATGTCCCTAGTCATCACTTCCTAAGTGTTTGCTAATACATTAGCTTGGATGTCCCTAGTCATCACTTCCTAAGTGATTGCTAATACATTAGCTTGGATGTCCCTAGTCATCACTTCCTAAGTGTTTGCTAATACATTAGCTTGGATGTCCCTAGTCATCACTTCCTAAGTGTTTGCTAATACATTAGCTTGGATGTCCCTTGTCATCACTTCCTAAGTGTTTGCTAATACATTAGCTTGGATGTCCCTAGTCATCACTTCCTAAGTGTTTCTTAATACATTAGCTTGGATATCCCTAGTCATCACTTCCTAAGTGTTTGCTAATACATTAGCTTGGATGTCCCTAGTCATCACTTCCTAAGTGTTTGCTAATACATTAGCTTGGATGTCCCTAGTCATCACTTCCTAAGTGTTTGCTAATACATTAGCTTGGATGTCACTAGTCATCACTTCCTAAGTGTTTGCTAATACATTAGCTTGGATGTCCCTAGTCATCTCTTCCTAAGTGTTTGCTAATACATTAGCTTGGATGTCCCTAGTCATCACTTCCTAAGTGTTTGCTAATACATTAGCTTGGATGTCCCTAGTCATCACTTCCTAAGTGTTTGCTAATACATTAGCTTGGATGACCCTAGTCATCACTTCCTAAGTGTTGGCTAATACATTAGCTTGGATGTCCCTAGTCATCACTTCCTAAGTGTTTGCTAATACATTAGCTTGGATGTCCCTAGTCATCACTTCCTGAGTGTTTGCTAATACATTAGCTTGGATGTCCCTAGTCGTCACTTCCTAAGTGTTTGCTAATACATTAGCTTGGATGTCCCTGGTCATCACTTCCTAAGTGTTTGCTAATACATTAGCTTGGATGTCCCTGGTCATCACTTCCTAAGTGTTTGCTACTACATTAGCGTGGATGTCCCTAGTCATCACTTCCTGAGTGTTTGCTAATACATTAGCTTGGATGTCCCTAGTCATCACTTCCGAAGTGTTTGCTAATACATTAGCTTGGATGTCCCTGGTCATCACTTCCTATGTGTTTGCTAATACATTAGCTTGGATGTCCCTATTCATCACTTCCTATGTGTTTGCTAATACATTAGCTTGGATGTCCCTAGTCATCACTTCCTAAGTGTTTGCTAATACATTAGCTTGGATGTCCCTAGTCATCACTTCCTGAGTGTTTGCTAATACATTAGCTTGGGTGTCCCTAGTCATCACTTCCTAAGTGTTTGCTAATACATTAGCTTGGATGTCCCTGGTCATCACTTCCTAAGTGTTTGCTAATACATTAGCTTGGATGTCCCTAGTCATCACTTCCTGAGTGTTGGCTAATACATTAGCTTGGATGTCCCTAGTCATCACTTCCTAAGTGTTTGCTAATACATTAGCTTGGATGTCCCTGGTCATCACTTCCTAAGTATTTGCTAATACATTAGCTTGGATGTCCCTAGTCGTCACTTCCTAAGTGTTTGCTAATACATTAGCTTGGATGTCCCTGGTCATCACTTCCTAACTGTTTGCTAATACATTAGCTTGGATGTCCCTAGTCATCACTTCCTAAGTGTTTGCTAATACATTAGCTTGGATGTCCCTGGTCATCACTTCCTAAGTGTTTGCTAATACATTAGCTTGGATGTCCCTAGTCATCACTTCCTAACTGTTTGCTAATACATTAGCTTGGATGTCCCTAGTCATCACTTCCTAACTGTTTGCTAATACATTAGCTTGGATGTCCCTAGTCATCACTTCCTAAGTGTTTGCTAATACATTAGCTTGGATGTCCCTAGTCATCACTTCCTAAGTGTTTTCTAATACATTAGCTTGGATGTCCCTAGTCATCACTTCCTAAGTGTTTGCTAATACATTAGCTTGGATGTCCCTGGTCATCACTTCCTAAGTGTTTGCTAATACATTAGCTTGGATGTCCCTAGTCATCACTTCCTAAGTGTTTGCTAATACATTAGCTTGGATGTCCCTGGTCATCACTTCCTAAGTGTTTGCTAATACATTAGCTTGGATGTCCCTAGTCATCACTTCCTAAGTGTTGGCTAATACATTAGCTTTGATGTCCCTATTCATCACTTCCTAAGTGTTTGCTAATACATTAGCTTGGATGTCCCTAGTCATCACTTCCTAAGTGTTTGCTAATACATTAGCTTGGATGTCCCTAGTCATCACTTCCTAAGTGTTTGCTAATACATTAGCTTGGATGTCCCTAGTCATCACTTCCTGAGTGTTTGCTAATACATTAGCTTGGATGTCCCTAGTCATCACTTCCTAAGTGTTTGCTAATACATTAGCTTGGATGTCCCTAGTCATCACTTCCTAAGTGTTTGCTAATACATTAGCTTGGATGTCCCTAGTCGTCACTTCCTAAGTGTTTGCTAATACATTAGCTTGGATGTCCCTAGTCATCACTTCCTAAGTGTTTGCTAATACATTAGCTTGGATGTCCCTAGTCATCACTTCCTAAGTGTTTGCTAATACATTAGCTTGGATGTCCCTAGTCATCACTTCCTAACTGTTTGCTAATACATTAGCTTGGATGTCCCTAGTCATCACTTCCAAAGTGTTTGCTAATACATTAGCTTGGATGTCCCTAGTCATCACTTCCTAAGTGTTTGCTAATACATTAGCTTGGATGTCCCTAGTCATCACTTCCTAAGTGTTTGCTAATACATTAGCTTGGATGTCCCTAGTCATCACTTCCTAAGTGTTTGCTAATACATTAGCTTGGATGTCCCTAGTCATCACTTCCTGAGTGTTTGCTAATACATTAGCTTGGATGTCCCTAGTCGTCACTTCCTAAGTGTTTGCTAATACATTAGCTTGGATGTCCCTGGTCATCACTTCCTAACTGTTAGCTAATACATTAGCTTGGATGTCCCTAGTCATCACTTCCTAACTGTTTGCTAATACATTAGCTTGGATGTCCCTAGTCATCACTTCCTAAGTGTTTGCTAATACATTATCTTGGATGTCCCTAGTCATCACTTCCTAAGTGTTTGCTAATACATTAACTTGGATGTCCCTGGTCATCACTTCCTAAGTGTTTGCTAATACATTAGCTTGGATGTCCCTAGTCATCACTTTCTAAGTGTTTGCTAATACATTAGCTTGGATGTCCCTGGTCATCGCTTCCTAAGTGTTTGCTAATACATTAGCTTGGATGTCCCTAGTCATCACTTCCTAAGTGTTTGCTAATACATTAGCTTGGATGTCCCTAGTCATCACTTCCTAAGTGTTTGCTAATACATTAGCTTGGATGTCCCTAGTCATCACTTCCTAAGTGTTTGCTAATACATTAGCTTGGATGTCCCTAGTCATCACTTCCTAAGTGTTTGATAATACATTAGCTTGGATGTCCCTAGTCATCACTTCCTAAGTGTTTGCTAATACATTAGCTTGGATGTCCCTAGTCATCACTTCCTAACTGTTTGCTAATACATTAGCATGGATGTCCCTAGTCATCACTTCCTAAGTGTTTGCTAATACATTAGCTTGGATGTTCCTAGTCATCACTTCCTAAGTGTTTGCTAATACATTAGCTTGGATGTCCCTAGTCATCACTTCCTAAGTGTTTGCTAATACATTAGCTTGGATGTCCCTAGTCATCACTTCCTAAGTGTTTGCTAATACATTAGCTTGGATGTCCCTAGTCATCACTTCCTAAGTGTTTGCTAATACATTAGCTTGGATGTCCCTAGTCATCACTTCCTAAGTGTTTGCTAATACATTAGCTTGGATGTCCCTAGTCATCACTTCCTAAGTGTTTGCTAATACATTAGCTTGGATGTCCCTAGTCATCACTTCCTGAGTGTTTGTTAATACATTAGCTTGGATGTCCCTAGTCATCACTTCCTAAGTGTTTGCTAATACATTAGCTTGGATGTCCCTAGTCATCACTTCCTGAGTGTTTGTTAATACATTAGCTTGGATGTCCCTAGTCATCACTTCCTGAGTGTTTGTTAATACATTAGCTTGGATGTCCCTAGTCATCACTTCCTAAGTGTTTGCTATGTGATTACTTTTCGATGTGAACGCATACATTTGACTAACATATAAACCTTAACATCGCTGATAGATTCCACGCTGACTATTCACATCCTTTGCTGCAGTCGTGTTCCATGAGAATAGAAAATCAGGAAGCCGTATCGCTCTCCAATGCTAAAAGTGAACTAGAAATGTCAATCTCGCCGCCGGGGAAGTGAAGTTGGCAGCAAGCATGGCGACGTATTTTTTGATAAGTTTATTTCTTGAATGGTAATGTTGACAATTTCCTTATTTTGAAAGTGTGACCGTGGTGTGTGTTAATGGCAGTTGGCTTTAATAACGTGGCAAAGTAAGTACAAACCATTTTCAGAGCGCTACTGAGAAAAATAACGCACTTTTGAAACGGGCAGCGAACAGTACACGAGAGCCCGATATTATTATATTATTGGTAAATATGGTAAGATTCGATCCAGCCGGCAGTGGATTGGATGTTAGGAATATATGGTTGATGTCACTGTTGGTGTCCTGTGATTGGCTGTATTTGAATGAGTTGGTGTATCGGGCTATGAGCTGGCCTGTGATTGGTCAGTTCGTTCGATGCAGCATTGTAGTAAGCAAAGTCTCACCGTATGTTTAATCAGATGCCATCGAAATCAATTGTTCGTGAATAAATCAGACTAGATTGTGTACGGAACAATACGGATTTGTTTTAAGGTACTGGTTATCAAACTAAGGATGGCTTTTTCCATTACCCATAACGGTAAGTGACTTTGTGTAAATTCTTTTGCTATTTCTGTTGATATGTATTGATTGACTGTGAGTTGATTATATTAGCAATGATAATAATTTGCAAGTCATTTCACCATGGTCTCAAACGTAGGCTTGGAAACGGTATTTAAGTTCAATATAATTAAATGTGAATAGCTTGAAAGGTATTATTGAAATCATTGAGTCATCATCAACTAGAGCAGTTTCCAACCGCACAAGCCTCTCCATCGTTTTCTGTCCATCCACCACTTCTGTCACTGTTGTCCAGTTAACTCCTTTTCTCTCAACACTTTTCTTCACCCCCTTTATCCACCTATCCCTTGGTTTTCCTCTAGGTCTCTTTTTCTTCCACTCCATTTCCAATATTTTCGGTGGTATTCTGGCTCTCTTCTATCTTGCATTGGGTTTTGCACTGAATTAAGAATGAGTTTCCCATGGTGTAACATATATTTGTGTTCTCCACCATTGTTTAAAAGGATAGGGTATGAGTTTTAGCTCCACCAAATGTAACTAAAGTAAATGCGACCCTTTATTATCTTGTGTATGCCTACTTGACTGATCTAATATTAGCCTCTATACCATACCTTACCTTACCAATTAACACTGCTGCAATGGAAGATAGCTTTCTCCCGGTACCGGTACCTGGAAGTCTGTCTATATTAGGCTTCATGGCAAGTAAGTTATTGTTGTTTTAAGGGGTGGAACACCGAGGTCATCTGCTCCTTACATGTTTCTTAACTGACTTCTCTAAGGGGAGGAAGATAGTTTGAAATAGCATAGACATTCTTTTTAGCAGGATTAAATAATATTTATTTATCTTAGGTGAATTAGGCTAAGTGTTAGCTGATTACCATAAAACTTACCTATGTTGTAGTCCCTATGTTGAGTGAACTTTATTACATCGGATTTTGAGTACCGTATTTCAGAGAATGGTTGTTACTATTAGAGGAAGCACTCAAGCTTTATCAGTGAAAACTAAATTCACAAGTAATAATAATGTTTTTGGTTCTTTCCTGGATTAGAGGACCCAGGATCACATGTGCCACCTCCTCTCAGCTCAACATCACGCCCCTCACCTCATAGCCGAGGCTGGGAGACTGGTGAGCGGTACTCCAGGAAGGTATTCGTGGGTGGTTTACCTCCTGATATTCATCAAGGTAGGCATCATGAATTAGTTAAATTTTTCTTTCATATTTTAAGGCTATTTCAAAAACATACCGTAACACTGGCATCACAATGAAAGGCTGGAACAATTAACGTAAGAACCGAAACCCCATGAAATAACCCCTCGTGGTGTAGGCCTAGAGGATAGCACCGTTGGCTACCACTCCAAAGGTTTGGATTCGATTCCCAGCTCTGCCAAGAAATTTAATTCTGGTTTGAGGTAATGGAACGGTACGGTATTGTTTATGTGAAAGACCCGTATGTAAAGACTTGCACCAGACCAGTAACCTACCTCCTCCAAGGTGCTCTGAGGGATCACTGACCAACTGCTCTGAATCCTTCTACCAGGCGACTTCGGTGACGGAGTTGGTAGCTTGCCCAAGGTCGCGGGTTCAAACCCGCCCGAAGTCGTCACATTTTTTAAGAGTGTTAAAATCCCTCAGTAAGCCTTCCTTCGGAGGGGAAGTAAAGCCGGCGGTGCCATGTTATAAATTTATGGTATGAGAAAGAACCTTCCACTAACTACACTTGTGTGAAGCCAAAAATTTGTAGGTTCGATAATTAGATAACGCTATATTAGTTCCAACGTTCACCGCCAGGTGCTGGCTGTGATGGTATCTAGTAACCAAGCCCGCAGCTAGGTAGCAAAAGTAGGAACTACTTGAAAAATTGATCATCTGCAGTCCTTACCTGAATCACAGATAACACACACTAATACAGCCATCACAATAACACCGGTTATCAGACAGATTCGACACCCCCCCAAAGTACACGGGGCTACATGACCATGTTGTCGCAGCCCCTAAACTAAGGAACCAACCATCCTTCTACCAACATATTCCTCATTTTTCTGTTTAACATGACCATATCATCTTTTACGTTCTGTGAGACCTTCAACTTAAAGTCATTCTCTCACTAGTTCATCACTTTAGCCCAGTGGTTCCCAACCTTTGTCAGCTGACGCCCCCTTTTCAGATACGGGAGTTCATTGCGCCCCCCTCCTTCCCCCCCCCCCCTCTCCTCATCACTCATCGCTTCTATAACCTCTTCGATTGACGAGGAGGATATAGACCTAACCTAATAACACTACTGTACATAATGGAATATGCCTATCTATTACATACTAACTTCATTTTAGCACAATACAAAGAACACACTTTTACAACAAATCCTTAATTTAGTCAACAAAAGTCAGTGAGAGGGTTGACACTGTTTTCTCTTGGTAAGATTCGGTATGTTTGGTTTGGTATTTGACAGAGCACAGCGGAGATCACTTGCAGCATCAAGCCGACAGCGCTGCTTTGTTTCTATGACATTCAGCGTTAAAAATCCTGACTCGCATAAATATGTCTTTGAAAATGTAAGTTAAAACTGTTCAAAGCTTCAAAGAAATCACAAAGATATGCTAACAAGACGATAAAATTGGCATAATTTTGCTCCTTACAACACAGCAAATTCCTTATTTCATCTTCAATCTTGTCACTCCACAGAGGTTTGTGCCGACAGTGCTTTTGGTGCGACGATCACTTGCAGAGATTCCAAAACTGTTTATTTTACAAAATTGTAATATTCGAGTTAAAAAAACTTAATTCGGAAAACACTTCACGCCCCCCTTGATAAAGCCCCACGCCCCCCAGGTTGGGAACCCCTGCTTTAGCCTATCCATCGTTGTGATAGCATTCTCATGTTGGTTACATCCAGGCTGCCCTCCCGTTTTCTTGTCGTTTGCCATGTTTTCAGCTCCATAGATCATCACTGGTCTGACTAAATTGTTGAGCACTTTCTCCTGTATCTTGTTATTACACACAACATTCAGTCTATCCTGTCTGTATAGTGCTTTTTATCTCTTCCTCTATGCCACCATATTGAGGCGAGATATCAGTAACTTAAAGTGAAAAAAAAAATCAAATTACAATGGATTGCTGATTGGTTTATTCAGTTCCTAATGATAAAATGTAAAAAAGATAGAAAGATTAGGAATCATGACGCTCCTCAGTTTAGAGGCTGCGACAACGCGGTCATGTAGCAGAAATTATGACGTTTCATACTTATGAATAAAGACATGGTTCAGTTGACAGTTTCCCCATGATTGAATGGTACTTTAATTTATGACTTGATTAATAGGTGAAAGCTTCATAAGCTATTTGCTCATGATGATGATGATGATGATGATGATGATGAAGTAGAAGCTGTTTGCTCTTTGTGCACTTATCATTTCTTTTATAATAATATAATTGGAACCAGTTGACAAACCATTGAATAAACATTGCCAACAGTGATGGAAAAAGTAATTCCAAAATGATCTGATCCATTTAGTGTTTGGGAGGGAGAGGGCTTGGGACAATGAAGGCTAACAAGAATGAGGCCAAGTGAGCAAAACAGCAAATGGTACAGTGCTACAAGTACCGGTACCGGTATGCTTGCAGTGTCTATAACGAAATCCAGCTGATGTATTATTCAACCCAGGAGAAAGAAAGTGGCACTCCTCTCTAGAACCATTAGCCACCAGCTGATAGGCTTCTAGGCCAACCTATTGGAGCATACTTTGTCTTTGTCCTTTGTACACTGAGCAACCCATGAGCTTCATGAAGGCCTTTGTGGGCAGTGGTGTTGTTGTCAAGCTTTAATAGTGAACACGTCCCACTCCTTAGGATTACAGTTCTCTTGACTTCATCTCTATATGGATATCAATTAGCAAATTTTTATCTCATTTTCTCTCGAGCCGGATGGATTTAGAACTATGAAGTTTCTTTCCTTCCTTCACTCTCTACACAAGCCACTATTTCTGAATAACTATACGTTTGCTGATAAAGGTCTTTCTGTGATCACTGACCTGTCCCAGAGAAGCTTGTGTGTATCGTTCTCTAGTTATTACTTACTGAGGTAGCTATGCGTGCTAAGGCAAGGACATGGGGCCAGGCTGTATCGGGGCTCGGATGTTGAGTGGGTTCTAGCCTCACCAAGAGAAGGAAATGAGATCAGCCTTAACATTGCATGGAGAAATTCATATCTTTTGTAGCAGTTCAGTGCTTTATATGCCACAGATTGTAAAAGGAAGAGCTTTGTTGTTACAGTAATTCATTTGAGGGGCTTGGGACATCTTGGTTATCAGCCCCATGTAGTGTCTGATAACCTGTGTTTCTGTGATTCTAGTAGTATGTGTAACTGTATTAGGGACAGAGATGGGATAGGTGCCCTGGGACTAGAAATAAGGTACTATCCTGGCATTTGCCTTGAAGGAGTGTGGATAAACCCAGGGGAAAACCACACTCAGGATAGACTCTGTCAGTACTGGGATTCAAACCTGCGATCTCCGGACTTGTTGCAGCTACTCACGCAACTTAACGAGTTAACGAGCACGGTTACACCGCAGAGTAAAAGGAACAGCAAAACAATTTAATGCACTGTTAAGAGACCATGCCTAAAGATATGTTCAATGGTTTAATTGGCGATCACAAAATAAAGGTCGAGGGTATTACATAACTTAGGAGGGAATTGTGGTGATTAAAATTAAATTTTATTCTCACGTTCACTTCTTTTCCTAACGTAACGGCATTTATTATTGGATTACTCTTTGTTTCTTTTTATAAATATTTTATAGGACTGTGGCCAATCCAGAGAGTTCAATCGGGAATCACAAACTCACATGTAAGATTGCATTATCTGGGAAGTCATTTGTCAAAGGCGATTTCACAAACGATTGATTGAGGCAGCAGAAGTATAATGTCCTAATGAAGAGCATCGAATTGAAGCAAATCACCCATGGTGTGACCTGCCTGTCATAGATGACGACTAAAAGGACCAACTAACTTGCCAAACTTTAATTTATTGTGAAAACCCCCTGTGGATGCGGAGGGCATAATTCAACCACGGTATCGCCCTGTCATAAAAGTCGACTAAAAAGAGGCCATTAAATGGTCTGGGGAATGAGCACCAACTTGGCCAGAAAGCCTGGACAGTACTCCCAAACCCGTCAGGTGGACACGTGCGCCCTTTTAGTATTATCCACCTAATTCAGGTCCCTGCATGGCCGAACACCGTTGAACAGTACAGATTACGCCACAGACTTTGGCCGGGCAGCACCGGTTGCACCATCGTATCAATTGCACATGCCTGAGGCTCACCAACTGTCGCTGTGTATGCCGAGGGGTATTTGCCTGTCTGGTTTCTTTTTATTCGTTTGTTCGTTTTTAATTTCTTTATTTTGATCTGTTACTATTCTCCTGAGGCACCGGGATCCCAGGCAATGCCTACTATCACCACGTGGACATTGCCTTGTCTGGGTGGTCCCTATTCGGAATGAGCAGTATTCGGGAATTATGTTTCTGGGAGGCCACACAGCGCCCTAAGATTTCACATTGTGGTCCAAAAGCCACCTCAAGAAGATGGTAGCAATCTGATGGTGGAGTCATCGGAGCTCCTGTGCCTCAGGAAATAAAAATTATTAAATTTAGAAAAGATTATAACAGAGGAAAAATTAAATTAAAAGAAACCAAATGAAGTTCTATTGAATCGTTTCCCTGTAAACAAGTCTCCTCACTACCTGGTAGCTACTAGGACAAATGGGGGAGATTTTATACTGTGCCCAACTCTAGGAATGGGTATTCCAAGATTCAGATACCTAGATATCAAGGGAAAGGCTACAGCCGCTTTTGAAAGTTGAGATATTTGAATATCGCGCTCCATTACTTCTAGAAGGGAATGGAAATTTTATGCAGCCAAGAGCATGTCAAGTGACGTAGCGAGTAGTAGCAGAGGTCGAGACTATTTGTTGATTAAATAGTTAGCCATGGAGTAGAGACTTGAGACTTGGATCAGATTACTGGCACGGCCAAATGAAAGAGAATGCACTTAGTCTCAAGTGAATCGGACCAGGGATACCAGAGATATGAGGATTTCAAGATTTCAGCGTGATTCAGCGTGACCCTGACCGTTTTGAATAAAAGCCGGCCGGCCCAAGCAACATCAGCTCACTTCGAAACAAGATCTTGCATGGCAAGGTGCTGCTGCCACGTTGAGCCAAGGCACATGGTTGCCGGATCTACGCAGAAGATATTTTCAAATTGTGATAGTTACAAAAGTGCTGCGATACAAGTGGAACATAGTAAGTTTCCGGCAGAGAGAATCACTAAGGTGATTGTTATTTTTCTACGGACACTGGTGAAATACTTTATTTCTATATGGACATATGCTAGACTTTGTCTAGAAAGTACTTTGTCACAGTCCAGTAAAAATAATTTAATACTTGGATATTTTAGTCCAATTTAGTCAGTTTCATTATTTGTAACTTGATAACCACTCCGATCTTTCAGTATATTGAAGGCCAGTCTATCACGGTGTTGTTCATTAGCCGACGATGGGAAACTATAAGTTGCTTCGCGCATGATAGATGGTGATAAGCCATGCCCAGGGAACGATTTTCAGAACAGCCGTTGATTGGTTTAGACTGTCAGTGTTTTCTTGTACTGAAAAGATTACAGTGAGTTATGTTACAACTGACATATTTGAGAATAGATCACTTAGATCTGACCCCATTTAAGCGGACGGCTATGGATTTGATTGAAGCCAATATTAAAATGGATCAACAGTTACTTCAAACTTCAAGAGATATTACCACTATGTCTTGTTAGACAGATTGTGGGTATATAACGGCGGCCGATACAAGGATTAAACGTGCGTGTCCGATAGGGCATGTATCTGGATAAATCTGGTACAGACCAGGTTCACTACGCTTCAAGACCAACGAGAAATGTAAGCCACATTTTGACTTTATATTATGCCTAGCTAATTGGAACAAACTCATTTTCTGCAGATGACCAACACATTTATTTTTCTTCGTATTTAAATCTTGCAATGATTTACGCAAGACATATTAGAGTTATTCTGAGTATTTTCAGCACTCAGAACAGTTTAGGATCGATGACCGAGCATAACGAGCATTTATTTGAATGTTTCATAGTTTTGGATAATCACGGTAATCAGCCGATGTAACTGTAAAAGTTAATAATTATTTTTGTTGAGAAATGGATATTTTATCCATATTCGAAGAATCGAACATGTGGATTCTCACATAATGAAATAATAATTAAATATATGTAATATAATATAACTAATAATAATAATAATAATAATCCACTAATAATAAGAATAATGATTTTCATAAATTTTCTAAATGATTCTTGGATCTTATATTTTCTAATAATCAAATTTATTGAGAGAGAGCTTATGAAGTAGTTTAATCATTTCTAGTTTGGAACAGGTGATTTTCCGAAGGAGAGTGGTTAGCGCAAGCCCGCATTCAACCAACATGACAGTTCTGGTTGAACAGTTAATATTTGCAATGAGCAAAGTATATTTTTCAGATAACACGGAGAGGCATGAAACGGGAAGCAAATGATATTTGTATCAATTAGGATATTTTTGTATTTATATAAAATCATGACGTAGATACGCATTCGAAAGTGAAATAACGAGTATCATAAGTATGGTAACTTCACGGTTTGAACTGAATGGTAAAATAAAATAAACTTGTAAGTTTATAAATCTTCCAGTGTTGATAACAAGCAGAGGCTTGATTTATTGTATACATTTTGGGAAGAAAATTTATGTGTGTGGAGTAGTTGAAATGCCATTCCCAGGTGCGCATGTTTAAGTCGCAGGAATGAGGAGGTTTTTATTTGAGCATCAATCAAATAGCAGGTTCGATGGCTCAGGTTTATAGAAGGAGTATTGGAACTACACATTGCGTCGTATGAATGACCCGAAGGTTATTTCTTAAAAACCATCAGTTCTTATTTCAACCTTGTTTACGGATTCCATTAAGACTTTGATTTTGCTAGAACCCGGATTTGTCATGATAGTATTTTATTCTTCTTCAGAGGAAGACCTTTGCCGTTGTTGTTGGAATATTGTGTTCTTATAAAAATAATAGAATGGGCCACTGCCAATTAAAAAATAATTCTATAACCACGAATAATTTGAAGGATGTTTTCAATCCTAGTGCCATGAACTAAATGAATTTATTATGAAGCTACAATTCTTATTTCCGCATTCTGTCGAAGAATTGCAAGTTGTGAAAGTTACTAAAATGGCCACAAATATAAATATTTTTCTTAATAATGATTCCAAGTGGAGAATTAAATAGTTGAATGGTCCAACAATTTATTGATCAAGTTGATGATTCAGAAATCATATATTTTGTTAGGAACTTGAAGTTCATAATCGAGTCACTTCTCGAAATGTTTAATGTCAGAAGAACAATTAATTCTGTTGTGCTTCGCACAGTTCTTCGATGCTATGCTCAAAGGTCAAATACTTTTCAGATGTTATTAATATGTGTTCATAATTTGTGTTGATTCAGAGATAATAATATTTTTTTGACAATATTTTTTGAAACTGGAAAAATAAGTGAAAGTTAAAAATTCTATGAACAATTATTCTACGAGTGTTAATATTGTGTAAAAATTCAACCAGTGAACTACAGTATTTCCAGTAAAGACAATTAAATTTGAACAGGATTTAATTATAAATAATCGATATAATTTTGGAACACAGTCTACAGAACTGATAATCAGACTTGTGTTTCCAAAGATAATTGTCCAATGTGTTGGAAAATTTCTGTACATTGTGTAAATAGGAATGTGGGTCGCCACATATGAATGATGCTGCTTTGAGCATTTTATTTTTGCAGTCAATTTTAAATTCAAAATAAAATGAGATAATTTTACATGTTGTGTTATGCCCAGTTGAATCTCCTTCTATCCTTATTGTTGCATTGAGCCAAAAATCAGTAGAGCATTTTTTTTTCATTTGATGTCGTTTTTGCGATTAGCTTTAACCCATCTGGCGCCCCGGGATATTTTGACTCTCGTGCTGACTGATTATTGGTAAAATGCATATGTGGTCGTGCGGACTCCGGTCTAAACGGGCACATAAAATAAGATAGAGAGAGAAATGTCTTCGAACGTGGGGCTCGAGTTAGACATGGTCAATCGCATGCCAATTTAAATTGTGATAATTTTTATATAGATATTTTGGGAGTTGAGAGATGTCTGGTTTGGATGAATAAATTAGTAAGAAACCCAATTAGTGGGGAAAATTAAAAATGTAACTGGGTTAATAATTAGAATGGGTTTGATTATTTTTGATAATGGCTTAACCATTAGGGCGTCAAGTAAATTCAGTAGTAAACGTTCGATGACTGGACATACGCATTATTAGAATCCAGGTGGAGGATATTTGAGAACTTGCATATTTTTCTTGTGATATTGTGGTAAATGTAATTCGAAAAAGTAGAGAATTTTGTTTTTCCATCACGTCGACATTAGGACAAATCTCATTTTATTAGAGTGTTCCAATTAGCTATTCATATTTCTTGTTCTAGTTATAATCTTGTGTCTGCCATCATGTATACCCCTAAGTTTTGAATAATAATTGAAAATTATGGAAGAAATGATGAGGATGATGAGGAGTTTGGAAGAGAGTTCCAAAGAAGCTGGACTGCGTGTAGCAGCCATTATGAAAGAAAATACAGAGGCTTTGGAAAAGAAACTTAAAGAAAATTCTGATTCTTTAGAAAATAAACTTAAAGAAAGTTTAAATGAGAAACTTAAAGAAAATTCTGATTCTTTAGAAAATAAACTTAAAGAAAATTCTGATTCTTTAGAAAATAAACTTAAAGAAAGTTTAAATGATAAACTTAAAGAAAGTTCTGATTCTTTAAAAGATAACTTGAAAGAAAGTTCCGACTTGTTAGAAAGCAGGTTAAAAGGTAACTTGAAAGAAAATTTAAAGAGTAAATTTAATTCTATGGAAAATAAATTTAAAGAGAATTCCGAAATTTTGAAAATGTCACTTGAGAGTAAAATGACTAAATTATGCGAGAAAACACATGAGCTCGAAACTTCATTAGCCACTAACGCAAGTTTAATGGACGATAAATTTCGCGATGCCGATCTGAGATCCCAAAGCTTAGCTGATAGGATAGAACATGGTCTTAGGAAAGTTGGTGAAGACATGATCAACCTAGAAGTCAGAGTGAAGAAAGAGAGCAATGAGATGGCAATTCTAGTTGTTCAACGTTTGACAGAACAATTCAAAGAACTCGTAATGGGAGAAATAAGAGAAGGTGTGATTAATGAATTACAAACTGAAATTAAAACCACAGTTATCGATGAAATTAAAGACACACTCAAGCTGGAGAACCAAGAGGGAATCAAGGAAATTAGGGAATCTTTGTCATCCCATATTCAAGTAATTTCCAAAGATATCCAAGGAACTCAGAAGGACATATCAGATATGACAGGGTCGTTGAAAAGTCACGAGGCTGTTACGAACCAGATATCCACTGATGTCAAGGAGAACTGTAAGGAAACCGAAGAAATTAGAAAAATGGCAGAAGAAAACCATAAGGAACTTGAGGCTATGAAAACCCAAATCAAGGACGAGAAACAGTCTGACCATCTGTTGAAAATGTCAAGTATGAGGGGAAAAGAACAGATACAGATAAACCTAGGAGCAGCTAGAGAAACTGATAGTCAAAGACAGGATGAGGTCAGGACAGTATTTCAATCCAACCCCATAACTGTATTCAAGAATGTAGAGGATAAGCCTTCTAAATTTTCAGGGCGAGATTCTGTGACACCCGTAGAATTTTTGAGAGAAGCAGGTGATTACCTAAAAGATTCCAAAATCCCTAAGGAAAGACAGATCCGAGAGATAAGGAAATTTTTGGAAGGTCCTGCACTTCTTTGGTTTAGAGCTTTTAGGTCCACTCTCACCAATTTTGAGGAGTTTTCCCGTGGGTTATTAAAAAGTTTTGGTCCCCGGAAACACAACAGCAAGTCAGAGCAGAATTATATTCAAAGAGATTCTCGACGTCACAACCTACTCGATACTCTACGTACTTTTCTGGACAGCTTTCTAAACTACAACATTTAGATCCGCCGATGCCAGATAATGAATTAATTACCGCATTGATACGTCAGTTTCCAGCAGACGTCCAAAGAACCTTGATCGCTGCTTACATTTATAATATGGAGCAATTTGACGAGGTATTGCAGAAGCTTGATCACACGAACGCTCAATTCTTCCATCAAAATGGAGGAAAGAATAACAACGCTGTGTACGCTGTTATGGCCGACAGTTATTCCCAAATACCTCGAGAGATTCGAGAGGGGCGAGAAGAGAAAACGCCGAGGGAAGAGCCCGATAAAAGAGGATGGAATCAGTACAATAACAGACACAGTTACAAGCCTTATGCGAGACCGGATGGTGGATATCGATATAATACTCGATGGAGAAGGCCAAGGGATAATCAAGGAAGGTACCAGGAAAGAAGGTACTATGGTAGAAACAATAACTACAATAACAGAGGGAATGTGAATACTCGTCAGTCCAATGAAGAGTTCAATAAGGAGACGAGGAAGAACTTGGAAGAAAGACACCAAGAAAACTTGCAGTTCTTGGAACAGAAGCACAATGAACCAGGTCCATCGGGAACACAACAATCCCGGGGGAATGAAAAAGAAAAAAAAACTTCGAATTCACAGTAGAAGATAGAATTTTAAACACTTTCACTTCCAGGATTATTAAATGGCAAGCAGAGGATGATGACTTAATTCAACATAATGATGAACGGAAAGAAATGGGTACAAGAATTAAAATGCCAATCATATCATGCGAAGTATTCGGTATGCCTGTCGATACTTTAATTGATACTGGGGCTATGCTTTGTCTTGTGAGTGAGAAGCTTTATATTCTGTGGAAGCTCAAAGAGAATTTAGAGGAGATTCCAGTATCAGGAATTAAAATCCAAGGAATAATACCCAACAAAATATCTCTGTGTAAAACACAATTATACTTATGTATTACTATTGGAGGACATGATTTCCGACATGTGTTTGTAGTAATGAAGGACCTGGCTTTTGACATGATATTGGGAGCGGATTTCATTCAGAAATATCAAGCAGTGATAGACATGAAGACAGAGACGATCAGATTCAAGAATACCGAAGAGATAAACTTCGAGGGAAAAGAAGAGGAAGACATCGAGGGAGATGCTCAATGGTCTCTGATTTTTCATGAAGCTGAAGGAAGAGAAGTCTACACTGAGAAGGAGTCCCCAGAGCTAGGAAAAATTTTGGAAGAATATCACGATATTTTTGATATTAAACCTGATGAAATTAAAGATTTTGAATATCGTATTCGTGTAAATGACGATGCACCTTTCCATGCTAAATTGTATCCGGTAGCGGAAAAGCATCGAGAAAGGGTAAAAGTGGTTATCAAAGAGATGGAAAGTAACAATGTGATTGAAAAGTACACTACATCTTATGTCAATCCATTAGCAGTAGTGTCCAAGCAAGATGGAAGTCTGAGACTATGTTTAGACGCGCGAAATTTGAATTCAAGATTGCTACCAGAATATGACAGACCACCAATCATTAGGGAACTGTTAAGGAAATTCCAAGGCAAGGTCTGGTTCTCTAACATTGATCTCACATCGTCCTACCACCACATTAGGCTTAGTGAAGATTCCAAAAAGTTTACAGGATTTATGTTTGCCCAGCAGACATATGTATTCCGCCGTCTACCATTTGGAGTCAAAACATCTGGATCTGTTTTGATCAGAGCACTGGAACAAAACTTGAGTCCTGAAGTAAAAGAGATAGCAATTCGTTACATAGATGATATCCTAATTGCATATGAGACTAAGGAGGAACATTTATTACATCTTCAGATGTTATTCGCAGATTTGAGAAAAGCGAACTTTAAAGTAAACCTTCGAAAATGTCAGTTCTTTCGGAAGGAAATAAAATTTTTGGGCCACATGTTGGATGGTGAAGCATACCGTCCCAATGAGACAAAGATACAGGTGATTGCAAATTTCCCTAGACCTACTAGAGTGAAGAATGTCCGCAGTTTTCTCGGGACATGCCAATTCTTTGCAGGGCATTGTCCAAGCTTCACCAAGACGGTTGCTCCATTGCAGGAATTATTAAAGAAAGGAAACAAATGGAAATGGAATGAAGATTGTGAACAATCATTTCAAGATGCCAAGAGGTTATTAGTAAACAGCGTGAAATTGGAGTATCCTGACTTTACCAAGAATTTCATCATAGAATATGATGCATCCACCGTAGGGATTGGATCTATTCCTCTTCAAGAAGATGACGATCACAAGAGACGTTACCTGGCGTTCATAAGCAGGAAACGTCGTCCATCAGAAAGGAATTATTACACCACAGAGTTAGAAGCACTTGCTGTAATCTTCGCGTTGGAGTCGTGGAAGAAAATGTTAATTGGACATTCAGTAATTCTGAGGACTGATCACCATGCATTGGAGTTTACCTTGAGAACAAACTTTGCCAGTGATAGGATAACTAGATGGTCACTTTTTATTCAACAATTCAACCTAGTTATTGAACACACTCCTGGAAAGTTGAACGTTGGAGCTGATTTATTGAGTAGAGCAGTGGAGTCTACATCTAAGGTTTTTCAAGTTAACCTGACGCAGGAGGATGAGGATACCTTGAGAAGGTTAAGATTGTTGCATTTATCCCAGAGGAGAGACCGACGTTTTAGAAACATTTTTCGTTTTCTACAGGGAGACATGGATCCAAATGATGATGATATTGTCGAAGTAAACAACAATGGAAGCTATGAAATCGCCAATACACGAACTGGTAACATCGTGGGAACGTATAATGCAGCGAATTTTAAGATTTATTATTCAAGAACCAGATGATTTAATGTGTAGATAGGAAAAATAAAAAAATTTCAATTTTAATTTTTTGCTAGGTGTGTGGTGGATGTGCCCAACACTAGGAATGGGTATTCCAAGATTCAGATACCTAGATATCAAGGGAAAGGCTACAACCGCTTTTGAAAGTTGAGATATTTGAATATCGCGCTCCATTACTTCTAGAAGGGAATGGAAATTTTATGCAGCCAAGAGCATGTCAAGTGACGTAGCGAGTAGTAGCAGAGGTCGAGACTATTTGTTGATTAAATAGTTAGCCATGGAGTAGAGTCTTGAGACTTGGATCAGATTACTGGCACGGCCAAATGAAAGAGAATGCACTTAGTCTCAAGTGAATCGGACCAGGGATACCAGAGATATGAGGATTTCCAGATTTCAGCGTGATTCAGCGTGACCCTGACCGTTTTGAATAAAAGCCGGCCGGCCCAACCAACATCAGCCTACTTCGAAACAAGCTCTTGCATGGCAAGGTGCTGCTGCCATGTTGAGCCAAGGCACATGGTTGCCGGATCTACGCAGAAGATATTTTCAAATTGTGATAGTTACAAAAGTGCTGCGATACAAGTGGAACATAGTAAGTTTCCGGCAGAGAGAATCACTAAGGTGATTGTTATTTTTCTACGGACACTGGTGAAATACTTTATTTCTATATGGACATATGCTAGACTTTGTCTAGAAAGTACTTTGTCACAGTCCAGTAAAAATAATTTAATACTTGGATATTTTAGTCCAATTTAGTCAGTTTCATTATTTGTAACTTGATAACCACTCCGATCTTTCAGTATATTGAAGGCCAGTCTATCACGGTGTTGTTCATTAGCCGACGATGGGAAACTATAAGTTGCTTCGCGCATGATAGATGGTGATAAGCCATGCCCAGGGAACGATCTTCAGAACAGCCGTTGATTGGTTTAGACTGTCAGTGTTTTCTTGTACTGAAAAGATTACCGTGAGTTATGTTACAACTGACATATTTGAGAATAGATCACTTAGATCTGACCCCATTTAAGCGGACGGCTATGGATTTGATTGAAGCCAATATTAAAATGGATCAACAGTTACTTCAAACTTCAAGAGATATTACCACTATGTCTTGTTAGACAGATTGTGGGTATATAATGGCGGCCGATACAAGGATTAGACGTGCGTGTCCGATAGGGCATGTATCTGGATAAATCTGGTACAGACCAGGTTCACTACGCTTCAAGACCAACGAGAAATGTAAGCCACATTTTGACTTTATATTATGCCTAGCTAATTGGAACAAACTCATTTTCTGCAGATGACCAACACATTTATTTTTCTTCGTATTTAAATCTTGCAATGATTTACGCAAGACATATTAGAGTTATTCTGAGTATTTTCAGCACTCAGAACAGTTTAGGATCGATGACCGAGCATAACGAGCATTTATTTGAATGTTTCATAGTTTTGGATAATCACGGTAATCAGCCGATGTAACTGTAAAAGTTAATAATTATTTTTGTTGAGAAATGGATATTTTATCCATATTCGAAGAATCGAACATGTGGATTCTCACATAATGAAATAATAATTAAATATATTTAATATAATATAACTAATAATAATAATAATAATAATAATAATAATAATAATAATCCACTAATAATAAGAATAATGATTTTCATAAATTTTCTAAATAATTCTTGGATCTTATATTTTCTAATAATCACATTTATTGAGAGAGAGCTTATGAAGTAGTTTAATCATTTCTAGTTTGGAACAGGTGATTTTCCGAAGGAGAGTGGTTAGCGCAAGCCCGCATTCAACCAACATGACAGTTCTGGTTGAACAGTTAATATTTGCAATGAGCAAAGTATATTTTTCAGATAACACGGAGAGGCATGAAACGGGAAGCAAATTATATTTGTATCAATTAGGATATTTTTGTATTTATATAAAATCATGACGTAGATACGCATTCGAAAGTGAAATAAAGAGTATCATAAGTATGGTAACTTCACGGTTTGAACTGAATGGTAAAATAAAATAAACTTGTAAGTTTATAAATCTTCCAGTGTTGATAACAAGCAGAGGCTTGATTTATTGTATAAATTTTGGGAAGAAAATTTATGTGTGTGGGGTAGTTGAAATGCCATTCCCAGGTGCGCATGTTTAAGTCGCAGGTATGAGGAGGTTTTTATTTGAGCATCAATCAAATAGCAGGTTCGATGGCTCAGGTTTATAGAAGGAGTATTGGAACTACACATTGCGTCGTATGAATGACCCGAAGGTTATTTCTTAAAAACCATCAGTTCTTATTTCAACCTTGTTTACGGATTCCATTAAGACTTTGATTTTGCTAGAACCCGGATTTGTCATGATAGTATTTTATTCTTCTTCAGAGGAAGACCTTTGCCGTTGTTGTTGGAATATTGTGTTCTTATAAAAATAATAGAATGGGCCACTGCCAATTAAAAAATAATTCTATAACCACGAATAATTTGAAGGATGTTTTCAATCCTAGTGCCATGAACTAAATGAATTTATTATGAAGCTACAATTCTTATTTCCGCATTCTGTCGAAGAATTGCAAGTTGTGAAAGTTACTAAAATGGCCACAAATATAAATATTTTTCTTAATAATGATTCCAAGTGGAGAATTAAATAGTTGAATGGTCCAACAATTTATTGATCAAGTTGATGATTCAGAAATCATATATTTTGTTAGGAACTTGAAGTTCATATTCGAGTCACTTCTCGAAATGTTTAATGTCAGAAGAACAATTAATTTTGTTGTGCTTCGCGCAGTTCTTCGATGCTATGCTCAAAGGTCAAATACTTTTCAGATGTTATTAATATGTGTACATAATTTGTGTTGATTCAGAGATAATAATATTTTTTTGACAATATTTTTTGAAACTGGAAAAATAAGTGAAAGTTAAAAATTCTATGAACAATTATTCTACGAGTGTTAATATTATGTAAAAATTCAACCAGTGAACTACAGTATTTCCAGTAAAGACAATTAAATTTGAACTGGATTTAATTATAAATAATCGATATAATTTTGGAACACAGTCTACAGGACTGATAATCAGACTTGTGTTTCCAAAGATAATTGTCCAATGTGTTGGAAAATTTCTGTACATTGTGTAAATAGGAATGTGGGTCGCCACATATGAATGATGCTGCTTTGAGCATTTTATTTTTGCAGTCAATTTTAAATTCAAAATAAAATGAGATAATTTTACATGATGTGTTATGCCCAGTTGAATCTCCTTCTATCCTTATTGTTGCATTGAGCCAAAAATCAGTAGAGCATTTTTTTTCATTTGATGTCGTTTTTGCGATTAGCTTTAACCCATCTGGCGCCCCGGGATATTTTGACTCTCGTGCTGACTGATTATTGGTAAAATGCATATGTGGTCGTGCGGACTCCGGTGTAAACGGGCACAATACTGGTCAACACACATTGTCCCCAATTACATTAGGCCGGAAAGCATGTAGACTTATTTATATGTCCTGACATGAGAAATATCACAAAATAACACGCAGATATTACTGCATACTGTTGCCTGTAAGCAAATGGAAGCATTGCTGGATTGCAGGCAGTTTGGCAAAATTCCTGTTAAGATTGAAACGCATAAAACGCTGGATGATGTCCATGCGTTATCTTTCATTACGACCTCATTCTCAACAGCAAAGCAGAACTATTGCGGGATCTGGCATCGCCAAAGTTAGGTGCATTACCTGGAATCCAGCACAACATTTCAAAGGCATTGATTTTAGTTAGTTACTGTTTTAAGGGGTGGAAAAACCAAGGTCATCTGCCCCTGGCATTGATATTATTTGACTCTGAACAACGAAGAGCCCACCTTGGCTTCTCGTAGGATAATGGAAAATATCAATATCCAAACCCGTTTTGGCTTTAATGTGAGAGAGAACAGTCTTGCCATAAATATATCAGCAGTGCCATGACACTTTTGGTAGGATAATGGAAAACAGCAATGTCCAAACCCGTTTTGACTTTAATTGTGAGGGAGAACAGTCTTGCCATAAATATATCAGCAGTGCCATGACACTTTTGGTCATAGCAACTCTCCTTTTGATTTTAGTCTCACAGTTACTTCTAATGGTTATGACCAGGCTGCGGGGTTAATTAGAAGTTAGAACGCACCGTACTCTAGGGCACTTCGGGTGTACCAATGAACACATGTGACGTACAGTTCATAGGGCGTGCGATACAGCCGGGTTATGACCAGGCTGCGGGGTTAATTAGAAGTTAGAACGCACCGTACTCTAGGGCACTTCGGGTGTACCAATGAACACATGTGACGTACAGTTCATAGGGCGTGCGATACAGCCGGGTTATGACCAGGGCTCGGATTTGCTAAAACTCTGGAAAATATTTATTTTTTGATGTGTAACATCTTTCCACTCGGTTTCTGGATATTTTTGTGGCCCTCGGTAGCTGGACATTTTTGTGGGAGTGATTTTGGAAAAGAGACGGAAGTGGATGGGACGGAAGTGCATGGGACGAAAACAATGAGCGCGCGCGGTGACGGAGATCGGTACAACGACGTACGGTAAGCCATGTGACTATGTGGAATGTAAATCGCATACGGTTTACCTCAAGGTTTGGAGGCCCCATTAAAGAAATTGCTTTAATAAATCATATTTAAATTGTCGTTCTTTGGTGTGAAAATATTCATTATATCATATTTGCTGAAAACAATTACGATTTATTAAATCTTCATACTTTTGCTGTATTCTTATTTAATGTAAGCACTCGATACATCGAGTGCTATATCGCATCAACCAATGCTCCAAACAACGTAGGAATTCAGTATATTAACACCGACTACTAACAATAATTGAAACTTCGTTGGTCCAAATAGCTTAATCACTTAATCACTTTGTATTTTGTAATAGCCCAGAAGTTACACTTCTAACATGTGCAGATAAACTTGCCAGCTGATTGAAATCGAGTTCGTAGTTGTCTGCGCGAACCGCTAGATGGCACGCATAATCGGTGTCGCCAGTTTCTCGAGCGAGTTTCCACTATTAGCATATTAAGCTATTTGGTTGGTCTAAACTCTAAACGTATCACTGGGAGAAACGCCTTTAATATACCTACTGCACACCTAATTTTTAATCGCGCCTATACTTGGCAATAAGAGGCCATTTTCAATAACACCGCTGGCATGGGTTCACTAACTGGCCGGTATAAAGCGCAGCTCGCATCAAGTAGGCAGTGGATTGCTCCCGCATACAGTTGCAGGTATATGTCACTACTGCAGATGCATTGGAGAATCCTTTCATGTTTGCTGGCACAAGTTAGCACTATGAGTTCATTCTTTAAGAAATGCGAGTAAGTAATATGGAATTATTCGAATAACATGTCAGATGTTACACATCGTATGCGACTACTGTAAGGCTCGTAATTTTTTATGTATTAAAAATACCTGAAATATGTGACAAAAAAAGTAAAAATATGTCATTATAATTTAGTTTATTAATGTGAATATAAACGATATGCAGCTCTCACTGACCGCTGAAGCATTACAATATACGAGATGGGTTGTCCATCACAAATAACCGACGATTATCGCGAAACACTTGTTCTGAAGGCGCGAAACTGCGGAATATGTTTCTTGCCCTTGAGATGTTTTGTAACTTGAGATCGCCGTTCAGCTTTGATTGCTTTCTCACATGATTTGGAGAACAGAATGCCCCCATCACAAGAAAATTATCTTTCAATTCTGCAACTGATGGTAACTTGTAGCTGTTTTAATTTCAGGCATTGTAGAACTGCCTTACACTTCACAGTGCCAGAAATTAACTGCATGCAAGTGACACTGGAGCCAGTAGGTGTAGCACGTGATGCAATATGGCTATGGACAAGGACAAGGAAATCCCTGGCTTCCACAGTGAGTGGCACGGGGCGACAAGCTAAGAATAACACAGCTGCAAGCTGACATACGCTGTGCATGAAGATTAGATAGCTCACAGGTTATTTATTCCCCGTTGAAGTAACACAGAACCAAAGTGCAATAGACTGAAAGATCTGGCATACTGATTTAAAAAAATGTAAATATTATGTCTTTTTATGTGCTAATAAGTGAAAAGCAGGAGCTTATGTATTTATAGAAAAAATGCTTAAAATATGTATGTACATAAAGAAATATTTATTTACCTAAAAATCCTAGCCCTAGTTATGACTAATCCAAGATCGAGGCTATTTCAATGTCTTTAATTGTGAGTGTTCTCATTTAATTTTTGGCTTTGTCAAGTTCTAATTTTCAGTTCGAACTCTTTCCTCATCTACGTTACATAAGCAAGGAGTGTTCTCATTTTCATCTCATCCGCTGCAAAGGGAAATTGGAAGAGTTCCGACAGAAATCCTCCACCCTTTCCATCAAGTGCAGATCTTATGGTGAATTCACCATAAAATGTTACAGTATAGTGATTACATACAGCCTTGACAAGCACCTTTTGGTGTATTATAATTTGCAGAAATAAATGTTTTCTTCGTGTAGGTAACCTATCAACGAAGCGAAGTGTCTGGGAACATCCATTTCTAAAACACTTGCCTCAGTCTCTTCCACTGCTCGCAGGGTGGTCTATAAAACAAATGATTAGTGAGAATTGGAATTCCCTGCCTTGTTATCAAACAACTGTCGGATGATAAGCAGTTGTTCTTTCCTACGACAAAACTAACCTGTTCAAGCATGAAGCCTTTCCTTCCATGATCTTTCTGGCATGTTAAATGGGAGCTTAAGTTCTGTAATTACCGGTATTACATTTGGTTGTGGAGACAAAGATGGATCTGACCCAATCATTTGGCCAAATGCCTGATATCCATATATTGTTGTATAGAACCCCTCCAAGTCGAATTCTTGGCACCTTGGTGTCTCTTATACTATAGTAGTTAAAGGGGACATTAAATACTTCAGCCTACTGTGGACCAAGGGAAACAACTGGTGTGTTGGTTAGTCCTTTCTCCTCCTCCTCCTCATCATCATCATCATCGTTGACCAACTCCAGTTTCCCGGGTGTGGTCGATCTATGAAATATCCTCTCCCAATCCAGGCCTCTCTCCTGTACATCCTTCTTCACCAGATCTGTTCTTTGTTTTCTAGGTCTGCCAACTGGTCTCCTCCCTCCCTTATACTCCCATCTTGCAATTTTATTGGCACTCATTCTCTGAAAGCAACGGGAAACTACAGCCGTAATGCTATTCCCGAGGATATGAACCTCTCTATGCTTAATTACATGTGATGATGGCCTCCTCCCTTGTAAAATTCCAATCCGGAGGTAAACTAATTCCCCGTTCGGATCTCCGGGTGGCGACTACTCGAGAGGAGGTTAACATCACAGAAAAGACAAAGAGGAAATCTGATATTCTACTGATCGGAGCGTGGAATGTTAGAAGTCTGCTAGGAAGTGGACGGTTAGAAAACAGAAAGGGAAATGGATAGGTTGAGGTTGGATTTGGTTGGGATTAGTGAAATTCGCTGGCAGGAAGATCAGGACTTTTGGTCAGGAGACTATAGGGTCATTACCACTAAATCAAACAAGCAGGGGTTGGTTTCATATTGAGTAGGAAACTTGGACAGCGGGTGGAATGTTATGAGCAATATAGCGAGCGGATTATTGTAGCAAAAATCAATACAAAACCTACGTGCACCACAGTGGTACAAGTCTATATGCCCACCAGTCAAGCTGATGATGACGATGTTGAAAAGGTCTACGAAGAAATAGATGAAATTCTGAGGTATGTCAAGGGTGACGAAAATGTTATAATAATGGGAGATTGGAATGCTGTGGTAGGAAAAGGAAGAGAAGGGAAGATAGTAGGAGATTTCATATTAGGTGAAAGGAGTGATCGAGGAAGCAGGCTGATGGAATTGTGCACCAAGCATGAATTGGTCATAGCTAACACCTTATTCAATAACCACAATAGAAGAATATACACATGGATGAGACCAGGAGATACAGGGCGTTACCAAATCGACTTCATTATGGTCAAGCAGAGGTTTCGAAACCAGATTTTGGATTCTAAAACATATCCCGGTGCAGACGTAAACTCTGACCACAATCTGGTTGTTATGAAATGCAGATTAAAGTTGAAGAAACTGAAGAAAAGTCAAAAGCCAAAAAGGTGGGCAATAGACAGACTGAAAGAGGAGGATGTGAACGAAAGATTCAAGAAGAGTATAAAGGAAGGACTAATGTAAAAACCTAAACAAATTCAATTGCAGACGAATGGGCACTTTTGAAGAATGAAATAACAAAAGAAAGAAAGAATAGGTAGAAAACCGTGGATCACTCAGGATATACTAGAATTGATGGATGAAAGGTGGAAACACAAGAATGTAAGAGATGAAAAGGGGAAAGCGGAATACAGACGTCTGAGAAATGAGGTTAACAAGAAGTGCAAGGAAGCGAAAGAAGAATGGTTAGAAATGTGCAGGTATAGAAAATTGTCTGAAATTAGGAAAAGTAGACACAGCTAATCGAAGGATTAAGAATACATTTGGGGAAAAGAAGACTAAGTGCTATAATATTAAGGACACAAATGGAAAGCCTCTAACTGATAGGGAAGAAAAGGTTGAGAGATGGAAAGCTTACATAGTGTGTTTGTATAAGGGAAAGGAGATTGAGAATCATATAATGGAAAGGGAGGAGGAAATTGATGAGGATGCAAAAGGAGATTTAATATTGAGATCAGAATTTGACAGAGCATTGCAGGACTTAAGCAGGAACAAAGCACCAGGCATAGATGATATACCGATTGAGTTGCTACGCTGCATAGGAGATGAAGGTCTGATCAGGTTATTTCATTTGGTGTGTAGGATTTATGAGGCAGGTGAGGTAACCTCTTATTTCAAAAAGAATGTTATCATCCCTATACCGAAGAAAGTGGGAGCTGACAGATGTGAAGATTACCGTACAATCAGCTTGATTACTCATGCTTCAAAGATCCAGTATAGAATAATTTGCAAGAGGATGGAAAGCCAGATACAAACGGAGTTTTGTGAAGACCAGTTTGGTTTCAGGAGAAATGTAGGAATAAGGGAAGCTGTACTAAGTCAGGCTGATTTTGGAAGATAGAATAAGGAAAGATAAGAGAACGTTCATGGCATTTGTAGACTTAGAAAAGTCTTTTGATAACGTTGATTGGACTAAATTTTTTGACATTTTAAAATCTATTGGAATAAAGTACAGGGATAGGAGGGTGATCTACAATCTATACAGAAACCAGACAGCAGTCATTCGAGCTGAAGGACATGAGAGAGAAGCTGGTATTCAGAAAGGTGTAAGGCAAGGCTGCAACTTATCACCCATACTTTTCAATCGTTACATTGAACAAGCAATGAAGGAAATTGGAAAAAAAATTAAAGTGGGAGTGAAGATTCAAGGAGAAATAATTTGAACTCTGAAGTGTATAGAATCAAAATGTTCTCGAAAGTAAAAAAAAAATGAGTATTGCCCGTTATTATTTTTTCTTTCGAGAACATTCAATGCCAAGGCAAGGTTTATTGTAGTGCACTGGCAGGCTCGTGACGTAGTTACACACTGGGGCGAAACGCTAGCAATGTGTTGAGTTATGCTGGACATTTTATCCCATTTTTGTGTTTACTCTGAGATTTGCTGATGACATCTTCATCTTGGCCGACACGCCTGAGGATTTGAATGAGATTTTGAATGGTATGGACTCCGTCTTGAGGAAAGAATTCATGATAAAAATTATTAAATGTAAAACCAAAATATTGGAATGCAGCCGAAAAAAATCAGAAACCTCTATGGACATCAAATTGGCAGGTGAAAAGCTGAAGGAAGTAGGAGACTTCTGTTACTTAGGAAGCAAAATAACCAGTGATGGACGAAGCAAAGAGGACATACAAAGTAGGTTGGCTCAGGAAAGGAAAGCATTTCTACAGAAAAGGAATCTGTTGACATCGAATATAGATTTAGGTATTAGGAAGTCATTTTTGAAAGCCTTTGTCAGGAGCTTGGCGCTCTATGGAAGTGTAACATGGACTATTGGTGCAGAAGGAAAGAGAAGAATTTAAGCATTTGAAATGTGGTGTTACAGGAGAATGATGAAGATCAGCTGGGTAGATAGGGTTACAAATGGGGATGTATTAAGACGAGTGGGAGAGGAGAGATGTTCCTGGCGACTGATAATGATGAGAAGAGATAGGTTAGTAGGACACATACTAAGACACCCAGGAATAGCAAGCTTAGTTATGGAAGGAAGAGTCGAGGACAAGAACTGTAGAGGTAGACCAAGGTTAGAATATGTTTAACAGTTTGCCTCGGATGTAGGGTGTGGTAGCTATGTAGAGATGAAATGATTACCTCTGGACGGGGAGGCATGGAGAGCTGCATCAAACCAGTCAGAAGATTGAAGACTCAAACAACAACATTCTCTTCACGATTTTTTGTAGTATAGAGTCTTCTTTCACCTCTTCTTTGATTTTGTCTTTCCTGGTCTTCTGGATCATAGTACGCAGGAACTTCATTTCTGCTTGGAGTTTGGAATTGTCCTTCCTGGTTAGTGTGGTGGTTTCCAGACTGTGGAGTGTACAATATCACCTTGGTTTTGATTGGCACTTGTTTATCCCAGAGTAGTTGTCTTACTTTTTTTCACTGTGGTTTCTCATCATTTCCTCTGACTAGGTGTTCTTGCCGTTATGTCCTTTCTTGTTTTCTCTACCCTCTGTAGGCACAGTCATTGTCATGGGATACCCACAAAGAGGACCTGTCTCCTCTGCCTGTCGGTACTGTACAGATCTTAATTTTTGGGTCCCCCACCAGAACTTGCCTAAGCGCCATAAACCAAATTTTACAGGAGTTGAAAAAAAAACACGTTTAATTTAAAAATGTATTGATTGACATTACCTTTTTAGGTAATAACATCTAAAATGGAGTTTTTAACTACTCCTCTTCAATTTCAAAATTAGAAGCTTATTTTCTATCAAGTTATGAGCAAAACGCTTTTCTTTCAGAGTAAGAACGTTGCACGTGCAGTACATGCAGTACTGCTCCTGTTTGAGTACCGGTACCATACTTGCAATGTTTTGCCACAAAAGGAGTTTGGTTCCGTGGGAGTCCTTTGACGTGACAGTAAATCTACTGACACCTGACTGTCATATTTTGAACACCTTTAAATACCATCTGAGTAGGGCAGGATTGAATCTACCACCAAGGGTTCACAAATCCAGTACACTTCCATCAGAGCCACGCAGCTCGACTGTTAGATATTCTGAAATGTATGACTCGAGTTTCTGCTTCCCTTTCTTGATCCTAATCACCTGACTACAGTCACCAGTTACATGCAGTAATGTATTTACTTAAATAACCCCAGGCCCTACAGCCCGTGAGGGCCTAGGCCTACCAAGCGACCGCTGCCCAGCCATCTGGCCTGCAGATATTGGGGTGACGCGTGATCAGCGCATCGGGTCCCCTCGGCCGTTAATCTTGGTTTTCGTGATCGGGGCGCTGCCTCACTGTCATACAGTACTCAATTGTCCTCACGAGGCTGAGTGCACCCCGTTCCAACCCTAACGTCAGTTTCTAAAATCCCTGACAGAGCCGGGAATCAAACCCGGGGCCTCCGGGTGAGAGGCAGGCGCGCTACCTCAACACCACGGGGCCAGCAATGTATTTACTTAGAGAGTAATATAAGTTAACGAAACTTTTCGCTTCAAAAATTAACCTTCGACGTTGATACATTTAACATGGTCGTAAATTAATTCAAGCAAGTCAATTTTCAGGTGTAGAAACTCTCCAGTGTTAATTCATCAGACAAACAAAGGGATATGCAACGTTTAAACACTTACCATATTAGGAAACTTTTTATAACCGACCTGCTTTCCATCTTTTGGCTAATAAGCACTCTCACCGTTCCTCAATCGTTTTCTCGTAATGCATTCCCAGTTTTCGTAGTTAATGGGACATTTCTTGCCTTTATTCCCATGATTCAACACGGAACCCACTGGTGACATGTGCGTTGGCTAACCTGCAACGTTCTGGAACTGACGGCTAATTTCGACACCCCATAACTCCCTGGAGTGTTTATATTATTCCCGGGAGATGCCACTAGATTGACAGAGAAGTGGATAAGAATCATTCTGGTGGGGACTATTTCCTCATCCTCCATATACCATCTTTTATCTTTTCCAGTCCTAGAATCTTTCTGAATATTTTAAATTCTTTCTTCTCTGGTTCCTCCGTTTCTCCTGACTGAACAGTCAAGTGTTTCCTCTACAAACTGTAACTCTTCAGACGGTCAACACCAATTTGCACTCCTGGAAAAAATTACATATATTTGTTTATGATCACTTCATAATGCAGCAAAGTCAGACTACAAATATCCTTTGAAAAAACTAAGTTCATGACAAACATCACCGATGCCCCGAAAAGTATCACAATTCATGACAGTCCAGTATGTAAAACAAATTCCTTTAAATACCTAGGAGAGTGGATAATGAACGACTCACAGGAAAGACAGCAATAGAAACGCATATGCATAAATTACAAAGGTGTTTTCATACGAGAAAAGATACATATAATAAAAAACCTTATCCTGCAACACTAAATTAAGGCACTATCAAACAGTGGTCAGACCTGAAACTCTGTATGCGGCAGAAACACTTAAATTAACAAGATTTGGTGATTTAGACAAATTAGAGAAGACTGAAAGACGAATTCTGAGAAAAATACTGGGAGCTAAACAAAATAACGCAGAATATAGAGAGTTATATTTAAAATGTGAAAAATTAACTGATTAATAAAAAGGGAAGATTACAGTTTTTCGGGCAGATCAATAGAATGGAAAATAGTAGACTAACTAAACAGATCTTCAACTTACTGACTAGTTACAAATCCAAACCCACAGGGTTCATTGAAATTGACAAAGATTTGACAAACGCCAGAATTCAGACAGACACAATAGCAAACAGATCACTCTTCAGAGAAGCTGTTCACAAGGCAGAATTTCAAGAAAGAAAGAAAGAAAGAAAGAAAGAAAGAAAGAAAGAAAGAAAGAAAGAAAGAAAGAAACAACTCACAGAAAGTTGACTCAAGGAGAAAGATCGACACTCTAGAAGCATGAAGGAAATGAACAATAGCCAAAGTTGATTCATCGTACCCTCCAACTGGGTTATTCGAAAGCAGAAGAAGAAGAAGTGATCATAAACTAATACCCTGCCTAGTCATTGACCGACTGATGAGTTACAAATGACAATAACAATTCTTTTCCTAGATTTTGGAGGCAACACTCAAAACATGACTTCTAAAATGTTCATATTCTGTTTCAGACATTCTGAACTGTAGAGTCTCTCTGGCTTACCAACCATGGCGTTTCTATTCTGTGCTGAAATTAGCTAGCTCCATCGTCCTATGTTTGTTTCACTATCAAGCCCATTCAACTGGATCTATTCATCAAGATTTTTAAATTGATCTAACTTCTTGATTTTCCCACTTGGTTTCCAGATGCTTTTCTTTATCATGTTTGCATTCAATGTACTCAGTTTATCACATTTTCTATTATTATTATTATTATTATTAAGTTAACCTCTCTATGGGCCTTTCTTCTATTGTCAACCAAAATATCCAAACGTTCTTTGGATATATTGTGAGACGATCCTCTCAGTCCATTATTGTTTACTATAGCAACAGCTGACATCACTACAATAGTTGCACCAAATGTCAAAATCTACTTGTATGCCGACAATATGGTATTGCCCTCTACGAGTGCAGAAGACCTGCAACTCGCAATGGACAGAGTGGCACATTGAGCCGAAGATTATGATCTAAGATTATATGAGACAAAGACAGTTACAATGTCTTTTACGAGAGGAGGAAAGCCCGCGAAGATACTCTACAGAGGCGCTCCCGGTACCTAGGGGTGACTGTGCATTGAAGGCAGTGAGCGATATCCCTAAGGACTGCCTGTGCCATTGTATGGACCCATCTCAGTCACAGACACAATTGGAGAGGATCAAATCAGTATACCTAAACAGAGCATTATGTTCATCCAAGTTTACACTATCAAGACTTGTGTATATTATGAGGGGAGAACTACCATTCATGGAGGAACTAAGACTGCAGAGGCTCCTACCATGAACACAGGGATTTGAGGATTTTTTACACATAATGACCGCAAAGAGTAACAACATTTGGGATGACTTCACAGGACTGGATGCAAGGATCCAACGAACTGCGACATCTGGTGACAAGACTATCAGTACATGGTTTTCACCATAAAATAATTATGTAGGAAGAAAAATTACCATCAGCTAGAATTTAAGTGTCAGTGTATCTTATGTGACAAAAAGTGTGACAGATATCACGTCATTTGGTGCGAGCAACGAACCAGTTCCCTGACGCAGTTTTGCATTGACTAATTGTTATTTTAGTATGTTGATTTATTTTATGGCCATTGGCTGCAATTCTTCATTAATAATATTGTGAAACAAGCTGGAGATAACTTAGAAAAATTGCACGAAACCAATCGGGAGAGCGGCAAACAGGTGGATGGACCCAATTATGAAGCCTCCAGCAGGCTTTAAGAAAAGCTGGTAACCGTCCGGGATGGTGCCACTTAATTCATGGGGTCCCGTCGCTCAGCAACGAGTAATACGACTTGTGATGGTGATTACTTTTATATTTCTCACAATAAATATCCACTTTATGCAGGTGTGTGTGTATGTGTGTCGGTCAAAGGTACAATTCCATCTGTAGTGAGAAATTAAAGAAGAATCTTAATGGTATATTTTCATGCGTACTGTAGATAATCTTGTTTTACTACTTTAGTAGGTAAATTTCACTCACAAAGTGCCTTGAATGTGTTTGGCACAGTTGGCAATATTGGCCACTTATCTAAATGTATTGTGTTACATTGCTCTTAACCCCACCAAATCTGTGGAAAGCTTCATGTGGCAACCCTTTCGTCAAATACCGGTACCGTATAACCTTTACCATTGTTTACCATTTTGCACTTCATAAAGTTTGAATTAACTATGTACTAATATTTTCTCAATATCCTTTTTAGATTACATTACAAAGAATTTCCGACGTTTTGGCCCTCTTGTGGTCGATTGGCCACACAAAGCAGAGACTAAATCATACTTTCCACCAAAGGGTTATGCTTTTCTACTATTTCAGGTAATTATGCCTATTTGTTCAATTTGTCCATAATCATTTCATTGAATTATTGTGATTATTTTAAGTCTCTGATTATATTGGAAGCAACTGCGGTATGGTTGATTCAGGTCAGAGCCAGTGCCTGTAGATTCCGTGTAGGTGCCAATCACTGCTGCACTGATTCAGGAGGAATGACTACCCACATAACCTACGGCACTGTTTCTTTTTTAGGATCCAACCAACCTCAGAGCATCATGCAGTTCGTGTTTAAAATAAGTTCATAAAACACCTGATTAATTTTTTATTTTTTAGGAAGAGTATTCTCCAAGTCAGTTATTTACATTTTATTTTCCAAAATACACTGTACATTCAGATCAAAGATCAGGTCATAGTCCTACGTCATGGGATGGAACTATGTTTCATCTATTTTATTCCATTTTTTGTAAGAACTAGATCACTCTGAGACTCGCTGTAATGTTGACTGTATCTTGATTCTTTCATCCAACCTTCGGTATGCAGCTGTCCTTCTCCTATCGAAATTTGACTGATATCTCAGGTATACAAAGGCTGAATTTTCTGCTTCTTTCTTGAAGTGAAGAACCACGTCTCTGATTCTGGGATTCGGCAGTCCAAATAGGTTGTTTAGTCGATCCTTCAAAAGCATTCGTAGTTAGGGGCTGTCTCTTGTAGGTGCCCTGCAGGACCGAATTATGGGAAAGCGCACAGGCAGCATTAACAACATTCCATTTGAGCGCACTCTCCATACAACCATTCCAAAAGGTGACACTGGTGGAGGAGGTCTGCCAAGCTCTTGAATTTGAGTTAAGAAGTTCGTTGAAACCATTTGCAGGAGGAGGTCTGCCAAGCTCTTGAATTTTTATGTACTCCCCATCTGCTCTTAATTTTTCTATGGTGTCCTTACCTCAGATTTAAGATCTGATGTGTGAGAGTCGGGGGATGGTGCAGTGGTCACACTGCTTGCCCCTCTCCAAGGCAGACCAGGATTGATTCTCCGTCAATGCATGTGAGGTCCCATGACTCATGATCACGAGATAAATGGTCCCGTTAAACTACAAGCTTCCTTCCTTTTAATCAGCTGCTCACCGAATTCCGAGTTAGGTAGTACTGTATTTGGGATCTGTGTTGGCAAGTTTCCAGGGTTACTGCATTGTCTGCCCCCCCCCCCCCCCCCATTGACTCGCAGTTCATGGGATTTGGATTGGTATCCTTGGGGCTCCAGCTGAGTCTGGCATTGCTTTTTCTTCCCTTTATTAAAGAAAACCTATTTTCTCTTCTGAACGTAAATTTTCCTTCCTTTTCTCGATAGCATCATTTTCCTTCTTCAAAATGATGGGCCTATGTGTTACAAGGGGTGTATAACTTTGATGTTCTTAAAATAACAATCACTATTTAAACACAAATTGTGCTAAATGTTCCGGCATAACTCAACAAAATGACAGCGTTTCGCCCCGGTGTGCTATTGGGCTCTTCAGTTGGTTAAAGCACACCTCACCAAGACACTGTCTAGTGCACACTGGGAAGGCCATTGCAAGACGTATTTGATACATGTGTATCCGCGTCACGAGCAAAGCCAGTGCACTATGGGAGTCGGAACTCCACTCCAAAGCAATTATAACCTTACCTTGGCATTGAATATACAATTTTCAAAAGAAAAATATGTATTGTCCGTTGAGCCATTATATATTTAAACACAAATTGTGCTAAATGTTCCGGCATAACTCAACAAAATGACAGCGTTTCGCCCCGGTGAGCTATTGGGCCTTCCCAGTGTGTACTAGACAGTGTCTTGGAGAGGTGTGCTTTAACCAACTGAAGAGCCCAATAGCACACCGGGGCGAAACGCTGTCATTTTGTTGAGTTATGCCGGATCATTTAGCACAATTTGTGTTTAAATATATAATGGCTCAACGGACAATACATATTTTTCTTTTGAAAATTGTATACTAACAATCACTACCGTTTCCTTATGCTTTGCTATTCCGGCAAGACTTTTTTTGTAATTCTTTAATCACCGTAGGTGGTATGACCATGTCATTCTCATAGTTCTGGGACAGTACTTACTTACTCCTTGGCATGAAAAACAGGATCACATATTATTATTATTTGGTTGGACCACTTACAAGGAATACAGCCCAACCCTTCCCAGTATTTGTGTGTGTGTTTGTTGCTCTTAGTTTGTAGCGTGCTTTGTTTATCTTTGAGTTTCTTAATTTTGTCTGTTTTGTTTGTTAAATCCTCAATAGTAATTTGCAATTCTTTCATATTTTCCTTAATTTCAAAAATCCTACAATTATTAATTTAACTGTTCCATAATGTTCCTAGTGATTCTGTTTTCTGGTATCCTTATTAAAGGTTCAAGGAATGGTTCCATCTCCTTGTAGAAGCTAGTCTCCAATGTCCATCCACTTGATACATGTTCTGACTATTCTTCTTCCTATTTTGTTATACAGTCTACGTTTTTGGTGATATATCGTTCTTAAGTCAATTTGTTTATTCTATTATGCCATGGTGGTTTTTCGTTAATTTCTCATAATATTTAAATTTGTATACAATTTGTTATTACAGTATAAGGAAAATAGGAAACTGTTTGTTTGTTTTACAGGATGAAAGTTCTGTGCAGCAGTTAGTTGCATCATACATTCTGGATGATGAAAAACACTATCTGAATGTCTCGTCACGAAGCATTAAAGACAAACTAGTCTGCATTCGGCCTTGGTGCCTTTCTGATGCTGAATTCGTATTGGATGCGTCCATCCCTCTGGACCCACGTAAGACTGTCTTCGTGGGGGGTGTACCGAGAATTCTTAAAGCCGGTGAGCATACAAGACCTTATAAATCCTGTGTATTTCCAGATGAATAAATACTCTTGCGCTGAGTTATTTTCATACATTTTAGCCTCATTCTAAACATATTCTTCCTTCTCCTACATTGGGTTACATTTTACATTCAAGTACTCAAATAAGTTTCCGTCAAGGGTGTGCCCAGAAGATAATGTTGTAGTTCTAGGGCCTCCCAGAGTGGGCGACAAACTAGACTTTTTGGGGGATTTATCCCCTATCATATTGATAAGGTAGTGAATGATGCACTTAGAAGTCTGGGCTTTATTTTTAGAAATTCCAAGGATTTGACGAATGCAAAGACAATCATTACGCTCTTCAATGCATATGTGAGAAGTAAACTGGAGTTTAATGCGGTAGTCTGGTCTCCAATGTACGAGTCACATATAAAAAACATAGAAAGGCTGCAAAAGAAACTGTTACGCTTCCTATATTACAAGAAGTACTCTGTATCAGCCATCCGTTGTAGAATTCCTTACTCTAATTTGTTGTCAGAATTCCAAATGACTAAACTTTCAACACGCAGGCTTATTGCTCAGCAGATATATTTATATAAAATTATCAATGGTATCTCAGACACGAGTGAAACTTTAGAGCAAATAAATTTCAATGTGAGAAAGAAATGTCTCCGAAAACGAGAACTCTTAATAGTTAAAAAATCTAATACAAATTTCCATAAAAATTCACCGATATTGAATATGTGCTGTACTTACAACAGGCTCTCAGCTGACAACAATTTAGATTTTGGAATGTCCTTGCTAAATTATAGAAGGCAATTACACGTAGTTTTAGATGTCAAATGATTCATTATAACGTAGATATTAAATTTAGGTTTCACTTTCTTACCATCTTCCATTGCTATTGTATTAGTACCTTAAGATATGTATCTAGTTTTACATTATGTGACCAAATATTAAAAATCATGCTTTATTTACTGTTATTGTGACTTGAACTTGTGTATATTCCTTGTTAACAATTTCTTTTTTTATTTAAGTTTTAATTTTTAATCTTCAATTTTTAATTTTCAATTTTTATTTTGTATTCTAATGTATTTTTTTGTCTTGTATCTTAATGTATTTTCATGTATTATCTGTGTGTAAACAATTGTTTAATTGTTTGCTACTGTAATTGGGGCACTGCCCTGTTGAGGCAATAAATAAATAAATAAAAAATAAATGAGTACGGCAGACATTTCGGGGGATATATCCCCTATCCTCCCTGATGAGTACGGCAGACATTTAGGGGGATATATCCCCTATCCTCCCTGATGGGTATGGCAGACATTTAGGGGGATATATCCCCTATCCTCCCTGATGAGTACGACAAACATTTAGGGGAATATATCCCCTATCCTCCCTGATGGGTACGGCAGACATTTAGGGGGATACATCCCCTATCCTCCATCCCCTATCCTCCCTGATGAGTACGGCAGACATTTAGGGGGATACATCCCCTATCCTCCCTGATGAGTATGGCATACATTTAGGGGGATATATCCCCTAACCTCCCTGATGAGTACGGCAGACATTTAGGGGGATATATCCCCTATCCACCCTGATGGGTATGGCAGACATTTAGCGGGATATATCCCCTATCCTTCCTGATCGGTACGGCAGATATTTAGGGGGATAAATCCCCTATCCTTCCTGATGAATACGGCAGACATTTAAGGGGATATATCCCCTATCCTCCCTGATGGGTATGGCAGACTTTTAGGGGGATACATCCCCTATCCTCCCTGATGGGTATGGCAGACTTCTATGGGGATATATCCCCTATCCTCCCTGATGGGTACGGCAGACTTCTATGGGGATATATTCCCCATCCTCCCTGATGGGTACGGCAGACTTCTAGGGGGATATATCCCCTATCCTCCATGATGGGCACGGCAGACCTCTAGGGGGATATATCCCCTATCCTCCCTCATGGGTACGGCAGACATTTAGGGGGATATATCCCCTATCCTCCCTGATGGGTACGGCATATATTTAGGGGAATATATCCCCTATCCACCCTGATGGGTATGGCTGACATTTAGGGGGATACATCCCCTATCCTCCCTGATGAGTACGGCAGACATTTAGGGGGATACATCCCCTATCCTTCCTGATGAGTACGGCAGACATTTAGGGAGATATATCCCCTATCTTCCCTGATGGGTATGGCAGACTTTTAGGGGGATACATCCCCTATCCTCCCTGATGGGTATGGCAGACTTCTATGGGGATATATCCCCTATCCTCCCTGATGGGTACGGCAGACTTCTATGGGGATATATTCCCTATCCTCCCTGATGGGTTCGGCAGACTTCTAGGGGGATATATCCCCTATCCTCCCTGATGGGTACGGCAGACTTTTAGGGGGATATATCCCCTATCCTCCCTCATGGGTACGGCAGACATTTAGGGGGATTTATCCCCTATCCACCCTGATGAGTACGGCAGACATTTAGGGGGATATATCCCCTATCCACCCTGATGGGTATGGCTGACATTTAGGGGGATACATCCCCTATCCTCCCTGATGAGTACGGCAGACATTTAGGGGGATACATCCCCTATCCTCCCTGATGAGTACGGCAGACATTTAGGGGGATACATCCCCTATCCTCCCTGATGAGTATGGCATACATTTAGAGGGATATATCCCCTATCCTCCCTGATGAGTACGGCAGACATTTAGGGGAATATATCCCCTATCCACCCTGATGGGTATGGCAGACATTTAGGGGGATATATCCCCTATCCTTCCTGATGGGTGCGGCAGATATTTAGGGGGATAAATGCCCTATCCTCCCTGATGAGTACGGCAGACATTTAGGGGGATATATCCCCTATCCTCCCTGATGGGTATGGCAGACATTTAGGGGGATATATCCCCTATCCTCCCTGATGAGTACGACAAACATTTAGGGGAATATATCCCCTATCCTCCCTGATGGGTACGGCAGACATTTAGGGGGATACATCCCCTATCCTCCATCCCCTATCCTCCCTGATGAGTACGGCAGACATTTAGGGGGATACATCCCCTATCCTCCCTGATGAGTATGGCATACATTTAGGGGGATATATCCCCTATCCTCCCTGATGAGTACGGCAGACATTTAGGGGGATATATCCCCTATCCACCCTGATGGGTATTGCTCTATTTAATAGGATAAAAGTTAGCTGCTTGCTAATTATTTCCAAGGTTTGATGTTTTGAACTCTGTTGCGACCACATCATGGTGTAGCATCGATTCCCGCCTCTGCCAAGAAATTATTTAAAAGTTTTCTTATTAAAGAAATATGGTACAGGGTCTTCATCTATGTGTGCCTCGATAAACACGGCAAGCTAAGCCGGCTGTGACTGGCGCTGTTCGCAGGCACGCGTACACGGTTCAGCCGGTGATTGGCGCGCTCTGCTGACTCATATCGTTAGTTCACACGTGTTTTGTCATTCATATAGACATGTATCTGCAAAGCTTAGACGTTAGTGTTGCACGTTTAGTGAGTATTGTGATTACAGTGATAGACACCAATTCACATTGCGCGGACGTGTGTATATCCATAATTCGTATATGAAAAGCAGAATGTCTTGTTCTGGAACAACACAAAAATTTCGAATCGAGTTTCCAGGAAGATCTGTGCCTCATGCCAGAAGAATTAGGAGGCTCGCTAAACGATTCAAGAAAACTGGCTCCGTAAATAATAAAACAGTTGACAGACAACGCTGTGTTCTTACAGAACAACAATTAGATGAGATTGTTTTCCATTCTTGCATCAGAAGATGTCAGGTGTGTGTTACAAGAGAGGGAGGACTATGAGCACTGTAAGTGTCAGGTGTGCGTTACAAGGGAGGGAGGACTATGAGCACTGTAAGTGTCAGGTGTGCGTTACAAGAGGGGGAGGACTATGGGCACTGTAAGTGTCAAGTGTGCGTTACAAGAGGGGGAGGACTATGAGCACTGTAAGTGTCAGGTGTGCATTACAAGAGAGGGTGGACTATGAGCACTGTAAGTGTCAGGTGTGTGTTACAAGAGAGGGAGGACTATGAGCACTGTAAGTGTCAGGTGTGCGTTACAAGAGAGGGAGTACTATGAGCACTGTAAGTGTCAGGTGTGTGTTACAAGAGAGGGAGGACTATGAGCACTGTAAGTGTCAGGTGTGCGTTACAAGAGAGGGAGTACTATGAGCACTGTAAGTGTCAGGTGAGTGTTACAAGAGAGGGAGGACTATGAGCACTGTAAGTGTCAGGTGTGTGTTACAAGAGAGGGAGGACTATGAGCACTGTAAGTGTCAGGTGTGTGTTACAAGAGAGGGATTACTATGAGCATTGTAAGTGTCAGGTGTGCGTTACAAGAGAGGGAGTACTATGAGCACTGTAAGTGTCAGGTGTGCGTTACAAGAGAGGGAGGACAATGAGCACTGTAAGTGTCAGGTGTGCGTTACAAGAGAGGGAGTACTATGAGCACTGTAAGTGTCAGGTGTGTGTTACAAGAGAGGGAGTACTATGAACACTGTAAGTATCAGGTGTGTGTTAAAAGAGAGGGAGAACTATGAGCACTGTAAGTGTCAGGTGTGTCTTACAAGAGAGGGAGTACTATGAGCACTGTAAGTGTCAGGTGTGTGTTACAAGAGAGGGAGGACTATGAGCACTGTAAGTGTCAGGTGTGTGTTACAAGAGAGGGAGGACTATGAGCACTGTAAGTGTCAGGTGTGTGTTACAAGAGAGGGAGTACTATGAGCACTGTAAGTGTCAGGTGTGTGTTACAAGAGAGGGAGTACTATGAGCACTGTAAGTGTCAGGTGTGTATTACAAGAGAGGGAGTACTATGACCACTGTAAGTGTCAGGTGTGTGTTACAAGAGAGGGAGTACTATGAGCACTGTAAGTGTCAGGTGTGTGTTACAAGAGAGGGAGTACTATGAGCACTGTAAGTGTCAGGTGTGTGTTACAAGAGAGGGAGGACTATGAGCACTGTAAGTGTCAGGTGTGTGTTACAAGAGAGGGAGTACCATGAGCACTGTAAGTGTCAAGTGTGCGTTACAAGAGAGGGAGTACTATGAGCACTGTAAGTGTCAGGTGTGTGTTACATGAGAGGGAGGTCTATGAGCACTGTAAGTGTCAGGTGTGTGTTACAAGAGAGGGAGGACTATGAGCACTGTAAGTGTCAGGTGTGTGTTACAAGAGAGGGAGTACTATGAGCACTGTAAGTGTCAGGTGTGTGTTACAAGAGAGGGAGTACTATGAGCACTGTAAGTGTCAGGTGTGCGTTACAAGAGAGGGAGGACTATGAGCACGGTTAGTGTCTGGTGTGCGTTACAAGAGAGGGAGTACTATGAGCACTGTAAGTGTCAGGTGTGTGTTACAAGAGAGGGAGTACTATGAGCACTGTAAGTGTCAGGTGTGTGTTAAAAGAGAGGGAGGACTATGAGCACTGTAAGTGTCAGGTGTGTCTTACAAGAGAGGGAGTACTATGAGCACTGTAAGTGTCAGGTGTGTGTTACAAGAGAGGGAGGACTATGAGCACTGTAAGTGTCAGGTGTGTGTAACAAGAGAGGGAGTACTATGAGCACTGTAAGTATCAGGTGTGTGTTACAAGAGAGGGAGGACTATGAGCACTGTAAGAGTCAGGTGTGTGTTACAAGAGAGGGAGTACCATGAGCACTGTAAGTGTCAGGTGTGCGTTACAAGAGAGGGAGTACTATGAGCACTGTAAGGGTCAGGTGTGTGTTACAAGAGAGGGAGGACTATGAGCACTGTAAGTGTCAGGTGTGTGTTACAAGAGAGGGAGGACTATGAGCACTGTAAGTGTCAGGTGTGTGTTACAAGAGAGGGAGTACTATGAGCACTGTAAGTGTCAGGTGTGTGTTACAAGAGAGGGGTACTATGACCACTGTAAGTGTCAGGTGTGTATTACAAGAGAGGGAGTACTATGAGCACTGTAAGTGTCAGGGGTGTGTTACAAGAGAGGGAGTACTATGAGCACTGTAAGTGTCAGGTGTGTGTTACAAGAGAGGGAGTACTATGAGCACTGTAAGTGTCAGGTGTGTGTTACAAGAGAGGGAGGACTATGAGCACTGTAAGTGTCAGGTGTGTGTTACAAGAGAGGGAGTACCATGAGCACTGTAAGTGTCAGGTGTGCGTTACAAGAGAGGGAGTACTATGAGCACTGTAAGTGTCAGGTGTGTGTTACATGAGAGGGAGGTCTATGAGCACTGTAAGTGTCAGGTGTGTGTTACAAGAGAGGGAGGACTATGAGCACTGTAAGTGTCAGGTGTGTGTTACAAGAGAGGGAGTACTATGAGCACTGTAAGTGTCAGGTGTGTGTTACAAGAGAGGGAGTACTATGAGCACTGTAAGTGTCAGGTGTGCGTTACAAGAGAGGGAGTACTATGAGCACTGTAAGTGTCAGGTGTGCGTTACAAGAGAGGGAGTACTATGAGAACTGTAAGTGTCAGGTGTGTGTTACAAGAGAGGGAGGACTATGAGCACTGTAAGTGTCAGGTGTGTGTTACAAGAGAGGGAGGACTATGAGCACTGTAAGTGTCAGGTGTGTGTTACAAGAGAGGGAGTACTATGAGCACTGAAAGTGTCAGGTGTGTGTTACAAGAGAGGGAGGACTATGAGCACTGTAAGTGTCAGGTGTGCATTACAAGAGAGGGAGAACTATTAGCACTGTATGTGTCAGGTGTTTGTTACAAGAGAGGGAATACTATGAGCACTGTAAGTGTCAGGTGTGTGTTACAAGAGAGGGAGGACTATGAGCACTGTAAGTGTCAGGTGTGTGTTACAAGAGAGGGAGTACCATGAGCACTGTAAGTGTCAGGTGTGCGTTACAAGAGAGGGAGTACTATGAGCACTGTAAGTGTCAGGTGTGTGTTACATGAGAGGGAGGTCTATGAGCACTGTAAGTGTCAGGTGTGTGTTACAAGAGAGGGAGAACTATGAGCACTGTAAGTGTCAGGTGTGTGTTACAAGAGAGGGAGTACTATGAGCACTGTAAGTGTCAGGTGTGTGTTACAAGAGAGGGAGGACTATGAGCACTATAAGTGTCATGTGTGTGTTACATGAGAGGGATGTCTATGAGCACTGTACGTTTCAGGTGTGTGTTACAAGAGAGGGAGGACTATGAGCACTGTAAGTGTCAGATGTGTGTTACAATAGAGGGAGTACTATGAGCACTGTAAGTGTCAGGTGTGTGTTACAAGAGAGGGAGTACTATGAGCACTGTAAGTGTCAGGTGTGCGTTACAAGAGAGGGAGGACTATGAGCACTGTTAGTGTCAGGTGTGCGTTACAAGAGAGGGAGTACTATGAGCACTGTAAGTGTCAGGTGTGTGTTACAAGAGAGGGAGTACTATGAGCACTGTAAGTGTCAGGTGTGTGTTAAAAGAGAGGGAGGACTATGAGCACTGTAAGTGTCAGGTGTGTCTTACAAGAGAGGGAGTACTATGAGCACTGTAAGTGTCAGGTGTGTGTTACAAGAGAGGGAGGACTATGAGCACTGTATGTGTCAGGTGTGTGTTACGAGAGAGGGAGTACTATGAGCACTGTAAGTGTCAGGTGTGTGTTACAAGAGAGGGAGGACTATGAGCACTGTAAGTGTCAGGTGTGTGTTACAAGAGAGGGAGTACCATGAGCACTGTAAGTGTCAGGTGTGCGTTACAAGAGAGGGAGTACTATGAGTACTGTTAGTGTCAGGTGTGTGTTACAAGAGAGGGAGGACTATGAGCACTGTAAGTGTCAGGTGTGTGTTACAAGAGAGGGAGGACTATGAGCACTGTAAGTGTCAGGTGTGTGTTACAAGAGAGGGAGTACTATGAGCACTGTAATTGTCAGGTGTGTGTTACAAGAGAGGGAGTACTATGAGCACTGTAAGTGTCAGGTGTGTATTACAAGAGAGGGAGTACTATGAGCACTGTAAGTGTCAGGTGTGTGTTACAAGAGAGGGAGTACTATGAGCACTGTAAGTGACAGGTGTGTGTTACAAGAGAGGGAGTACTATGAGCACTGTAAGTGTCAGGTGTGTGTTACAAGAGAGGGAGGACTATGAGCACTGTAAGTGTCAGGTGTGTGTTACAAGAGAGGGAGTACCATGAGCACTGTAAGTGTCAGGTGTGCGTTACAAGAGAGGGAGTACTATGAGCACTGTAAGTGTCAGGTGTGTGTTACATGCGAGGGAGGTCTATGAGCACTGTAAGTGTCAGGTGTGTGTTACAAGAGAGGGAGGACTATGAGCACTGTAAGTGTCAGGTGTGTGTTACAAGAGAGGGAGTACTATGAGCACTGTAAGTGTCAGGTGTGTGTTATAAGAGAGGGAGTACTATGAGCACTGTAAGTGTCAGGTGTGCGTTACAAGAGAGGGAGTACTATGAGCACTGTAAGTGTCAGGTGTGCGTTACAAGAGAGGGAGTACTATGAGAACTGTAAGTGTCAGGTGTGTGTTACAAGAGAGGGAGGACTATGAGCACTGTAAGTATCAGGTGTGTGTTACAAGAGAGGGAGGACTATGAGCACTGTAAGTGTCAGGTGTGTGTTACAAGAGAGGGAGGACTATGAGCACTGTAAGTGTCAGGTGTGTGTTACAAGAGAGGGAGTACTATGAGCACTGTAAGTGTCAGGTGTGTGTTACAAGAGAGGGAGGACTATGAGCACTGTAAGTGTCAGGTGTGTGTTACAAGAGAGGGAGGACTATGAGCACTGTAAGTGTCAGGTGTGCGTTACAAGAGAGGGAGTACTATGAGTATTGTAAGTGTCAGGTGTGCGTTACAAGAGGGGGAGTAATATGAGCACTGTAAGTGTCAGGTGTGCGTTACAAGAGGGGGAGTAATATGAGCACTGTAAGTGTCAGGTGTGCGTTACAAGAGAGGGAGTACTATGAGCACTGTAAGTGTCAGGTGTGTGTTACAAGAGAGGCAGGACTATGAGCACTGTAAGTGTCAGGTGGGTGTTACAACAGAGGGAGGACTATGAGCACTGTAAGTGTCAGGTGTGCGTTACAAGAGAGGGAGTACTATGAGCACTGTAAGTGTCAGGTGTGTGTTACAAGAGAGGGAGGACTATGAGCACTGTAAGTGTCAGGTGTGTGTTACAAGAGAGGGAGTACTATGAGCAATGTAAGTGTCAGGTGTGTGTTACAAGAGAGGGAGGACTATGAGCACTGTAAGTGTCAGGTGTGTGTTACAAGAGAGGGAGGACTATGAGCACTGTAAGTGTCAGGTGTGTGTTACAAGAGAGGGAGGACTATGAGCACTGTAAGTGTCAGGTGTGCGTTAAAAGAGAGGGAGTACTATGAGTATTGTAAGTGTCAGGTGTGCGTTACAAGAGGGGGAGTAATATGAGCACTGTAAGTGTCAGGTGTGCGTTACAAGAGGGGGAGTAATATGAGCACTGTAAGTGTCAGGTGTGCGTTACAAGAGAGGGAGTACTATGAGCACTGTAAGTGTCAGGTGTGTGTTACAGGAGAGGCAGGACTATGAGCACTGTAAGTGTCAGGTGGGTGTTACAACAGAGGGAGGACTATGAGCACTGTAAGTGTCAGGTGTGCGTTACAAGAGAGGGAGTACTATGAGCACTGTAAGTGTCAGGTGTGTGTTACAAGAGAGGGAGGACTATGAGCACTGTAAGTGTCAGGTGTGTGTTAAAAGAGAGGGAGTACCATGAGCACTGTAAGTGTCCGGTGTGCGTTACAAGAGAGGGAGTACTATGAGCACTGTAAGTGTCAGGTGTGTGTTACATGAGGGGGAGGTCTATGAGCACTGTAAGTGTCAGGTGTGTGTTACAAGAGAAGGAGGACTATGAGCACTGTAAGTGTCAGGTGTGTGTTACAAGAGAGGGAGTACTATGAGCACTGTAAGTGTCAGGTGTGTGTTACAAGAGAGGGAGTACTATGAGCACTGTAAGTGTCAGGTGTGCGATACAAGAGAGGGAGTACTATGAGCACTGTAAGTGTCAGGTGTGCGTTAGAAGAGAGGGAGTACTATGAGAACTGTAAGTGTCAGGTGTGTGTTACAAGAGAGGGAGGACTATGAGCACTGTAAGTGTCAGGTGTGTGTTACAAGAGAGGGAGGACTATGAGCACTGTAAGTGTCAGGTGTGTGTTACAAGAGAGGGAGGACTATGAGCACTGTAAGTGTCAGGTGTGTGTTACAAGAGAGGGAGTACTATGAGCACTGTAAGGGTCAGGTGTGTGTTACAAGAGAGGGAGGACTATGAGCACTGTAAGTGTCAGGTGTGCATTACAAGAGAGGGAGAACTATGAGCACTGTATGTGTCAGGTGTTTGTTACAAGAGAGGGAGGACTATGAGCACTGTAAGTGTCAGGTGTGTGTTACAAGAGAGGGAGTACTATGAGCAATGTAAGTGTCAGGTGTGTGTTACAAGAGAGGGAGGACTATGAGCACTGTAAGTGTCAGGTGTGTGTTACAAGAGAGGGAGGACTATGAGCACTGTAAGTGTCAGGTGTGTGTTACAAGAGAGGGAGGACTATGAGCACTGTAAGTGTCAGGTGTGTGTTACAAGAGAGGGAGTACTATGAGCATTGTAAGTGTCAGGTGTGCGTTACAAGAGGGGGAGTACTATGAGCACTGTAAGTGTCAGGTGTGCGTTACAAGAGAGGGAGTACTATGAGCACTCTAAGTGTCAGGTGTGTGTTACAAGAGAGGCAGGACTATGAGCACTGTAAGTGTCAGGTTGGTGTTACAACAGAGGGAGGACTATGAGCACTGTAAGTGTCAGGTGTGCGTTACAAGAGAGGGAGGACTATGAGCACTGTAAGTGTCAGGTGTGCGTTACAAGGGAGGGAGGACTATGAGCACTGTAAGTGTCAGGTGTGTGTTACAAGAGAGGGAGTACTATGAGCACTGAAAGTGTTAGGTGTGCGTTAAAAGAGAGGGAGTACTATGAGCACTGTAAGTGTCAGGTGTGTGTTACAAGAGAGGCAGGACTATGAGAACTGTAAGTGTCAGGTGTGTGTTACAAGAGAGGGAGGACTATGAGCACTGTAAGTGTCAGGTGTGCGTTACAAAAGAGGGAGGACTATGAGCACCGTAAGTGTCAGGTGTGCGTTACAAGAGGGGGAGGACTATGAGCACTGTAAGTGTCAGGTGTGTGTAACAAGAGAGGGAGTACTATGAGCACTGTAAGAGTCAGGTGTGTGTTACAAGAGAGGGAGTACCATGAGCACTGTAAGTGTCAGGTGTGCGTTACAAGAGAGGCATGACTATGAGCACTGTAAGTGTCAGGTGTGTGTTACAAGAGGGGGAAGACTATGAGCACTGTAAGTGTCAGGTGTGTGTTACAAGAGAGGGAGTACTATGAGCACTGTAAGTGTCAGGTGTGTGTTACAAGAGAGGGAGGACTATGAGCACTGTAAGTGTCAGGTGTGTGTTACAAGAGAGGGAGTACTATGAGCACTGTAAGTGTCAGGTGTGTGTTACAAGAGAGGGAGTTCTATGAGCACTGTAAGTGTCAGGTGTGTGTTACAAGAGAGGGAGGACTATGAACACTGTAATTGTCAGCTGTGTGTTACAAGAGAGGGAGGACTATGAGCACTGTAAGTGTCAGGTGTGTGTTACAAGAGAGGGAGTACTATGAGCACTGTAAGTGTCAGGTGTGTGTTACAAGAGAGGGAGGACTATGAACACTGTAATTGTCAGCTGTGTGTTACAAGAGAGGGAGGACTATGAGCACTGTAAGTGTCAGGTGTGGGTTACAAGAGAGGGAGTACTATGAGCATTGTAAGTGTCAGGTGTGCGTTACAAGAGAGGGAGTACTATGAGCACTGTAAGTGTCAGGTGTGCGTTACAAGGGTGGGAGGACTATGAGCACTGTAAGTGTCAGGTGTGTGTTACAAGAGAGGGAGTACTATGAGCACTTTAAGTGTCAGGTGTGCGTTACAAGAGAGGGAGGACTATGAGCACTGTAAGTGTCAGGTGTGCGTTACAAGAGAGGGAGTACTATGAGCACTGTAAGTGTCCGGTGTGTGTTAAAAGAGAGGGAGTACTATGAGCACTGTAAGTGTCAGGTGTGTGTTAAAAGAGAGGGAGGACTATGAGCACTGTAAGTGTCAGGTGTGTCTTACAAGAGAGGGAGTACTATGAGCACTGTAAGTGTCAGGTGTGTGTTACAAGAGAGGGAGGACTATGAGCAATGTAAGTGTCAGGTGTGTATTACAAGAGAGGGAGTACTATGAGCACTGTAAGTGTCAGGTGTGTGTTACAAGAGAGGGAGGACTATGAGCACTGTAAGTGTCAGGTGTGTGTTACAAGAGAGGGAGTACCATGAGCACTGTAAGTGTCAGGTGTGCGTTACAAGAGAGGGAGTACTATGAGCACTGTAAGTGTCAGGTGTGTGTGACAAGAGAGGGAGGACTATGAGCACTGTAAGTGTCAGGTGTGTGTTACAAGAGAGGGAGAACTATGAGCACTGTAAGTGTCAGGTGTGTGTTACAAGAGAGGGAGTACTATGAGCACTGTAAGTGTCAGGTGTGTGTTACAAGAGAGGGAGTACTATGAGCACTGTAAGTGTCAGGTGTGTGTTACAAGAGAGGGAGGACTATGAGCACTGTAAGTGTCAGGTGTGTGTTACAAGAGAGGGAGTACCATGAGCACTGTAAGTGTCAGGTGTGCGTTACAAGAGAGGGAGTACTATGAGCACTGTAAGTGTCAGGTGTGTGTTACATGAGAGGGAGGTCTATGAGCACTGTAAGTGTCAGGTGTGTGTTACAAGTGAGGGAGGACTATGAGCACTGTAAGTGTCAGGTGTGTGTTACAAGAGAGGGAGTACTATGAGCACTGTAAGTGTCAGGTGTGTGTTACAAGAGAGGGAGTACTATGAGCACTGTAAGTGTCAGGTGTGCGTTAAAAGGGAGGGAGTACTATGAGCACTGTAAGTGTCAGGTGTGCGTTACAAGAGAGGGAGTACTATGAGAACTGTAAGTGTCAGGTGTGTGTTACAAGAGAGGGAGGACTATGAGCACTGTAAGTGTCAGGTGTGTGTTACAAGAGAGGGAGGACTATGAGCACTGTAAGTGTCAGGTGTGTGTTACAAGAGAGGGAGGACTATGAGCACTGTAAGTGTCAGGTGTGTGTTACAAGAGAGGGAGTACTATGAGCACTGTAAGTGTCAGGTGTGTGTTACAAGAGAGGGAGGACTATCAGCACTGTAAGTGTCAGGTGTGCATTACAAGAGAGGGAGAACTATGAGCACTGTATGTGTCAGGTGTTTGTAACAAGAGAGGGAGGACTATGAGCACTGTAAGTGTCAGGTGTGTGATACAAGAGAGGGAGTACTATGAGCACTGTAAGTGTCAGGTGGGTGTTACAACAGAGGGAGGACTATGAGCACTGTAAGTGTCAGGTGTGCGTTACAAGAGAGGGAGTACTATGAGCACTGTAAGTGTCAGGTGTGTGTTACAAGAGAGGGAGGACTATGAGCACTGTAAGTGTCAGGTGTGTGTTAAAAGAGAGGGAGTACCATGAGCACTGTAAGTGTCCGGTGTGCGTTACAAGAGAGGGAGTACTATGAGCACTGTAAGTGTCAGGTGTGTGTTACATGAGGGGGAGGTCTATGAGCACTGTAAGTGTCAGGTGTGTGTTACAAGAGAGGGAGGACTATGAGCACTGTATGTGTCAGGTGTGTGTTACAAGAGAGGGAGTACTATGAGCACTGTAAGTGTCAGGTGTGTGTTACAAGAGAGGGAGTACTATGAGCACTGTAAGTGTCAGGTGTGCGATACAAGAGAGGGAGTACTATGAGCACTGTAAGTGTCAGGTGTGCGTTACAAGAGAGGGAGTACTATGAGAACTGTAAGTGTCAGGTGTGTGTTACAAGAGAGGGAGGACTATGAGCACTGTAAGTGTCAGGTGTGTGTTACAAGAGAGGGAGGACTATGAGCACTGTAAGTGTCAGGTGTGTGTTACAAGAGAGGGAGGACTATGAGCACTGTAAGTGTCAGGTGTGTGTTACAAGAGAGGGAGTACTATGAGCACTGTAAGGGTCAGGTGTGTGTTACAAGAGAGGGAGGACTATGAGCACTGTAAGTGTCAGGTGTGCATTACAAGAGAGGGAGAACTATGAGCACTGTATGTGTCAGGTGTTTGTTACAAGAGAGGGAGGACTATGAGCACTGTAAGTGTCAGGTGTGTGTTACAAGAGAGGGAGTACTATGAGCAATGTAAGTGTCAGGTGTGTGTTACAAGAGAGGGAGGACTATGAGCACTGTAAGTGTCAGGTGTGTGTTACAAGAGAGGGAGGACTATGAGCACTGTAAGTGTCAGGTGTGTGTTACAAGAGAGGGAGGACTTTGAGCACTGTAAGTGTCAGGTGTGTGTTACAAGAGAGGGAGTACTATGAGCATTGTAAGTGTCAGGTGTGCGTTACAAGAGGGGGAGTACTATGAGGACTGTAAGTGTCAGGTGTGCGTTACAAGAGAGGGAGTACTATGAGCACTGTAAGTGTCAGGTGTGTGTTACAAGAGAGGCAGGACTATGAGCACTGTAAGTGTCAGGTTGGTGTTACAACAGAGGGAGGACTATGAGCACTGTAAGTGTCAGGTGTGCGTTACAAGAGAGGGAGGACTATGAGCACTGTAAGTGTCAGGTGTGCGTTACAAGGGAGGGACGACTATGAGCACTGTAAGTGTCAGGTGTGTGTTACAAGAGAGGGAGTACTATGAGCACTGTAAGTGTTAGGTGTGCGTTAAAAGAGAGGGAGTACTATGAGCACTGTAAGTGTCAGGTGTGTGTTACAAGAGAGGCAGGACTATGAGAACTGTAAGTGCCAGGTGTGTGTTACAAGAGAGGGAGGACTATGAGCACTGTAAGTGTCAGGTGTGCGTTACAAAAGAGGGAGGACTATGAGCACCGTAAGTGTCAGGTGTGCGTTACAAGAGGGGGAGGACTATGAGCACTGTAAGTGTCAGGTGTGTGTAACAAGAGAGGGAGTACTATGAGCACTGTAAGAGTCAGGTGTGTGTTACAAGAGAGGGAGTACCATGAGCACTGTAAGTGTCAGGTGTGCGTTACAAGAGAGGCATGACTATGAGCACTGTAAGTGTCAGGTGTGTGTTACAAGAGAGGGAAGACTATGAGCACTGTAAGTGTCAGGTGTGTGTTACAAGAGAGGGAGGACTATGAGCACTGTAAGTGTCAGGTGTGTTTTACAAGAGAGGGAGTGCTATGAGCACTGTAAGTGTCAGGTGTGTGTTACAAGAGAGGGAGGACTATGAGCACTGTAAGTGTCAGGTGTGCGTTACAAGAGAGGGAGTACTATGAGCACTGTAAGTGTCAGGTGTGTGTTACAAGAGAGGGAGGACTATGAGCACTGTAAGTGTCAGGTGTGTGTTACAAGAGAGGGAGTACTATGAGCACTGTAAGTGTCAGGTGTGTGTTACAAGAGAGGGAGTACTATGAGCACTGTAAGTGTCAGGTGTGTGTTACAAGAGAGGGAGGACTATGAACACTGTAAGTGTCAGGTGTGTGTTACAAGAGAGGGAGGACTATGAGCACTGTAAGTGTCAGGTGTGGGTTACAAGAGAGGGAGTACTATGAGCATTGTAAGTGTCAGGTGTGCGTTACAAGAGAGGGAGTACTATGAGCACTGTAAGTGTCAGGTGTGCGTTACAAGGGTGGGAGGACTATGAGCACTGTAAGTGTCAGGTGTGTGTTACAAGAGAGGGAGTACTATGCGCAATTTAAGTGTCAGGTGTGCGTTACAAGAGAGGGAGGACTATGAGCACTGTAAGTGTCAGGTGTGCGTTACAAGAGAGGGAGTACTAAGAGCACTGTAAGTGTCCGGTGTGTGTTAAAAGAGAGGGAGTACTATGAGCACTGTAAGTGTCAGGTGTGTGTTAAAAGAGAGGGAGGACTATGAGCACTGTAAGTGTCAGGTGTGTCTTACAAGAGAGGGAGTACTATGAGCACTGTAAGTGTCAGGTGTGTGTTACAAGAGAGGGAGGACTATGAGCAATGTAAGTGTCAGGTGTGTGTTACAAGAGAGGGAGTACTATGAGCAGTGTAAGTGTCAGGTGTGTGTTACAAGAGAGGGAGGACTATGAGCACTGTAAGTGTCAGGTGTGTGTTACAAGAGAGGGAGTACCATGAGCACTGTAAGTGTCAGGTGTGCGTTACAAGAGAGGGAGTACTATGAGCACTGTAAGTGTCAGGTGTGTGTGACAAGAGAGGGAGGACTATGAGCACTGTAAGTGTCAGGTGTGTGTTACAAGAGAGGGAGAACTATGAGCACTGTAAGTGTCAGGTGTGTGTTACAAGAGAGGGAGTACTATGAGCACTGTAAGTGTCAGGTGTGTGTTACAAGAGAGGGAGTACTATGAGCACTGTAAGTGTCAGGTGTGTGTTACAAGAGAGGGAGGACTATGAGCACTGTAAGTGTCAGGTGTGTGTTACAAGAGAGGGAGTACCATGAGCACTGTAAGTGTCAGGTGTGCGTTACAAGAGAGGGAGTACTATGAGCACTGTAAGTGTCAGGTGTGTGTTACATGAGAGGGAGGTCTATGAGCACTGTAAGTGTCAGGTGTGTGTTACAAGTGAGGGAGGACTATGAGCACTGTAAGTGTCAGGTGTGTGTTACAAGAGAGGGAGTACTATGAGCACTGTAAGTGTCAGGTGTGTGTTACAAGAGAGGGAGTACTATGAGCACTGTAAGTGTCAGGTGTGCGTTAAAAGGGAGGGAGTACTATGAGCACTGTAAGTGTCAGGTGTGCGTTACAAGAGAGGGAGTACTATGAGAACTGTAAGTGTCAGGTGTGTGTTACAAGAGAGGGAGGACTATGAGCACTGTAAGTGTCAGGTGTGTGTTACAAGAGAGGGAGGACTATGAGCACTGTAAGTGTCAGGTGTGTGTTACAAGAGAGGGAGGACTATGAGCACTGTAAGTGTCAGGTGTGTGTTACAAGAGAGGGAGTACTATGAGCACTTTAAGTGTCAGGTGTGTGTTACAAGAGAGGGAGGACTATGAGCACTGTAAGTGTCAGGTGTGCATTACAAGAGAGGGAGAACTATGAGCACTGTATGTGTCAGGTGTTTGTAACAAGAGAGGGAGGACTATGAGCACTGTAAGTGTCAGGTGTGTGATACAAGAGAGGGAGTACTATGAGCAATGTAAGTGTCAGGTGTTTGTTACAAGAGAGGGAGGACTATGAGCACTGTAAGTGTCAGGTGTGTGTTACAAGAGAGGGAGGACTATGAGCACTGTAAGTGTCAGGTGTGTGTTACAAGAGAGGGAGGACTATGAGCACGGTAAGTGTCAGGTGTGTGTTACAAGAGAGGGAGTACTATGAGCATTGTAAGTGTCAGGTGTGCGTTACAAGAGGGGGAGTACTATGAGCACTGTAAGTGTCAGGTGTGTGTTACAAGAGAGGCAGGACTATGAGCACTGTAAGTGTCAGGTGGGTGTTACAACAGAGGGAGGACTATGAGCACTGTAAGTGTCAGGTGTGCGTTACAAGGGAGGGAGGACTATGAGCACTGTAAGTGTCAGGTGTGTGTTACAAGAGAGGGAGGAATATGACCACTGTAAGTGCCAGGTGTGTGTTAAAGAGAGGGAGCACCATGAGCACTGTAAGTGTCAGGTGTGCGTTACAAGAGAGGGAGTACTATGAGGACTGTAAGTGTCAGGTGTGTGTTACAAGAGAGGGAGGACTATGAGCACTGTAAGTGTCAGGTGTGTATTACAAGAGAGGGAGGACTATGAGCACTGTAAGTGTCAGATGTGTGTTACAAGAGAGGGAATACTATGAGCGCTGTAAGTTTCAGGTGTGTGTTACAAGAGAGGGAGGACTATGAGCAATGTAGGTGTCAGGTGTGTGTTACAAGAGAGGGAGTAGTATGAGCACTGTAAGTGTCAGGTGTGTGTTACAAGAGAGGGAGTACTATGAGCACTGTAAGTGTCAGGTGTGTGTTACAAGAGAGGGAGTACTATGAGCACTGTAAGTGTCAGGTGTGTATTACAAGAGAGGGAGAACTATGAGCACTGTAAGAGTCAGGTGTGTGTTACAAGAGAGGGAGTACTATGAGCACTGTAAGAGTCAGGTGTGTGTTATAAGAGAGGGAGTACTATGAGCACTGTAAGTGTCAGGTGTGTGTTACAAGAGAGGGAGTACTATGAGCACTGTAAGTGTCAGGTGTGTGTTACAAGAGAGGGAGTACTATGAGCACTGTAAGTGTCAGGTGTGCGTTACAAGAGAGGGAGTACTATGAGCACTGTAAGTGTTAGGTGTGAGTTACAAGAGAGGGAGTACTATGAGCACTGTAAGTGTCAAGTGTGTGTTACAAGAGAGGGAGGACTATGAGCACTGTAAGTGTCAGGTGTGTGTTACAAGAGAGGGAGGACTATGAGCACTGTAAGTGTCAGGTGTGTGTTACAAGAGAGGGAGGACTATGAGCACTGTATGTCTCAGGTGTGTGTTACAAGAGAGGGAGTACTATGAGCACTGTAAGTGTCAGGTGTGTGTTACAAGAGAGGGAGGACTATGAGCACTGTAAGTGTCAGGTGTGCGTTACAAGAGAGGGAGTACTATGAGCACTGTAAGTGTCAGGTGTGTGTTACAAGAGAGGGAGTACTATGAGCACTGTAAGTGTCAGGTGTGTGTTACAAGAGAGGGAGGACTATGAGCACTGTAAGTGTCAGGTGTGTGTTACAAGAGAGGGAGTACAATGAGCACTGTAAGTGTCAGGTGTGTGTTACATGAGAGGGAGGACTATGAGCAGTGTAAGTGTCAGGTGTGTGTTACAAGAGAGGGAGTACTATGAGCATTGTAAGTGTCAGGTGTGCGTTACAAGAGAGGGAGTACTATGAGCACTGTAAGTGTCAGGTGTGCGTTACAAGTGAGGGAGTACTATGAGCACTGTAAGTGTCAGGTGTGTGTTACAAGAGAGGCAGGCCTATGAGCACTGTAAGTGTCAGGTGGGTGTTACAACAGAGGGAGGACTATGAGCACTGTAAGTGTCAGGTGTGCGTTACAAGAGAGGGACGACTATGAGCACTGTAAGTGTCAGGTGTGCGTTACAAGAGAGGGAGGACTATGAGCACTGTAAGTGTCAGGTGTGTGTTACAAGAGAGGGAGTACTATGAGCACTGTAAGTGTCAGGTGTGCGTTACAAGAGAGGGAGTACTATGAGCACTGTAAGTGTCAGGTGTGTGTTACAAGAGAGGGAGTACTATGAGCACTGTAAGTGTCAGGTGTGTGTTACAAGAGAGGGAGTTCTATGAGCACTGTAAGTGTCAGGTGTGTGTTACAAGTGAGGGAGTACCATGAGCACTGTAAGGGTCAGGTGTGCGTTACAAGAGAGGGAGTACTATGAGCACTGTAAGTGTCAGGTGTGTGTTACAAGAGAGGGAGTACTATGAGCACTGTAAGTGTCAGGTGTGTTTTACAAGAGAGGGAGTACTATGAGCACTGTAAGTGTCAGGTGTGCGTTACAAGAGAGGGAGTATTATGAGCACTGTAAGTGTCAGGTGTGTGTTACAAGAGAGGGAGTACTATGAGCACTGTAAGTGTCAGGTGTGTGTTACAAGTGGGGGAGTACCATGAGCACTGTAAGGGTCAGGTGTGCGTTACAAGAGAGGGAGTACTATGAGCACTGTAAGTGTCAGGTGTGTTTAAAAAGAGAGGGAGGACTATGAGCACTGTAAGTGTCAGGTGTGTGTTACAAGAGAGGGAGGAGTATGAGCACTGTAAGTGTCAGGTGTGTGTTACAAGAGAGGGAGTACTATGAGCACGGTAAGTGTCACGTGTGTGTTACAAGAGAGGGAGGACTATGAGCAATGTAAGTGTCAGGTGTGTGTTACAAGAGAGGGAGTACTATGAGCACTGTAAGTGTCAGGTGTGTGTTAAAAGAGAGGGAGTACTATGAGCACTGTAAGTGTCAGGTGTGTGTTACAAGAGAGGGAGTACTATGAGCACTGTAAGTGTCGGGTGTGTGTTACAAGAGAGGGAGTACTATGAGCACTGTAAGTGTCAGGTGTGTGTTACAAGAGAGGGAGGACTATGAGCACTGTAAGTGTCAGTTGTGTGCTACAAGAGAGGGAGTACTATGTGCACTGTAAGTGTCAGGTGTGTGTTACAAGAGTGGGAGTACTATGAGCACTGTAAGTGACAGGTGTGCGTTACAAGAGAGGGAGTACTATGAGCACTGTAAGTGTCAGGTGTGCGTTACAAGAGAGGGAGGACTATGAGCACTGTAAGTGCCAGGTGTGTGTTACACGAGAGGGAGTACTATGAGCACTGTAAGTGTCAGGTGTGTGTTACAAGAGAGGGAGGACTATGAGCACTGTAACTGTCAGGTGTGTGTTACAAGAGAGGGACTACTATGAGCACTGTAAGTGTCAGGCGTGTTTTACAAGAGAGGGAGGACTATGAGCAATGCAAGTGTCAGGTGTGCGTTACAAGAGAGGACTATGAGCACTGTAAGTGTCAGGTGTGTGTTACAAGAGAGGTAGGACTATGAGCACTGTAAGTGTCAGGTGTGTGTTACATGAGAGGTAGTACTATGAGCACTGTAAGTGTCAGGTGTGTGACACAAGAGAGGGAGGACTATGAGCACTGAAAGTGTCAGGTGTGTGTTACAAGAGAGGGAGTACTATGAGCACTGTAAGTGTCAGGTGTGCGTTACAAGAGAGGGAGGACTATGAGCACTGTAAGTTTCAGGTGTGTGTTACAAGAGAGGGAGTACTATGAGCACTGTAAGTGTCAGGTGTATGTTACAAGAGAGGGAGTACTATGAGCACTGTAAGTGTCAGGTGTGCGTTACAAGAGAGGGAGTACTATGAGCACTGTAAGTGTCAGGTGTGTGTTACAAGAGAGGGAGTACTATGAGCACTGTAGGTGTCAGGTGTGTGTTACAAGAGAGGGAGTACTATGAGCACTGTAAGTGTCAGGTGTGTGTTACAAGAGAGGGAGTACTATGAGCACTGTAAGTGTCAGGTGTGTGTTACAAGAGAGGGAGTACTATGAGCACTGTAAGTGTCAAGTGTGTGTTACAAGAGAGGGAGTACTATGAGCACTGTAAGTGTCAGGTGTGTGTTACAAGAGAGGGAGTACTATGAGCACTGTAAGTGTCAGGTGTGCGTTACAAGAGAGGGAGGACTATGAGCACTATAAGTGTCAGGTGTGCGTTACAAGAGAGTTAGGACTATGAGCACTGTGAGTGTCAGATGTGTGTTACAAGAGAGGGAGTACTATGAGCACTATAAGTGTCAGGTGTGTGTTACAAGGGAGGGAGGACTATGAGCACTGTAAGTGTCAGGTGTGTGTTACAAGAGAGGGAGTACTATGAGCACTGTAAGTGTCAGGTGTGCGTTACAAGAGAGGGAGTACTATGAGCACTGTAAGTGTCAGGTGTGTGTTACAAGAGAGGGAATACTATGAGCACTGTAAGTGTCAGGTGTGTGTTACAAGAGAGGGAGGACTATGAGCACTGTAAGTGTCAGGTGTGTGTTACAAGAGAGGGAGTACTATGAGCACTGTAAGTGTCAGGTGTGTGTTACAAGAGAGGGAGGACTATGAGCACTGTAAGTGTCAGGTGTGTGTTACAAGAGAGGGAGTACTATGAGCACTGTACGTGTCAGGTGTGTGTTACAAGAGAGGGAGGACTATGAGCACTGTAAGTGTCAGGTGTGTGTTACAAGAGAGGGAATACTATGAGCACTGTAAGTGTCAGGTGTGTGTTACAAGAGAGGGAGGACTATGAGCACTGTAAGTGTCAGGTGTGTGTTACAAGAGAGGGAGTACTATGAACACTGTAAGTGTCAGGTGTGTGTTACAAGAGAGGGAGGACTATGAGCACTGTAAGTGTCAGGTGTGTGTTAAAAGAGAGGGAGGACTATGAGCACTGTAAGTGTCAGGTGTGCGTTACAAGAGAGGGAGGACTATGAGCACTGTAAGTACACATTATTGAACATGCTTGGTAAAAGTGTAAAAGTGCACGCCACCGCAGTCTGAACCGTTATCTGCGCCAGTCAACGCCGGCTTAGCTTGCCATGTTTTTCGGGGCACACATAGACCCTCTATTTTTTTCCAAAGCAATTAGTTTTTCAGAAAACCAAAATAGCATGTTTATTTAGCGGAAAACTATGAGCACTGTGAGTGTCAGGTGCGTGTTACAAGAGAGGGAGGAATATGAGCACTGTAAGTGTCAGGTGTGTATTACAAGAGAGGGAGGACTATGAGCACTGTAAGTGTCAGGTGAGTGTTACAAGAGAGGGCGTACTATGAGCGCTGTAAGTGTCAGGTGTGTGTTACAAGAGAGGGAGGACTATGAGCAATGTAAGTGTCAGGTGTGTGTTACAAGAGAGGGAGTACTATGAACACTGTAAGTGTCAGGTGTGTGTTACAAGAGAGGGAGTACTATGAGCACTGTAAGTGTCAGGTGTGTGTTACAAGAGAGGGAGTACTATGAGCACTGTAAGTGTCAGGTGTGTGTTACAAGAGACGGAGTACTATGAGCACTGTAAGTGTCAGGTGTGCGTTACAAGAGAGGGAGTACTATGAGCACTGTAAGTGTAAGGTGTGTGTTACAAGAGAGGGAGTACTATGACACTGTAGGTGTCAGGTGTGTGTTACAAGAGAGGGAGTACTATGAGCACTGTAAGTGTCAGGTGTGTGTTACAAGACAGGGAGTACTATGAGCACTGTAAGTGTCAGGTGTGTGTTACAAGAGAGGGAGTACTATGAGCACTGTAAGTGTCAGGTGTGCGTTACAAGAGAGGGAGTACTATGAGCACTGTAAGTGTCAGGTGTGTGTTACAAGAGAGGGAGTACTATGAGCACTGTAGGCGTCAGGTGTGTGTTACAAGAGCGGGAGTACTATGAGCACTGTAAGTGTCAGGTGTGTGTTACAAGAGAGGGAGTACTATGAGCACTGTAAGTGTCAGGTGTGTGTTACAAGAGAGGGAGTACTATGAGCACTGTAAGTGTCAGGTGTGTGTTACAAGAGAGGAAGTACTATGAGCACTGTAAGTGTCAGGTGTGCGTTACAAGAGAGGGAGGACTATGAGCACTATAAGTGTCAGGTGTGCGTTACAAGACAGTTAGGACTATGAGCACTGTGAGTGTCAGATGTGTGTTACAAGAGAGGGAGTACTATGAGCACTATAAGTTTCAGGTGTGTGTTACAAGGGAGGGAGGACTATGAGCACTGTAAGAGTCAGGTGTGTGTTACAAGAGAGGGAGTACTATGAGCACTGTAAGTGTCAGGTGTGCGTTACAAGAGAGGGAGTACTATGAGCACTGTAAGTGTCAGGTGTGTGTTACAAGAGAGGGAACACTATGAGCACTGTAAGTGTCAGGTGTGTGTTACAAGAGAGGGAGGAGTATGAGCACTGTAAGTGTCAGGTGTGTGTTACAAGAGAGGGAGTACTATGAGCACTGTAAGTGTCAGGTGTGTGTTACAAGAGAGGGAGGACTATGAGCACTGTAAGTGTCAGGTGTGTGTTACAAGAGAGGGAGTACTATGAGCACTGTAAGTGTCAGGTGTGTGTTACAAGAGAGGGAGGACTATGAGCACTGTATGTGTCAGGTGTGTGTTACAAGAGAGGGAGTACTATGAGCGCTGTAAGTGTCAGGTGTGTTTTACAAGAGAGGGAGGACTATGAGCACTGTAAGTGTCAGGTGTGTGTTACAAGAGAGGGAGTACTATGAGCACTGTAAGTGTCAGGTGTGTGTTACAAGAGAGGCAGGACTATGAGCACTGTAAGTGTCAGGTGTGTGTTAAAAGAGAGGGAGGACTATGAGCACTGTAAGTGTCAGGTGTGCGTTACAAGAGAGGGAGGACTATGAGCACTGTAAGTACACATTATTGAACATGCTTGGTAAAAGTGTAAAAGTGCACGCCACCGCAGTCTGAACCGTTATCTGCGCCAGTCAACGCCGGCTTAGCTTGCCATTTTTTCGGGGCACACATAGACCCTCTATTTTTTTCCAAAGCAATTAGTTTTTCAGAAAACCAAAATAGCATGTTTATTTAGCGGAAAACTATGAGCACTGTGAGTGTCAGGTGCGTGTTACAAGAGAGGGAGGAATATGAGCACTGTAAGTGTCAGGTGTGTATTACAAGAGAGGGAGGACTATGAGCACTGTAAGTGTCAGGTGTGTGTTACAAGAGAGGGCGTACTATGAGCGCTGTAAGTGTCAGGTGTGTGTTACAAGAGAGGGAGGACTATGAGCAATGTAAGTGTCAGGTGTGTGTTACAAGAGAGGGAGTACTATGAGCACTGTAAGTGTCAGGTGTGTGTTACAAGAGAGGGAGTACTATGAGCACTGTAAGTGTCAGGTGTGTGTTACAAGAGAGGGAGTACTATGAGCACTGTAAGTGTCAGGTGTGTGTTACAAGAGACGGAGTACTATGAGCACTGTAAGTGTCAGGTGTGCGTTACAAGAGAGGGAGTACTATGAGCACTGTAAGTGTAAGGTGTGTGTTACAAGAGAGGGAGTACTATGAGCACAGTAGGTGTCAGGTGTGTGTTACAAGAGAAGGTGTACTATGAGCACTGTACGTGTCAGACGTGTGTTACAAGAGAGGGAGTACTATGAGCACTGTAAGTGTCAGGTGTGTGTTACAAGAGAGGGAGTACTATGAGCACTGTAAGTGTCAGGTGTGTGTTACATTAGAGGGAGTACTATGAGCACTGTAAGTGTCAGGTGTGTGTTACAAGAGAGGGAGTACTATGAGCACTGTAAGTGTCAGGTGTGCGTTACAAGAGAGGGAGGACTATGAGCACTATAAGTGTCAGGTGTGCGTTACAAGAGAGGGAGGACTATGAGCACTGTGAGTGTCAGGTGTGTGTTACAAGAGAGGGAGTACTATGAGCACTGTAAGTGTCAGGTGTGCGTTACAAGAGAGGGAGTACTATGAGCACTGTAAGTGTCAGGTGTGCGTTACAAGAGAGGGAGTACTATGAGCACTGTAAGTGTCAGGTGTGTGTTACAAGAGAGGGAATACTATGAGCACTGTAAGTGTCAGGTTTGTGTTACAAGAGAGGGAGGACTATGAGCACTGTAAGTGTCAGGTGTGTGTTACAAGAGAGGGAGTACTATGAGCACTGTAAGTGTCAGGTGTGTGTTACAAGAGAGGGAGGACTATGAGCACTGTAAGTGTCAGGTGTGTGTTAAAAGAGAGGGAGGACTTTGAGCACTGTAAGTGTCAGGTGTGCGTTACAAGAGAGGGAAGACTATGAGCACTGTAAGTACACATTATTGAACATGCTTGGTAAAAGTGTAAAAGTGCACGCCACCGCAGTCTGAACCGTTATCTGCGCCAGTCAACGCCGGCTTAGCTTGCCATGTTTTTCGGGGCACACATAGACCCTCTATTTTTTTTCAAAGCAAATAGTTTTTCAGAAAACCAAAATAACATGTTTATTTAGCGGAAAACTATGAGCACTGTGAGTGTCAGGTGCGTGTTACAAGAGAGGGAGTACTATGAGCACAGTAAGTGTCAGGTGTGTGTTACAAGAGAGGGAATACTATGAGCACTGTAAGTTTCAGGTGTGTGTTACAAGAGAGGGAGGACTATGAGCACTGTAAGTGTCAGGTGTGTGTTACAAGAGAGGGAGTACTATGAGCACTGTAAGTGTCAGGTGTGTGTTAAAAGAGAGGGAGGACTATGAGCACTGTAAGTGTCAGGTGTGCGTTACAAGAGAGGGAGTACTATGAGCACTGTAAGTGTCAGGTGTGTGTTACAAGAGAGGGAGTACTATGAGCACTGTAAGTGTCAGGTGTGTGTTACAAGAGAGGGAGTACTATGAGCACTGTAAGTGTCAGGTGTGTGTTACAAGAGAGGGAGTACTATGAGCACTGTAAGTGTCAGGTGTGTGTTACATGAGAGGGAGTACTATGAGCACTGTTTGTGTCAGGTGTGCGTTACAAGAGAGGGAGGACTATGAGCATTATAAGTGTCAGGTGTGCGTTACAAGAGAGGGAGGACTATGAGCACTGTGAGTGTCAGGTGTGTGTTACAAGAGAGGGAGTACTATGAGCACTGCAAGTGTCAGGTGTGTGTTAAAGAGAGGGAGGACTATGAGCACTGTAAGTGTCAGGTGTGTGTTACAAGAGAGGGAATACTATGAGCACTGTAAGTGTCATGTGTGTGTTACAAGAGAGGGAGGACTATGAGTTCTGTAAGTGTCAGGTGTGTGTTACAAGAGAGGGAGTACTATGAGCACTGTAAGTGTCAGGTGTGTGTCACAAGAGAGGGAGGACTATGAGCACTGTAAGTGTCAGGTGTGTGTTAAAGAGAGGGAGGACTATGAGCACTGTAAGTGTCAGGTGTGCGTTACAAGAGAGGGAGGACTATGAGCACTGTAAGTACACATTATTGAACATGCTTGGTAAAAGTGTAAAAGTGCACGCCACCGCAGTCTGAACCGTTATCTGCGCCAGTCAACGCCGGCTTAGCTTGCCATGTTTTTCGGGGCACACATAGACCCTCTATTTTTTTCCAAAGCAATTAGTTTTTCAGAAAACCAAAATAGCATGTTTATTTAGCGGAAAACTATGAGCACTGTGAGTGTCAGGTGCGTGTTACAAGAGAGGGAGGAATATGAGCACTGCAAGTGTCAGGTGTGTGTTACAAGAGAGGGAGTACTATGAGCACTGTAAGTGTCAGGTGTGTGTTACAAGAGAGGGAGTACTATGAGCACTGTAAGTGTCAGGTGTGTGTTACAAGAGAGGGAGTACTATGAGCACTGTAAGTGTCAGGTGTGTGTTACAAGAGAGGGAGTACTATGAGCACTGTAAGTGTCAGGTGTGTGTTACAAGAGACGGAGTACTATGAGCACTGTAAGTGTCAGGTGTGCGTTACAAGAGAGGGAGTACTATGAGCACTGTAAGTGTAAGGTGTGTGTTACAAGAGAGGGAGTACTATGAGCACAGTAGGTGTCAGGTGTGTGTTACAAGAGAGGGAGTACTATGAGCACTGTAAGTGTCAGACGTGTGTTACAAGAGAGGGAGTACTATGAGCACTGTAAATGTCAGGTGTGTGTTACAAGAGAGGGAGTACTATGAGCACTGTAACTGTCAGGTGTGTGTTACATTAGAGGGAGTACTATGGGCACTGTAAGTGTCAGGTGTGTGTTACAAGAGAGGGAGTACTATGAGCACTGTAAGTGTCAGGTGTGCGTTACAAGAGAGGGAGGACTATGAGCACTATAAGTGTCAGGTGTGCGTTACAAGAGAGGGAGGACTATGAGCACTGTAAGTGTCAGGTGTGCGTTACAAGAGGGGGAGTAATATGAGCACTGTAAGTGTCAGGTGTGCGTTACAAGAGAGGGAGTACTATGAGCACTGTAAGTGTCAGGTGTGTGTTACAGGAGAGGCAGGACTATGAGCACTGTAAGTGTCAGGTGGGTGTTACAACAGAGGGAGGACTATGAGCACTGTAAGTGTCAGGTGTGCGTTACAAGAGAGGGAGTACTATGAGCACTGTAAGTGTCAGGTGTGTGTTACAAGAGAGGGAGGACTATGAGCACTGTAAGTGTCAGGTGTGTGTTAAAAGAGAGGGAGTACCATGAGCACTGTAAGTGTCCGGTGTGCGTTACAAGAGAGGGAGTACTATGAGCACTGTAAGTGTCAGGTGTGTGTTACATGAGGGGGAGGTCTATGAGCACTGTAAGTGTCAGGTGTGTGTTACAAGAGAAGGAGGACTATGAGCACTGTAAGTGTCAGGTGTGTGTTACAAGAGAGGGAGTACTATGAGCACTGTAAGTGTCAGGTGTGTGTTACAAGAGAGGGAGTACTATGAGCACTGTAAGTGTCAGGTGTGCGATACAAGAGAGGGAGTACTATGAGCACTGTAAGTGTCAGGTGTGCGTTACAAGAGAGGGAGTACTATGAGAACTGTAAGTGTCAGGTGTGTGTTACAAGAGAGGGAGGACTATGAGCACTGTAAGTGTCAGGTGTGTGTTACAAGAGAGGGAGGACTATGAGCACTGTAAGTGTCAGGTGTGTGTTACAAGAGAGGGAGGACTATGAGCACTGTAAGTGTCAGGTGTGTGTTACAAGAGAGGGAGTACTATGAGCACTGTAAGGGTCAGGTGTGTGTTACAAGAGAGGGAGGACTATGAGCACTGTAAGTGTCAGGTGTGCATTACAAGAGAGGGAGAACTATGAGCACTGTATGTGTCAGGTGTTTGTTACAAGAGAGGGAGGACTATGAGCACTGTAAGTGTCAGGTGTGTGTTACAAGAGAGGGAGTACTATGAGCAATGTAAGTGTCAGGTGTGTGTTACAAGAGAGGGAGGACTATGAGCACTGTAAGTGTCAGGTGTGTATTACAAGAGAGGGAGGACTATGAGCACTGTAAGTGTCAGGTGTGTGTTACAAGAGAGGGAGGACTATGAGCACTGTAAGTGTCAGGTGTGTGTTACAAGAGAGGGAGTACTATGAGCATTGTAAGTGTCAGGTGTGCGTTACAAGAGGGGGAGTACTATGAGCACTGTAAGTGTCAGGTGTGCGTTACAAGAGAGGGAGTACTATGAGCACTCTAAGTGTCAGGTGTGTGTTACAAGAGAGGCAGGACTATGAGCACTGTAAGTGTCAGGTTGGTGTTACAACAGAGGGAGGACTATGAGCACTGTAAGTGTCAGGTGTGTGTTACAAGAGAGGGAGGACTATGAGCACTGTAAGTGTCAGGTGTGTGTTACAAGAGAGGGAGGACTATGAGCACTGTAAGTGTCAGGTGTGTGTTACAAGAGAGGGAGTACTATGAGCATTGTAAGTGTCAGGTGTGCGTTACAAGAGGGGGAGGACTATGAGCACTGTAAGTGTCAGGTGTGTGTAACAAGAGAGGGAGTACTATGAGCACTGTAAGAGTCAGGTGTGTGTTACAAGAGAGGGAGTACCATGAGCACTGTAAGTGTCAGGTGTGCGTTACAAGAGAGGCATGACTATGAGCACTGTAAGTGTCAGGTGTGTGTTACAAGAGAGGGAAGACTATGAGCACTGTAAGTGTCAGGTGTGTGTTACAAGAGAGGGAGGACTATGAGCACTGTAAGTGTCAGGTGTGCGTTACAAGAGAGGGAGTACTATGAGCACTGTAAGTGTCAGGTGTGTGTTACAAGAGAGGGAGGACTATGAGCACTGTAAGTGTCAGGTGTGTGTTACAAGAGAGGGAGTACTATGAGCACTGTAAGTGTCAGGTGTGTGTTACAAGAGAGGGAGTACTATGAGCACTGTAAGTGTCAGGTGTGTGTTACAAGAGAGGGAGGACTATGAACACTGTAATTGTCAGCTGTGTGTTACAAGAGAGGGAGGACTATGAGCACTGTAAGTGTCAGGTGTGGGTTACAAGAGAGGGAGTACTATGAGCATTGTAAGTGTCAGGTGTGCGTTACAAGAGAGGGAGTACTATGAGCACTGTAAGTGTCAGGTGTGCGTTACAAGGGTGGGAGGACTATGAGCACTGTAAGTGTCAGGTGTGTGTTACAAGAGAGGGAGTACTATGAGCACTTTAAGTGTCAGGTGTGCGTTACAAGAGAGGGAGGACTATGAGCACTGTAAGTGTCAGGTGTGCGTTACAAGAGAGGGAGTACTATGAGCACTGTAAGTGTCCGGTGTGTGTTAAAAGAGAGGGAGTACTATGAGCACTGTAAGTGTCAGGTGTGTGTTAAAAGAGAGGGAGGACTATGAGCACTGTAAGTGTCAGGTGTGTCTTACAAGAGAGGGAGTACTATGAGCACTGTAAGTGTCAGGTGTGTGTTACAAGAGAGGGAGGACTATGAGCAATGTAAGTGTCAGGTGTGTGTTACAAGAGAGGGAGTACTATGAGCACTGTAAGTGTCCGGTGTGTGTTACAAGAGAGGGAGGACTATGAGCACTGTAAGTGTCAGGTGTGTGTTACAAGAGAGGGAGTACCATGAGCACTGTAAGTGTCAGGTGTGCGTTACAAGAGAGGGAGTACTATGAGCACTGTAAGTGTCAGGTGTGTGTGACAAGAGAGGGAGGACTATGAGCACTGTAAGTGTCAGGTGTGTGTTACAAGAGAGGGAGAACTATGAGCACTGTAAGTGTCAGGTGTGTGTTACAAGAGAGGGAGTACTATGAGCACTGTAAGTGTCAGGTGTGTGTTACAAGAGAGGGAGTACTATGAGCACTGTAAGTGTCAGGTGTGTGTTACAAGAGAGGGAGGACTATGAGCACTGTAAGTGTCAGGTGTGTGTTACAAGAGAGGGAGTACCATGAGCACTGTAAGTGTCAGGTGTGCGTTACAAGAGAGGGAGTACTATGAGCACTGTAAGTGTCAGGTGTGTGTTACATGAGAGGGAGGTCTATGAGCACTGTAAGTGTCAGGTGTGTGTTACAAGTGAGGGAGGACTATGAGCACTGTAAGTGTCAGGTGTGTGTTACAAGAGAGGGAGTACTATGAGCACTGTAAGTGTCAGGTGTGTGTTACAAGAGAGGGAGTACTATGAGCACTGTAAGTGTCAGGTGTGCGTTAAAAGGGAGGGAGTACTATGAGCACTGTAAGTGTCAGGTGTGCGTTACAAGAGAGGGAGTACTATGAGAACTGTAAGTGTCAGGTGTGTGTTACAAGAGAGGGAGGACTATGAGCACTGTAAGTGTCAGGTGTGTGTTACAAGAGAGGGAGGACTATGAGCACTGTAAGTGTCAGGTGTGTGTTACAAGAGAGGGAGGACTATGAGCACTGTAAGTGTCAGGTGTGTGTTACAAGAGAGGGAGTACTATGAGCACTGTAAGTGTCAGGTGTGTGTTACAAGAGAGGGAGGACTATGAGCACTGTAAGTGTCAGGTGTGCATTACAAGAGAGGGAGAACTATGAGCACTGTATGTGTCAGGTGTTTGTAACAAGAGAGGGAGGACTATGAGCACTGTAAGTGTCAGGTGTGTGATACAAGAGAGGGAGTACTATGAGCACTGTAAGTGTCAGGTGGGTGTTACAACAGAGGGAGGACTATGAGCACTGTAAGTGTCAGGTGTGCGTTACAAGAGAGGGAGTACTATGAGCACTGTAAGTGTCAGGTGTGTGTTACAAGAGAGGGAGGACTATGAGCACTGTAAGTGTCAGGTGTGTGTTAAAAGAGAGGGAGTACCATGAGCACTGTAAGTGTCCGGTGTGCGTTACAAGAGAGGGAGTACTATGAGCACTGTAAGTGTCAGGTGTGTGTTACATGAGGGGGAGGTCTATGAGCACTGTAAGTGTCAGGTGTGTGTTACAAGAGAGGGAGGACTATGAGCACTGTATGTGTCAGGTGTGTGTTACAAGAGAGGGAGTACTATGAGCACTGTAAGTGTCAGGTGTGTGTTACAAGAGAGGGAGTACTATGAGCACTGTAAGTGTCAGGTGTGCGATACAAGAGAGGGAGTACTATGAGCACTGTAAGTGTCAGGTGTGCGTTACAAGAGAGGGAGTACTATGAGAACTGTAAGTGTCAGGTGTGTGTTACAAGAGAGGGAGGACTATGAGCACTGTAAGTGTCAGGTGTGTGTTACAAGAGAGGGAGGACTATGAGCACTGTAAGTGTCAGGTGTGTGTTACAAGAGAGGGAGGACTATGAGCACTGTAAGTGTCAGGTGTGTGTTACAAGAGAGGGAGTACTATGAGCACTGTAAGGGTCAGGTGTGTGTTACAAGAGAGGGAGGACTATGAGCACTGTAAGTGTCAGGTGTGCATTACAAGAGAGGGAGAACTATGAGCACTGTATGTGTCAGGTGTTTGTTACAAGAGAGGGAGGACTATGAGCACTGTAAGTGTCAGGTGTGTGTTACAAGAGAGGGAGTACTATGAGCAATGTAAGTGTCAGGTGTGTGTTACAAGAGAGGGAGGACTATGAGCACTGTAAGTGTCAGGTGTGTGTTACAAGAGAGGGAGGACTATGAGCACTGTAAGTGTCAGGTGTGTGTTACAAGAGAGGGAGGACTTTGAGCACTGTAAGTGTCAGGTGTGTGTTACAAGAGAGGGAGTACTATGAGCATTGTAAGTGTCAGGTGTGCGTTACAAGAGGGGGAGTACTATGAGGACTGTAAGTGTCAGGTGTGCGTTACAAGAGAGGGAGTACTATGAGCACTGTAAGTGTCAGGTGTGTGTTACAAGAGAGGCAGGACTATGAGCACTGTAAGTGTCAGGTTGGTGTTACAACAGAGGGAGGACTATGAGCACTGTAAGTGTCAGGTGTGCGTTACAAGAGAGGGAGGACTATGAGCACTGTAAGTGTCAGGTGTGCGTTACAAGGGAGGGACGACTATGAGCACTGTAAGTGTCAGGTGTGTGTTACAAGAGAGGGAGTACTATGAGCACTGTAAGTGTTAGGTGTGCGTTAAAAGAGAGGGAGTACTATGAGCACTGTAAGTGTCAGGTGTGTGTTACAAGAGAGGCAGGACTATGAGAACTGTAAGTGCCAGGTGTGTGTTACAAGAGAGGGAGGACTATGAGCACTGTAAGTGTCAGGTGTGCGTTACAAAAGAGGGAGGACTATGAGCACCGTAAGTGTCAGGTGTGCGTTACAAGAGGGGGAGGACTATGAGCACTGTAAGTGTCAGGTGTGTGTAACAAGAGAGGGAGTACTATGAGCACTGTAAGAGTCAGGTGTGTGTTACAAGAGAGGGAGTACCATGAGCACTGTAAGTGTCAGGTGTGCGTTACAAGAGAGGCATGACTATGAGCACTGTAAGTGTCAGGTGTGTGTTACAAGAGAGGGAAGACTATGAGCACTGTAAGTGTCAGGTGTGTGTTACAAGAGAGGGAGGACTATGAGCACTGTAAGTGTCAGGTGTGTTTTACAAGAGAGGGAGTGCTATGAGCACTGTAAGTGTCAGGTGTGTGTTACAAGAGAGGGAGGACTATGAGCACTGTAAGTGTCAGGTGTGCGTTACAAGAGAGGGAGTACTATGAGCACTGTAAGTGTCAGGTGTGTGTTACAAGAGAGGGAGGACTATGAGCACTGTAAGTGTCAGGTGTGTGTTACAAGAGAGGGAGTACTATGAGCACTGTAAGTGTCAGGTGTGTGTTACAAGAGAGGGAGTACTATGAGCACTGTAAGTGTCAGGTGTGTGTTACAAGAGAGGGAGGACTATGAACACTGTAAGTGTCAGGTGTGTGTTACAAGAGAGGGAGGACTATGAGCACTGTAAGTGTCAGGTGTGGGTTACAAGAGAGGGAGTACTATGAGCATTGTAAGTGTCAGGTGTGCGTTACAAGAGAGGGAGTACTATGAGCACTGTAAGTGTCAGGTGTGCGTTACAAGGGTGGGAGGACTATGAGCACTGTAAGTGTCAGGTGTGTGTTACAAGAGAGGGAGTACTATGAGCACTTTAAGTGTCAGGTGTGCGTTACAAGAGAGGGAGGACTATGAGCACTGTAAGTGTCAGGTGTGCGTTACAAGAGAGGGAGTACTAAGAGCACTGTAAGTGTCCGGTGTGTGTTAAAAGAGAGGGAGTACTATGAGCACTGTAAGTGTCAGGTGTGTGTTAAAAGAGAGGGAGGACTATGAGCACTGTAAGTGTCAGGTGTGTCTTACAAGAGAGGGAGTACTATGAGCACTGTAAGTGTCAGGTGTGTGTTACAAGAGAGGGAGGACTATGAGCAATGTAAGTGTCAGGTGTGTGTTACAAGAGAGGGAGTACTATGAGCAGTGTAAGTGTCAGGTGTGTGTTACAAGAGAGGGAGGACTATGAGCACTGTAAGTGTCAGGTGTGTGTTACAAGAGAGGGAGTACCATGAGCACTGTAAGTGTCAGGTGTGCGTTACAAGAGAGGGAGTACTATGAGCACTGTAAGTGTCAGGTGTGTGTGACAAGAGAGGGAGGACTATGAGCACTGTAAGTGTCAGGTGTGTGTTACAAGAGAGGGAGAACTATGAGCACTGTAAGTGTCAGGTGTGTGTTACAAGAGAGGGAGTACTATGAGCACTGTAAGTGTCAGGTGTGTGTTACAAGAGAGGGAGTACTATGAGCACTGTAAGTGTCAGGTGTGTGTTACAAGAGAGGGAGGACTATGAGCACTGTAAGTGTCAGGTGTGTGTTACAAGAGAGGGAGTACCATGAGCACTGTAAGTGTCAGGTGTGCGTTACAAGAGAGGGAGTACTATGAGCACTGTAAGTGTCAGGTGTGTGTTACATGAGAGGGAGGTCTATGAGCACTGTAAGTGTCAGGTGTGTGTTACAAGTGAGGGAGGACTATGAGCACTGTAAGTGTCAGGTGTGTGTTACAAGAGAGGGAGTACTATGAGCACTGTGTCAGGTGTGTGTTACAAGAGAGGGAGTACTATGAGCACTGTAAGTGTCAGGTGTGCGTTAAAAGGGAGGGAGTACTATGAGCACTGTAAGTGTCAGGTGTGCGTTACAAGAGAGGGAGTACTATGAGAACTGTAAGTGTCAGGTGTGTGTTACAAGAGAGGGAGGACTATGAGCACTGTAAGTGTCAGGTGTGTGTTACAAGACAGGGAGGACTATGAGCACTGTAAGTGTCAGGTGTGTGTTACAAGAGAGGGAGGACTATGAGCACTGTAAGTGTCAGGTGTGTGTTACAAGAGAGGGAGTACTATGAGCACTGTAAGTGTCAGGTGTGTGTTACAAGAGAGGGAGGACTATGAGCACTGTAAGTGTCAGGTGTGCATTACAAGAGAGGGAGAACTATGAGCACTGTATGTGTCAGGTGTTTGTAACAAGAGAGGGAGGACTATGAGCACTGTAAGTGTCAGGTGTGTGATACAAGAGAGGGAGTACTATGAGCAATGTAAGTGTCAGGTGTTTGTTACAAGAGAGGGAGGACTATGAGCACTGTAAGTGTCAGGTGTGTGTTACAAGAGAGGGAGGACTATGAGCACTGTAAGTGTCAGGTGTGTGTTACAAGAGAGGGAGGACTATGAGCACGGTAAGTGTCAGGTGTGTGTTACAAGAGAGGGAGTACTATGAGCATTGTAAGTGTCAGGTGTGCGTTACAAGAGGGGGAGTACTATGAGCACTGTAAGTGTCAGGTGTGTGTTACAAGAGAGGCAGGACTATGAGCACTGTAAGTGTCAGGTGGGTGTTACAACAGAGGGAGGACTATGAGCACTGTAAGTGTCAGGTGTGCGTTACAAGGGAGGGAGGACTATGAGCACTGTAAGTGTCAGGTGTGTGTTACAAGAGAGGGAGGAATATGACCACTGTAAGTGCCAGGTGTGCGTTACAAGAGAGGGAGTACTATGAGCACTGTAAGTGTCAGGTGTGTGTTACAAGAGAGGGAGGACTATGAGCACTGTAAGTGTCAGGTGTGTGTTAAAGAGAGGGAGCACCATGAGCACTGTAAGTGTCAGGTGTGCGTTACAAGAGAGGGAGTACTATGAGGACTGTAAGTGTCAGGTGTGTGTTACAAGAGAGGGAGGACTATGAGCACTGTAAGTGTCAGGTGTGTATTACAAGAGAGGGAGGACTATGAGCACTGTAAGTGTCAGATGTGTGTTACAAGAGAGGGAATACTATGAGCGCTGTAAGTTTCAGGTGTGTGTTACAAGAGAGGGAGGACTATGAGCAATGTAGGTGTCAGGTGTGTGTTACAAGAGAGGGAGTACTATGAGCACTGTAAGTGTCAGGTGTGTGTTACAAGAGAGGGAGTACTATGAGCACTGTAAGTGTCATGTGTGTGTTACAAGAGAGGGAGTACTATGAGCACTGTAAGTGTCAGGTGTGTATTACAAGAGAGGGAGAACTATGAGCACTGTAAGAGTCAGGTGTGTGTTACAAGAGAGGGAGTACTATGAGCACTGTAAGAGTCAGGTGTGTGTTATAAGAGAGGGAGTACTATGAGCACTGTAAGTGTCAGGTGTGTGTTACAAGAGAGGGAGTACTATGAGCACTGTAGGTGTCAGGTGTGTGTTACAAGAGAGGGAGTACTATGAGCACTGTAAGTGTCAGGTGTGCGTTACAAGAGAGGGAGTACTATGAGCACTGTAAGTGTTAGGTGTGAGTTACAAGAGAGGGAGTACTATGAGCACTGTAAGTGTCAAGTGTGTGTTACAAGAGAGGGAGGACTATGAGCACTGTAAGTGTCAGGTGTGTGTTACAAGAGAGGGAGGACTATGAGCACTGTAAGTGTCAGGTGTGTGTTACAAGAGAGGGAGGACTATGAGCACTGTATGTCTCAGGTGTGTGTTACAAGAGAGGGAGTACTATGAGCACTGTAAGTGTCAGGTGTGTGTTACAAGAGAGGGAGTACTATGAGCACTGTAAGTGTCAGGTGTGCGATACAAGAGAGGGAGTACTATGAGCACTGTAAGTGTCAGGTGTGCGTTACAAGAGAGGGAGTACTATGAGAACTGTAAGTGTCAGGTGTGTGTTACAAGAGAGGGAGGACTATGAGCACTGTAAGTGTCAGGTGTGTGTTACAAGAGAGGGAGGACTATGAGCACTGTAAGTGTCAGGTGTGTGTTACAAGAGAGGGAGGACTATGAGCACTGTAAGTGTCAGGTGTGTGTTACAAGAGAGGGAGTACTATGAGCACTGTAAGGGTCAGGTGTGTGTTACAAGAAAGGGAGGACTATGAGCACTGTAAGTGTCAGGTGTGCATTACAAGAGAGGGAGAACTATGAGCACTGTATGTGTCAGGTGTTTGTTACAAGAGAGGGAGGACTATGAGCACTGTAAGTGTCAGGTGTGTGTTACAAGAGAGGGAGTACTATGAGCAATGTAAGTGTGAGGTGTGTGTTACAAGAGAGGGAGGACTATGAGCACTGTAAGTGTCAGGTGTGTGTTACAAGAGAGGGAGGACTATGAGCACTGTAAGTGTCAGGTGTGTGTTACAAGAGAGGGAGGACTTTGAGCACTGTAAGTGTCAGGTGTGTGTTACAAGAGAGGGAGTACTATGAGCATTGTAAGTGTCAGGTGTGCGTTACAAGAGGGGGAGTACTATGAGGACTGTAAGTGTCAGGTGTGCGTTACAAGAGAGGGAGTACTATGAGCACTGTAAGTGTCAGGTGTGTGTTACAAGAGAGGCAGGACTATGAGCACTGTAAGTGTCAGGTTGGTGTTACAACAGAGGGAGGACTATGAGCACTGTAAGTGTCAGGTGTGCGTTACAAGAGAGGGAGGACTATGAGCACTGTAAGTGTCAGGTGTGCGTTACAAGGGAGGGACGACTATGAGCACTGTAAGTGTCAGGTGTGTGTTACAAGAGAGGGAGTACTATGAGCACTGTAAGTGTTAGGTGTGCGTTAAAAGAGAGGGAGTACTATGAGCACTGTAAGTGTCAGGTGTGTGTTACAAGAGAGGCAGGACTATGAGAACTGTAAGTGCCAGGTGTGTGTTACAAGAGAGGGAGGACTATGAGCACTGTAAGTGTCAGGTGTGCGTTACAAAAGAGGGAGGACTATGAGCACCGTAAGTGTCAGGTGTGCGTTACAAGAGGGGGAGGACTATGAGCACTGTAAGTGTCAGGTGTGTGTAACAAGAGAGGGAGTACTATGAGCACTGTAAGAGTCAGGTGTGTGTTACAAGAGAGGGAGTACCATGAGCACTGTAAGTGTCAGGTGTGCGTTACAAGAGAGGCATGACTATGAGCACTGTAAGTGTCAGGTGTGTGTTACAAGAGAGGGAAGACTATGAGCACTGTAAGTGTCAGGTGTGTGTTACAAGAGAGGGAGGACTATGAGCACTGTAAGTGTCAGGTGTGTTTTACAAGAGAGGGAGTGCTATGAGCACTGTAAGTGTCAGGTGTGTGTTACAAGAGAGGGAGGACTATGAGCACTGTAAGTGTCAGGTGTGCGTTACAGGAGAGGGAGTACTATGAGCACTGTAAGTGTCAGGTGTGTGTTACAAGAGAGGGAGGACTATGAGCACTGTAAGTGTCAGGTGTGTGTTACAAGAGAGGGAGTACTATGAGCACTGTAAGTGTCAGGTGTGTGTTACAAGAGAGGGAGTACTATGAGCACTGTAAGTGTCAGGTGTGTGTTACAAGAGAGGGAGGACTATGAACACTGTAAGTGTCAGGTGTGTGTTACAAGAGAGGGAGGACTATGAGCACTGTAAGTGTCAGGTGTGGGTTACAAGAGAGGGAGTACTATGAGCATTGTAAGTGTCAGGTGTGCGTTACAAGAGAGGGAGTACTATGAGCACTGTAAGTGTCAGGTGTGCGTTACAAGGGTGGGAGGACTATGAGCACTGTAAGTGTCAGGTGTGTGTTACAAGAGAGGGAGTACTATGAGCACTTTAAGTGTCAGGTGTGCGTTACAAGAGAGGGAGGACTATGAGCACTGTAAGTGTCAGGTGTGCGTTACAAGAGAGGGAGTACTAAGAGCACTGTAAGTGTCCGGTGTGTGTTAAAAGAGAGGGAGTACTATGAGCACTGTAAGTGTCAGGTGTGTGTTAAAAGAGAGGGAGGACTATGAGCACTGTAAGTGTCAGGTGTGTCTTACAAGAGAGGGAGTACTATGAGCACTGTAAGTGTCAGGTGTGTGTTACAAGAGAGGGAGGACTATGAGCAATGTAAGTGTCAGGTGTGTGTTACAAGAGAGGGAGTACTATGAGCAGTGTAAGTGTCAGGTGTGTGTTACAAGAGAGGGAGGACTATGAGCACTGTAAGTGTCAGGTGTGTGTTACAAGAGAGGGAGTACCATGAGCACTGTAAGTGTCAGGTGTGCGTTACAAGAGAGGGAGTACTATGAGCACTGTAAGTGTCAGGTGTGTGTGACAAGAGAGGGAGGACTATGAGCACTGTAAGTGTCAGGTGTGTGTTACAAGAGAGGGAGAACTATGAGCACTGTAAGTGTCAGGTGTGTGTTACAAGAGAGGGAGTACTATGAGCAGTGTAAGTGTCAGGTGTGTGTTACAAGAGAGGGAGTACTATGAGCACTGTAAGTGTCAGGTGTGTGTTACAAGAGAGGGAGGACTATGAGCACTGTAAGTGTCAGGTGTGTGTTACAAGAGAGGGAGTACCATGAGCACTGTAAGTGTCAGGTGTGCGTTACAAGAGAGGGAGTACTATGAGCACTGTAAGTGTCAGGTGTGTGTTACATGAGAGGGAGGTCTATGAGCACTGTAAGTGTCAGGTGTGTGTTACAAGTGAGGGAGGACTATGAGCACTGTAAGTGTCAGGTGTGTGTTACAAGAGAGGGAGTACTATGAGCACTGTAAGTGTCAGGTGTGTGTTACAAGAGAGGGAGTACTATGAGCACTGTAAGTGTCAGGTGTGCGTTAAAAGGGAGGGAGTACTATGAGCACTGTAAGTGTCAGGTGTGCGTTACAAGAGAGGGAGTACTATGAGAACTGTAAGTGTCAGGTGTGTGTTACAAGAGAGGGAGGACTATGAGCACTGTAAGTGTCAGGTGTGTGTTACAAGAGAGGGAGGACTATGAGCACTGTAAGTGTCAGGTGTGTGTTACAAGAGAGGGAGGACTATGAGCACTGTAAGTGTCAGGTGTGTGTTACAAGAGAGGGAGTACTATGAGCACTGTAAGTGTCAGGTGTGTGTTACAAGAGAGGGAGGACTATGAGCACTGTAAGTGTCAGGTGTGCATTACAAGAGAGGGAGAACTATGAGCACTGTATGTGTCAGGTGTTTGTAACAAGAGAGGGAGGACTATGAGCACTGTAAGTGTCAGGTGTGTGATACAAGAGAGGGAGTACTATGAGCAATGTAAGTGTCAGGTGTTTGTTACAAGAGAGGGAGGACTATGAGCACTGTAAGTGTCAGGTGTGTGTTACAAGAGAGGGAGGACTATGAGCACTGTAAGTGTCAGGTGTGTGTTACAAGAGAGGGAGGACTATGAGCACGGTAAGTGTCAGGTGTGTGTTACAAGAGAGGGAGTACTATGAGCATTGTAAGTGTCAGGTGTGCGTTACAAGAGGGGGAGTACTATGAGCACTGTAAGTGTCAGGTGTGTGTTACAAGAGAGGCAGGACTATGAGCACTGTAAGTGTCAGGTGGGTGTTACAACAGAGGGAGGACTATGAGCACTGTAAGTGTCAGGTGTGCGTTACAAGGGAGGGAGGACTATGAGCACTGTAAGTGTCAGGTGTGTGTTACAAGAGAGGGAGGAATATGACCACTGTAAGTGCCAGGTGTGCGTTACAAGAGAGGGAGTACTATGAGCACTGTAAGTGTCAGGTGTGTGTTACAAGAGAGGGAGGACTATGAGCACTGTAAGTGTCAGGTGTGTGTTAAAGAGAGGGAGCACCATGAGCACTGTAAGTGTCAGGTGTGCGTTACAAGAGAGGGAGTACTATGAGGACTGTAAGTGTCAGGTGTGTGTTACAAGAGAGGGAGGACTATGAGCACTGTAAGTGTCAGGTGTGTATTACAAGAGAGGGAGGACTATGAGCACTGTAAGTGTCAGATGTGTGTTACAAGAGAGGGAATACTATGAGCGCTGTAAGTTTCAGGTGTGTGTTACAAGAGAGGGAGGACTATGAGCAATGTAGGTGTCAGGTGTGTGTTACAAGAGAGGGAGTACTATGAGCACTGTAAGTGTCAGGTGTGTGTTACAAGAGAGGGAGTACTATGAGCACTGTAAGTGTCAGGTGTGTGTTACAAGAGAGGGAGTACTATGAGCACTGTAAGTGTCAGGTGTGTATTACAAGAGAGGGAGAACTATGAGCACTGTAAGAGTCAGGTGTGTGTTACAAGAGAGGGAGTACTATGAGCACTGTAAGAGTCAGGTGTGTGTTATAAGAGAGGGAGTACTATGAGCACTGTAAGTGTCAGGTGTGTTTTACAAGAGAGGGAGTACTATGAGCACTGTAAGTGTCAGGTGTGTGTTACAAGAGAGGGAGTACTATGAGCACTGTAAGTGTCAGGTGTGCGTTACAAGAGAGGGAGTACTATGAGCACTGTAAGTGTTAGGTGTGAGTTACAAGAGAGGGAGTACTATGAGCACTGTAAGTGTCAAGTGTGTGTTACAAGAGAGGGAGGACTATGAGCACTGTAAGTGTCAGGTGTGTGTTACAAGAGAGGGAGGACTATGAGCACTGTAAGTGTCAGGTGTGTGTTACAAGAGAGGGAGGACTATGAGCACTGTATGTCTCAGGTGTGTGTTACAAGAGAGGGAGTACTATGAGCACTGTAAGTGTCAGGTGTGTGTTACAAGAGAGGGAGGACTATGAGCACTGTAAGTGTCAGGTGTGCGTTACAAGAGAGGGAGTACTATGAGCACTGTAAGTGTCAGGTGTGTGTTACAAGAGAGGGAGTACTATGAGCACTGTAAGTGTCAGGTGTGTGTTACAAGAGAGGGAGGACTATGAGCACTGTAAGTGTCAGGTGTGTGTTACAAGAGAGGGAGTACAATGAGCACTGTAAGTGTCAGGTGTGTGTTACATGAGAGGGAGGACTATGAGCAGTGTAAGTGTCAGGTGTGTGTTACAAGAGAGGGAGTACTATGAGCATTGTAAGTGTCAGGTGTGCGTTACAAGAGAGGGAGTACTATGAGCACTGTAAGTGTCAGGTGTGCGTTACAAGTGAGGGAGTACTATGAGCACTGTAAGTGTCAGGTGTGTGTTACAAGAGAGGCAGGACTATGAGCACTGTAAGTGTCAGGTGGGTGTTACAACAGAGGGAGGACTATGAGCACTGTAAGTGTCAGGTGTGCGTTACAAGAGAGGGACGACTATGAGCACTGTAAGTGTCAGGTGTGCGTTACAAGAGAGGGAGGACTATGAGCACTGTAAGTGTCAGGTGTGTGTTACAAGAGAGGGAGTACTATGAGCACTGTAAGTGTCAGGTGTGCGTTACAAGAGAGGGAGTACTATGAGCACTGTAAGTGTCAGGTGTGTGTTACAAGAGAGGGAGTACTATGAGCACTGTAAGTGTCAGGTGTGTGTTACAAGAGAGGGAGTTCTATGAGCACTGTAAGTGTCAGGTGTGTGTTACAAGTGAGGGAGTACCATGAGCACTGTAAGGGTCAGGTGTGCGTTACAAGAGAGGGAGTACTATGAGCACTGTAAGTGTCAGGTGTGTGTTACAAGAGAGGGAGTACTATGAGCACTGTAAGTGTCAGGTGTGTTTTACAAGAGAGGGAGTACTATGAGCACTGTAAGTGTCAGGTGTGCGTTACAAGAGAGGGAGTATTATGAGCACTGTAAGTGTCAGGTGTGTGTTACAAGAGAGGGAGTACTATGAGCACTGTAAGTGTCAGGTGTGTGTTACAAGTGGGGGAGTACCATGAGCACTGTAAGGGTCAGGTGTGCGTTACAAGAGAGGGAGTACTATGAGCACTGTAAGTGTCAGGTGTGTTTAAAAAGAGAGGGAGGACTATGAGCACTGTAAGTGTCGGGTGTGTGTTACAAGAGAGGGAGGAGTATGAGCACTGTAAGTGTCAGGTGTGTGTTACAAGAGAGGGAGTACTATGAGCACGGTAAGTGTCACGTGTGTGTTACAAGAGAGGGAGGACTATGAGCAATGTAAGTGTCAGGTGTGTGTTACAAGAGAGGGAGTACTATGAGCACTGTAAGTGTCAGGTGTGTGTTAAAAGAGAGGGAGTACTATGAGCACTGTAAGTGTCAGGTGTGTGTTACAAGAGAGGGGTACTATGAGCACTGTAAGTGTCGGGTGTGTGTTACAAGAGAGGGAGTACTATGAGCACTGTAAGTGTCAGGTGTGTGTTACAAGAGAGGGAGGACTATGAGCACTGTAAGTGTCAGTTGTGTGCTACAAGAGAGGGAGTACTATGTGCACTGTAAGTGTCAGGTGTGTGTTACAAGAGTGGGAGTACTATGAGCACTGTAAGTGACAGGTGTGCGTTACAAGAGAGGGAGTACTATGAGCACTGTAAGTGTCAGGTGTGCGTTACAAGAGAGGGAGGACTATGAGCACTGTAAGTGTCAGGTGTGTGTTACACGAGAGGGAGTACTATGAGCACTGTAAGTGTCAGGTGTGTGTTACAAGAGAGGGAGGACTATGAGCACTGTAACTGTCAGGTGTGTGTTACAAGAGAGGGACTACTATGAGCACTGTAAGTGTCAGGCGTGTGTTACAAGAGAGGGAGGACTATGAGCAATGCAAGTGTCAGGTGTGCGTTACAAGAGAGGGAGGACTATGAGCACTGTAAGTGTCAGGTGTGTGTTACAAGAGAGGTAGGACTATGAGCACTGTAAGTGTCAGGTGTGTGTTACATGAGAGGTAGTACTATGAGCACTGTAAGTGTCAGGTGTGTGATACAAGAGAGGGAGGACTATGAGCACTGAAAGTGTCAGGTGTGTGTTACAAGAGAGGGAGAACTATGAGCACTGTAAGTGTCAGGTGTGCGTTACAAGAGAGGGAGGACTATGAGCACTGTAAGTTTCAGGTGTGTGTTACAAGAGAGGGAGTACTATGAGCACTGTAAGTGTCAGGTGTATGTTACAAGAGAGGGAGTACTATGAGCACTGTAAGTGTCAGGTGTGCGTTACAAGAGAGGGAGTACTATGAGCACTGTAAGTGTCAGGTGTGTGTTACAAGAGAGGGAGTACTATGAGCACTGTAGGTGTCAGGTGTGTGTTACAAGAGAGGGAGTACTATGAGCACTGTAAGTGTCAGGTGTGTGTTACAAGAGAGGGAGTACTATGAGCACTGTAAGTGTCAGGTGTGTGTTACAAGAGAGGGAGTACTATGAGCACTGTAAGTGTCAAGTGTGTGTTACAAGAGAGGGAGTACTATGAGCACTGTAAGTGTCAGGTGTGTGTTACAAGAGAGGGAGTACTATGAGCACTGTAAGTGTCAGGTGTGCGTTACAAGAGAGGGAGGACTATGAGCACTATAAGTGTCAGGTGTGCGTTACAAGAGAGTTAGGACTATGAGCACTGTGAGTGTCAGATGTGTGTTACAAGAGAGGGAGTACTATGAGCACTATAAGTGTCAGGTGTGTGTTACAAGGGAGGGAGGACTATGAGCACTGTAAGTGTCAGGTGTGTGTTACAAGAGAGGGAGTACTATGAGCACTGTAAGTGTCAGGTGTGCGTTACAAGAGAGGGAGTACTATGAGCACTGTAAGTGTCAGGTGTGTGTTACAAGAGAGGGAATACTATGAGCACTGTAAGTGTCAGGTGTGTGTTACAAGAGAGGGAGGACTATGAGCACTGTAAGTGTCAGGTGTGTGTTACAAGAGAGGGAGTACTATGAGCACTGTAAGTGTCAGGTGTGTGTTACAAGAGAGGGAGGACTATGAGCACTGTAAGTGTCAGGTGTGTGTTACAAGAGAGGGAGTACTATGAGCACTGTACGTGTCAGGTGTGTGTTACAAGAGAGGGAGGACTATGAGCACTGTAAGTGTCAGGTGTGTGTTACAAGAGAGGGAATACTATGAGCACTGTAAGTGTCAGGTGTGTGTTACAAGAGAGGGAGGACTATGAGCACTGTAAGTGTCAGGTGTGTGTTACAAGAGAGGGAGTACTATGAACACTGTAAGTGTCAGGTGTGTGTTACAAGAGAGGGAGGACTATGAGCACTGTAAGTGTCAGGTGTGTGTTAAAAGAGAGGGAGGACTATGAGCACTGTAAGTGTCAGGTGTGCGTTACAAGAGAGGGAGGACTATGAGCACTGTAAGTACACATTATTGAACATGCTTGGTAAAAGTGTAAAAGTGCACGCCACCGCAGTCTGAACCGTTATCTGCGCCAGTCAACGCCGGCTTAGCTTGCCATGTTTTTCGGGGCACACATAGACCCTCTATTTTTTTCCAAAGCAATTAGTTTTTCAGAAAACCAAAATAGCATGTTTATTTAGCGGAAAACTATGAGCACTGTGAGTGTCAGGTGCGTGTTACAAGAGAGGGAGGAATATGAGCACTGTAAGTGAAAAGTGTGTATTACAAGAGAGGGAGGACTATGAGCACTGTAAGTGTCAGGTGAGTGTTACAAGAGAGGGCGTACTATGAGCGCTGTAAGTGTCAGGTGTGTGTTACAAGAGAGGGAGGACTATGAGCAATGTAAGTGTCAGGTGTGTGTTACAAGAGAGGGAGTACTATGAACACTGTAAGTGTCAGGTGTGTGTTACAAGAGAGGGAGTACTATGAGCACTGTAAGTGTCAGGTGTGTGTTACAAGAGAGGGAGTACTATGAGCACTGTAAGTGTCAGGTGTGTGTTACAAGAGACGGAGTACTATGAGCACTGTAAGTGTCAGGTGTGCGTTACAAGAGAGGGAGTACTATGAGCACTGTAAGTGTAAGGTGTGTGTTACAAGAGAGGGAGTACTATGACACTGTAGGTGTCAGGTGTGTGTTACAAGAGAGGGAGTACTATGAGCACTGTAAGTGTCAGGTGTGTGTTACAAGACAGGGAGTACTATGAGCACTGTAAGTGTCAGGTGTGTGTTACAAGAGAGGGAGTACTATGAGCACTGTAAGTGTCAGGTGTGCGTTACAAGAGAGGGAGTACTATGAGCACTGTAAGTGTCAGGTGTGTGTTACAAGAGAGGGAGTACTATGAGCACTGTAGGCGTCAGGTGTGTGTTACAAGAGCGGGAGTACTATGAGCACTGTAAGTGTCAGGTGTGTGTTACAAGAGAGGGAGTACTATGAGCACTGTAAGTGTCAGGTGTGTGTTACAAGAGAGGGAGTACTATGAGCACTGTAAGTGTCAGGTGTGTGTTACAAGAGAGGAAGTACTATGAGCACTGTAAGTGTCAGGTGTGCGTTACAAGAGAGGGAGGACTATGAGCACTATAAGTGTCAGGTGTGCGTTACAAGACAGTTAGGACTATGAGCACTGTGAGTGTCAGATGTGTGTTACAAGAGAGGGAGTACTATGAGCACTATAAGTTTCAGGTGTGTGTTACAAGGGAGGGAGGACTATGAGCACTGTAAGAGTCAGGTGTGTGTTACAAGAGAGGGAGTACTATGAGCACTGTAAGTGTCAGGTGTGCGTTACAAGAGAGGGAGTACTATGAGCACTGTAAGTGTCAGGTGTGTGTTACAAGAGAGGGAACACTATGAGCACTGTAAGTGTCAGGTGTGTGTTACAAGAGAGGGAGGAGTATGAGCACTGTAAGTGTCAGGTGTGTGTTACAAGAGAGGGAGTACTATGAGCACTGTAAGTGTCAGGTGTGTGTTACAAGAGAGGGAGGACTATGAGCACTGTAAGTGTCAGGTGTGTGTTACAAGAGAGGGAGTACTATGAGCACTGTAAGTGTCAGGTGTGTGTTACAAGAGAGGGAGGACTATGAGCACTGTATGTGTCAGGTGTGTGTTACAAGAGAGGGAGTACTATGAGCGCTGTAAGTGTCAGGTGTGTTTTACAAGAGAGGGAGGACTATGAGCACTGTAAGTGTCAGGTGTGTGTTACAAGAGAGGGAGTACTATGAGCACTGTAAGTGTCAGGTGTGTGTTACAAGAGAGGCAGGACTATGAGCACTGTAAGTGTCAGGTGTGTGTTAAAAGAGAGGGAGGACTATGAGCACTGTAAGTGTCAGGTGTGCGTTACAAGAGAGGGAGTACTATGAGCACTGTAAGTGTCAGGTGTGTGTTACAAGAGAGGGAGTACTATGAGCACTGTAGGTGTCAGGTGTGTGTTACAAGAGAGGGAGTACTATGAGCACTGTAAGTGTCAGGTGTGTGTTACAAGAGAGGGAGTACTATGAGCACTGTAAGTGTCAGGTGTGTGTTACAAGAGAGGGAGTACTATGAGCACTGTAAGTGTCAAGTGTGTGTTACAAGAGAGGGAGTACTATGAGCACTGTAAGTGTCAGGTGTGTGTTACAAGAGAGGGAGTACTATGAGCACTGTAAGTGTCAGGTGTGCGTTACAAGAGAGGGAGGACTATGAGCACTATAAGTGTCAGGTGTGCGTTACAAGAGAGTTAGGACTATGAGCACTGTGAGTGTCAGATGTGTGTTACAAGAGAGGGAGTACTATGAGCACTATAAGTGTCAGGTGTGTGTTACAAGGGAGGGAGGACTATGAGCACTGTAAGTGTCAGGTGTGTGTTACAAGAGAGGGAGTACTATGAGCACTGTAAGTGTCAGGTGTGCGTTACAAGAGAGGGAGTACTATGAGCACTGTAAGTGTCAGGTGTGTGTTACAAGAGAGGGAATACTATGAGCACTGTAAGTGTCAGGTGTGTGTTACAAGAGAGGGAGGACTATGAGCACTGTAAGTGTCAGGTGTGTGTTACAAGAGAGGGAGTACTATGAGCACTGTAAGTGTCAGGTGTGTGTTACAAGAGAGGGAGGACTATGAGCACTGTAAGTGTCAGGTGTGTGTTACAAGAGAGGGAGTACTATGAGCACTGTACGTGTCAGGTGTGTGTTACAAGAGAGGGAGGACTATGAGCACTGTAAGTGTCAGGTGTGTGTTACAAGAGAGGGAATACTATGAGCACTGTAAGTGTCAGGTGTGTGTTACAAGAGAGGGAGGACTATGAGCACTGTAAGTGTCAGGTGTGTGTTACAAGAGAGGGAGTACTATGAACACTGTAAGTGTCAGGTGTGTGTTACAAGAGAGGGAGGACTATGAGCACTGTAAGTGTCAGGTGTGTGTTAAAAGAGAGGGAGGACTATGAGCACTGTAAGTGTCAGGTGTGCGTTACAAGAGAGGGAGGACTATGAGCACTGTAAGTACACATTATTGAACATGCTTGGTAAAAGTGTAAAAGTGCACGCCACCGCAGTCTGAACCGTTATCTGCGCCAGTCAACGCCGGCTTAGCTTGCCATGTTTTTCGGGGCACACATAGACCCTCTATTTTTTTCCAAAGCAATTAGTTTTTCAGAAAACCAAAATAGCATGTTTATTTAGCGGAAAACTATGAGCACTGTGAGTGTCAGGTGCGTGTTACAAGAGAGGGAGGAATATGAGCACTGTAAGTGTCAGGTGTGTATTACAAGAGAGGGAGGACTATGAGCACTGTAAGTGTCAGGTGAGTGTTACAAGAGAGGGCGTACTATGAGCGCTGTAAGTGTCAGGTGTGTGTTACAAGAGAGGGAGGACTATGAGCAATGTAAGTGTCAGGTGTGTGTTACAAGAGAGGGAGTACTATGAACACTGTAAGTGTCAGGTGTGTGTTACAAGAGAGGGAGTACTATGAGCACTGTAAGTGTCAGGTGTGTGTTACAAGAGAGGGAGTACTATGAGCACTGTAAGTGTCAGGTGTGTGTTACAAGAGACGGAGTACTATGAGCACTGTAAGTGTCAGGTGTGCGTTACAAGAGAGGGAGTACTATGAGCACTGTAAGTGTAAGGTGTGTGTTACAAGAGAGGGAGTACTATGACACTGTAGGTGTCAGGTGTGTGTTACAAGAGAGGGAGTACTATGAGCACTGTAAGTGTCAGGTGTGTGTTACAAGACAGGGAGTACTATGAGCACTGTAAGTGTCAGGTGTGTGTTACAAGAGAGGGAGTACTATGAGCACTGTAAGTGTCAGGTGTGCGTTACAAGAGAGGGAGTACTATGAGCACTGTAAGTGTCAGGTGTGTGTTACAAGAGAGGGAGTACTATGAGCACTGTAGGCGTCAGGTGTGTGTTACAAGAGCGGGAGTACTATGAGCACTGTAAGTGTCAGGTGTGTGTTACAAGAGAGGGAGTACTATGAGCACTGTAAGTGTCAGGTGTGTGTTACAAGAGAGGGAGTACTATGAGCACTGTAAGTGTCAGGTGTGTGTTACAAGAGAGGAAGTACTATGAGCACTGTAAGTGTCAGGTGTGCGTTACAAGAGAGGGAGGACTATGAGCACTATAAGTGTCAGGTGTGCGTTACAAGACAGTTAGGACTATGAGCACTGTGAGTGTCAGATGTGTGTTACAAGAGAGGGAGTACTATGAGCACTATAAGTTTCAGGTGTGTGTTACAAGGGAGGGAGGACTATGAGCACTGTAAGAGTCAGGTGTGTGTTACAAGAGAGGGAGTACTATGAGCACTGTAAGTGTCAGGTGTGCGTTACAAGAGAGGGAGTACTATGAGCACTGTAAGTGTCAGGTGTGTGTTACAAGAGAGGGAACACTATGAGCACTGTAAGTGTCAGGTGTGTGTTACAAGAGAGGGAGGAGTATGAGCACTGTAAGTGTCAGGTGTGTGTTACAAGAGAGGGAGTACTATGAGCACTGTAAGTGTCAGGTGTGTGTTACAAGAGAGGGAGGACTATGAGCACTGTAAGTGTCAGGTGTGTGTTACAAGAGAGGGAGTACTATGAGCACTGTAAGTGTCAGGTGTGTGTTACAAGAGAGGGAGTACTATGAGCACTGTAAGTGTCAGGTGTGTGTTACAAGAGAGGAAGTACTATGAGCACTGTAAGTGTCAGGTGTGCGTTACAAGAGAGGGAGGACTATGAGCACTATAAGTGTCAGGTGTGCGTTACAAGACAGTTAGGACTATGAGCACTGTGAGTGTCAGATGTGTGTTACAAGAGAGGGAGTACTATGAGCACTATAAGTTTCAGGTGTGTGTTACAAGGGAGGGAGGACCATGAGCACTGTAAGAGTCAGGTGTGTGTTACAAGAGAGGGAGTACTATGAGCACTGTAAGTGTCAGGTGTGCGTTACAAGAGAGGGGAGTACTATGAGCACTGTAAGTGTCAGGTGTGTGTTACAAGAGAGGGAACACTATGAGCACTGTAAGTGTCAGGTGTGTGTTACAAGAGAGGGAGGAGTATGAGCACTGTAAGTGTCAGGTGTGTGTTACAAGAGAGGGAGTACTATGAGCACTGTAAGTGTCAGGTGTGTGTTACAAGAGAGGGAGGACTATGAGCACTGTAAGTGTCAGGTGTGTGTTACAAGAGAGGGAGTACTATGAGCACTGTAAGTGTCAGGTGTGTGTTACAAGAGAGGGAGGACTATGAGCACTGTATGTGTCAGGTGTGTGTTACAAGAGAGGGAGTACTATGAGCGCTGTAAGTGTCAGGTGTGTTTTACAAGAGAGGGAGGACTATGAGCACTGTAAGTGTCAGGTGTGTGTTACAAGAGAGGGAGTACTATGAGCACTGTAAGTGTCAGGTGTGTGTTACAAGAGAGGCAGGACTATGAGCACTGTAAGTGTCAGGTGTGTGTTAAAAGAGAGGGAGGACTATGAGCACTGTAAGTGTCAGGTGTGCGTTACAAGAGAGGGAGTACTATGAGCACTGTAAGTGTCAGGTGTGTGTTACAAGAGAGGGAGTACTATGAGCACTGTAGGTGTCAGGTGTGTGTTACAAGAGAGGGAGTACTATGAGCACTGTAAGTGTCAGGTGTGTGTTACAAGAGAGGGAGTACTATGAGCACTGTAAGTGTCAGGTGTGTGTTACAAGAGAGGGAGTACTATGAGCACTGTAAGTGTCAAGTGTGTGTTACAAGAGAGGGAGTACTATGAGCACTGTAAGTGTCAGGTGTGTGTTACAAGAGAGGGAGTACTATGAGCACTGTAAGTGTCAGGTGTGCGTTACAAGAGAGGGAGGACTATGAGCACTATAAGTGTCAGGTGTGCGTTACAAGAGAGTTAGGACTATGAGCACTGTGAGTGTCAGATGTGTGTTACAAGAGAGGGAGTACTATGAGCACTATAAGTGTCAGGTGTGTGTTACAAGGGAGGGAGGACTATGAGCACTGTAAGTGTCAGGTGTGTGTTACAAGAGAGGGAGTACTATGAGCACTGTAAGTGTCAGGTGTGCGTTACAAGAGAGGGAGTACTATGAGCACTGTAAGTGTCAGGTGTGTGTTACAAGAGAGGGAATACTATGAGCACTGTAAGTGTCAGGTGTGTGTTACAAGAGAGGGAGGACTATGAGCACTGTAAGTGTCAGGTGTGTGTTACAAGAGAGGGAGTACTATGAGCACTGTAAGTGTCAGGTGTGTGTTACAAGAGAGGGAGGACTATGAGCACTGTAAGTGTCAGGTGTGTGTTACAAGAGAGGGAGTACTATGAGCACTGTACGTGTCAGGTGTGTGTTACAAGAGAGGGAGGACTATGAGCACTGTAAGTGTCAGGTGTGTGTTACAAGAGAGGGAATACTATGAGCACTGTAAGTGTCAGGTGTGTGTTACAAGAGAGGGAGGACTATGAGCACTGTAAGTGTCAGGTGTGTGTTACAAGAGAGGGAGTACTATGAACACTGTAAGTGTCAGGTGTGTGTTACAAGAGAGGGAGGACTATGAGCACTGTAAGTGTCAGGTGTGTGTTAAAAGAGAGGGAGGACTATGAGCACTGTAAGTGTCAGGTGTGCGTTACAAGAGAGGGAGGACTATGAGCACTGTAAGTACACATTATTGAACATGCTTGGTAAAAGTGTAAAAGTGCACGCCACCGCAGTCTGAACCGTTATCTGCGCCAGTCAACGCCGGCTTAGCTTGCCATGTTTTTCGGGGCACACATAGACCCTCTATTTTTTTCCAAAGCAATTAGTTTTTCAGAAAACCAAAATAGCATGTTTATTTAGCGGAAAACTATGAGCACTGTGAGTGTCAGGTGCGTGTTACAAGAGAGGGAGGAATATGAGCACTGTAAGTGTCAGGTGTGTATTACAAGAGAGGGAGGACTATGAGCACTGTAAGTGTCAGGTGAGTGTTACAAGAGAGGGCGTACTATGAGCGCTGTAAGTGTCAGGTGTGTGTTACAAGAGAGGGAGGACTATGAGCAATGTAAGTGTCAGGTGTGTGTTACAAGAGAGGGAGTACTATGAACACTGTAAGTGTCAGGTGTGTGTTACAAGAGAGGGAGTACTATGAGCACTGTAAGTGTCAGGTGTGTGTTACAAGAGAGGGAGTACTATGAGCACTGTAAGTGTCAGGTGTGTGTTACAAGAGACGGAGTACTATGAGCACTGTAAGTGTCAGGTGTGCGTTACAAGAGAGGGAGTACTATGAGCACTGTAAGTGTAAGGTGTGTGTTACAAGAGAGGGAGTACTATGACACTGTAGGTGTCAGGTGTGTGTTACAAGAGAGGGAGTACTATGAGCACTGTAAGTGTCAGGTGTGTGTTACAAGACAGGGAGTACTATGAGCACTGTAAGTGTCAGGTGTGTGTTACAAGAGAGGGAGTACTATGAGCACTGTAAGTGTCAGGTGTGCGTTACAAGAGAGGGAGTACTATGAGCACTGTAAGTGTCAGGTGTGTGTTACAAGAGAGGGAGTACTATGAGCACTGTAGGCGTCAGGTGTGTGTTACAAGAGCGGGAGTACTATGAGCACTGTAAGTGTCAGGTGTGTGTTACAAGAGAGGGAGTACTATGAGCACTGTAAGTGTCAGGTGTGTGTTACAAGAGAGGGAGTACTATGAGCACTGTAAGTGTCAGGTGTGTGTTACAAGAGAGGAAGTACTATGAGCACTGTAAGTGTCAGGTGTGCGTTACAAGAGAGGGAGGACTATGAGCACTATAAGTGTCAGGTGTGCGTTACAAGACAGTTAGGACTATGAGCACTGTGAGTGTCAGATGTGTGTTACAAGAGAGGGAGTACTATGAGCACTATAAGTTTCAGGTGTGTGTTACAAGGGAGGGAGGACTATGAGCACTGTAAGAGTCAGGTGTGTGTTACAAGAGAGGGAGTACTATGAGCACTGTAAGTGTCAGGTGTGCGTTACAAGAGAGGGAGTACTATGAGCACTGTAAGTGTCAGGTGTGTGTTACAAGAGAGGGAACACTATGAGCACTGTAAGTGTCAGGTGTGTGTTACAAGAGAGGGAGGAGTATGAGCACTGTAAGTGTCAGGTGTGTGTTACAAGAGAGGGAGTACTATGAGCACTGTAAGTGTCAGGTGTGTGTTACAAGAGAGGGAGGACTATGAGCACTGTAAGTGTCAGGTGTGTGTTACAAGAGAGGGAGTACTATGAGCACTGTAAGTGTCAGGTGTGTGTTACAAGAGAGGGAGGACTATGAGCACTGTATGTGTCAGGTGTGTGTTACAAGAGAGGGAGTACTATGAGCGCTGTAAGTGTCAGGTGTGTTTTACAAGAGAGGGAGGACTATGAGCACTGTAAGTGTCAGGTGTGTGTTACAAGAGAGGGAGTACTATGAGCACTGTAAGTGTCAGGTGTGTGTTACAAGAGAGGCAGGACTATGAGCACTGTAAGTGTCAGGTGTGTGTTAAAAGAGAGGGAGGACTATGAGCACTGTAAGTGTCAGGTGTGCGTTACAAGAGAGGGAGGACTATGAGCACTGTAAGTACACATTATTAAACATGCTTGGTAAAAGTGTAAAAGTGCACGCCACCGCAGTCTGAACCGTTATCTGCGCCAGTCAACGCCGGCTTAGCTTGCCATGTTTTTCGGGGCACACATAGACCCTCTATTTTTTTCCAAAGCAATTAGTTTTTCAGAAAACCAAAATAGCATGTTTATTTAGCGGAAAACTATGAGCACTGTGAGTGTCAGGTGCGTGTTACAAGAGAGGGAGGAATATGAGCACTGTAAGTGTCAGGTGTGTATTACAAGAGAGGGAGGACTATGAGCACTGTAAGTGTCAGGTGTGTGTTACAAGAGAGGGCGTACTATGAGCGCTGTAAGTGTCAGGTGTGTGTTACAAGAGAGGGAGGACTATGAGCAATGTAAGTGTCAGGTGTGTGTTACAAGAGAGGGAGTACTATGAGCACTGTAAGTGTCAGGTGTGTGTTACAAGAGAGGGAGTACTATGAGCACTGTAAGTGTCAGGTGTGTGTTACAAGAGAGGGAGTACTATGAGCACTGTAAGTGTCAGGTGTGTGTTACAAGAGACGGAGTACTATGAGCACTGTAAGTGTCAGGTGTGCGTTACAAGAGAGGGAGTACTATGAGCACTGTAAGTGTAAGGTGTGTGTTACAAGAGAGGGAGTACTATGAGCACAGTAGGTGTCAGGTGTGTGTTACAAGAGAAGGTGTACTATGAGCACTGTACGTGTCAGACGTGTGTTACAAGAGAGGGAGTACTATGAGCACTGCAAGTGTCAGGTGTGTGTTACAAGAGAGGGAGTACTATGAGCACTGTAAGTGTCAGGTGTGTGTTACATTAGAGGGAGTACTATGAGCACTGTAAGTGTCAGGTGTGTGTTACAAGAGAGGGAGTACTATGAGTACTGTAAGTGTCAGGTGTGCGTTACAAGAGAGGGAGGACTATGAGCACTATAAGTGTCAGGTGTGCGTTACAAGAGAGGGAGGGCTATGAGCACTGTGAGTGTCAGGTGTGTGTTACAAGAGAGGGAGTACTATGAGCACTGTAAGTGTCAGGTGTGCGTTACAAGAGAGGGAGTACTATGAGCACTGTAAGTGTCAGGTGTGCGTTACAAGAGAGGGAGTACTATGAGCACTGTAAGTGTCAGGTGTGTGTTACAAGAGAGGGAATACTATGAGCACTGTAAGTGTCAGGTTTGTGTTACAAGAGAGGGAGGACTATGAGCACTGTAAGTGTCAGGTGTGTGTTACAAGAGAGGGAGTACTATGAGCACTGTAAGTGTCAGGTGTGTGTTACAAGAGAGGGAGGACTATGAGCACTGTAAGTGTCAGGTGTGTGTTAAAAGAGAGGGAGGACTTTGAGCACTGTAAGTGTCAGGTGTGCGTTACAAGAGAGGGAAGACTATGAGCACTGTAAGTACACATTATTGAACATGCTTGGTAAAAGTGTAAAAGTGCACGCCACCGCAGTCTGAACCGTTATCTGCGCCAGTCAACGCCGGCTTAGCTTGCCATGTTTTTCGGGGCACACATAGACCCTCTATTTTTTTTCAAAGCAAATAGTTTTTCAGAAAACCAAAATAACATGTTTATTTAGCGGAAAACTATGAGCACTGTGTTAGTCAGGTGCGTGTTACAAGAGAGGGAGTACTATGAGCACAGTAAGTGTCAGGTGTGTGTTACAAGAGAGGGAATACTATGAGCACTGTAAGTTTCAGGTGTGTGTTACAAGAGAGGGAGGACTATGAGCACTGTAAGTGTCAGGTGTGTGTTACAGGAGAGGGAGTACTATGAGCACTGTAAGTGTCAGGTGTGTGTTAAAAGAGAGGGAGGACTATGAGCACTGTAAGTGTCAGGTGTGCGTTACAAGAGAGGGAGTACTATGAGCACTGTAAGTGTCAGGTGTGTGTTACAAGAGAGGGAGTACTATGAGCACTGTAAGTGTCAGGTGTGTGTTACAAGAGAGGGAGTACTATGAGCACTGTAAGTGTCAGGTGTGTGTTACAAGAGAGGGAGTACTATGAGCACTGTAAGTGTCAGGTGTGTGTTACATGAGAGGGAGTACTATGAGCACTGTTTGTGTCAGGTGTGCGTTACAAGAGAGGGAGGACTATGAGCATTATAAGTGTCAGGTGTGCGTTACAAGAGAGGGAGGACTATGAGCACTGTGAGTGTCAGGTGTGTGTTACAAGAGAGGGAGTACTATGAGCACTGTAAGTGTCAGGTGTGTGTTAAAGAGAGGGAGGACTATGAGCACTGTAAGTGTCAGGTGTGTGTTACAAGAGAGGGAATACTATGAGCACTGTAAGTGTCAGGTGTGTGTTACAAGAGAGGGAGGACTATGAGTTCTGTAAGTGTCAGGTGTGTGTTACAAGAGAGGGAGTACTATGAGCACTGTAAGTGTCAGGTGTGTGTCACAAGAGAGGGAGGACTATGAGCACTGTAAGTGTCAGGTGTGTGTTAAAGAGAGGGAGGACTATGAGCACTGTAAGTGTCAGGTGTGCGTTACAAGAGAGGGAGGACTATGAGCACTGTAAGTACACATTATTGAACATGCTTGGTAAAAGTGTAAAAGTGCACGCCACCGCAGTCTGAACCGTTATCTGCGCCAGTCAACGCCGGCTTAGCTTGCCATGTTTTTCGGGGCACACATAGACCCTCTATTTTTTTCCAAAGCAATTAGTTTTTCAGAAAACCAAAATAGCATGTTTATTTAGCGGAAAACTATGAGCACTGTGAGTGTCAGGTGCGTGTTACAAGAGAGGGAGGAATATGAGCACTGCAAGTGTCAGGTGTGTGTTACAAGAGAGGGAGTACTATGAGCACTGTAAGTGTCAGGTGTGTGTTACAAGAGAGGGAGTACTATGAGCACTGTAAGTGTCAGGTGTGTGTTACAAGAGAGGGAGTACTATGAGCACTGTAAGTGTCAGGTGTGTGTTACAAGAGAGGGAGTACTATGAGCACTGTAAGTGTCAGGTGTGTGTTACAAGAGACGGAGTACTATGAGCACTGTAAGTGTCAGGTGTGCGTTACAAGAGAGGGAGTACTATGAGCACTGTAAGTGTAAGGTGTGTGTTACAAGAGAGGGAGTACTATGAGCACAGTAGGTGTCAGGTGTGTGTTACAAGAGAGGGAGTACTATGAGCACTGTAAGTGTCAGACGTGTGTTACAAGAGAGGGAGTACTATGAGCACTGTAAATGTCAGGTGTGTGTTACAAGAGAGGGAGTACTATGAGCACTGTAACTGTCAGGTGTGTGTTACATTAGAGGGAGTACTATGGGCACTGTAAGTGTCAGGTGTGTGTTACAAGAGAGGGAGTACTATGAGCACTGTAAGTGTCAGGTGTGCGTTACAAGAGAGGGAGGACTATGAGCACTATAAGTGTCAGGTGTGCGTTACAAGAGAGGGAGGACTATGAGCACTGTGAGTGTCAGGTGTGTGTTACAAGAGAGGGAGTACTATGAGCACTGTAAGTGTCAGGTGTGCGTTACAAGAGAGGGAGTACTATGAGCACTGTAAGTGTCAGGTGTGCGTTACAAGAGAGGGAGTACTATGAGCACTGTAAGTGTCAGGTGTGTGTTACAAGAGAGGGAATACTATGAGCACTGTAAGTGTCAGGTTTGTGTTACAAGAGAGGGAGGACTATGAGCACTGTAAGTGTCAGGTGTGTGTAACAAGAGAGGGAGTACTATCAGCACTGTAAGTGTCAGGAGTGCGTTACAAGAGAGGGAGTACTATGAGCACTGTAAGTGTCAGGTGTGTGTTACAAGAGAGGGAATACTATGAGCACTGTAAGTGTCAGGTTTGTGTTAAATGAGAGGGAGGACTTTGAGCACTGTGTCAGGTGTGCGTTACAAGAGAGGGAGGACTATGAGCACTGTAAGTACACATTATTGAACATGCTTGGTAAAAGTGTAAGAGTGCACGCCACCGCAGTCTGAACCGTTATCTGCGCCAGTCAACGCCGGCTTAGCTTGCCATGTTTTTCGGGGCACACATAGACCCCCTATTTTTTTCCAAAGCAAATAGTTTTTCAGAAAACCAAAATAGCATGTTTATTTAGCGGAAAACTATGAGCACTGTGAGTGTCAGGTGCGTGTTACAAGAGAGGGAGTACTATGAGCACAGTAAGTGTCAGGTGTGTGTTACAAGAGAGGGAATACTATGAGCACTGTAAGTGTCAGGTGTGTGTTACAAGAGAGGGAGGACTATGAGCACTGTAAGTGTCAGGTGTGTGTTACAAGAGAGGGAGTACTATGAGCACTGTAAGTGTCAGGTGTGTGTTAAAAGAGAGGGAGGACTATGAGCACTGTAAGTGTCAGGTGTGCGTTACAAGAGAGGGAGTACTATGAGCACTGTAAGTGTCAGGTGTGTGTTACAAGAGAGGGAGTACTATGAGCACTGTAAGTGTCAGGTGTGTGTTACAAGAGAGGGAGTACTATGAGCAATGTAAGTGTCAGGTTTGTGTTACAAGAGAGGGAGTACTATGAGCACTGTAAGTGTCAGGTGTGTGTTACATGAGAGGGAGTACTCTGAGCACTGTTTGTGTCAGGTGTGCGTTACAAGAGAGGGAGGACTATGAGCACTGTGAGTGTCAGGTGTGTGTTACAAGAGAGGGAGTACTATGAGCACTGTAAGTGTCAGGTGTGTGTTAAAGAGAGGGAGGACCATGAGCACTGTAAGTGTCAGGTGTGTGTTACAAGAGAGGGAGTACTATGAGCACTGTAAGTGTCAGGTGTGTGTCACAAGAGAGGGAGGACTATGAGCACTGTAAGTGTCAGGTGTGTGTTAAAGAGAGGGAGGACTATGAGCACTGTAAGTGTCAGGTGTGCGTTACAAGAGAGGGAGGACTATGAGCACTGTAAGTGTCAGGTGTGTGTTACAAGAGAGGGAGTACTATGAGCACTGTAAGTGTCAGGTGTGCGTTAGAAGAGAGGGAGGACTATGAGCACTATAAGTGTCAGGTGTGCGTTACAAGAGAGGGAGGACTATGAGCACTGTGAATGTCAGGTGTGTGTTACAAGAGAGGGAGTATTATGAGCACTGAAAGTGTCAGGTGTGCGTTACAAGAGAGGGAGTACTATGAGCACTGTAAGTGTCAGGTGTGTGTTACAAGAGAGGGAATACAATGAGCACTGTAAGTGTCAGGTGTGTGTTACAAGAGGGGGAGGACTATGAGCACTGTAAGTGTCAGGTGTGTGTTACAAGAGAGGAAGTACTATGAGCACTGTAAGTGTCAGGTGTGTGTTACAAGAGAGGGAGGACTATGAGCACTGTAAGTGTCAGGTGTGTGTTAAAAGAGAGGGAGGACTATGAGCACTGTAAGTGTCAGGTGTGTGTTACAAGAGAGGGAATACTATGAGCACTGTAAGTGTCAGGTGTGTGTTACAAGAGAGGGGAGACTATGAGCACTGTAAGTGTCAGGTGTGTGTTACAAGAGAGGGAGTACTATGAACACTGTAAGTGTAAGGTGTGTGTTACAAGAGAGGGAGGACTATGAGCACTGCAAGTGTCAGGTGTGTGTTAAAAGAGAGGGAGGACTATGAGCACTGTAAGTGTCAGGTGTGCGTTACAAGAGAGGGAGGACTATGAGCACTGTAAGTACACATTATTGAACATGCTTGGTAAAAGTGTAAAAGTGCACGCCACCGCAGTCTGAACCGTTATCTGCGCCAGTCAACGCCGGCTTAGCTTGCCATGTTTTTCGGGGCACTCATAGACCCTCTATTTTTTTCCAAAGCAATTAGTTTTTCAGAAAACCAAAATAGCATGTTTATTTAGCGGAAAACTATGAGCACTGTGAGTGTCAAGTGCGTGTTACAAGAGAGGGAGGACTATGAGCACTGTAAGTTTCAGGTGTGTATTACAAGAGAGGGAGGACTATGAGCACTGTAAGTGTCAGGTGTGTGTTACAAGAGAGGGAGGACTATGAGCACTGTAAGTGTCAGGTGTGTGTTACAAGAGAGGGAGTACTATGAGCACTGTAAGTGTCAGGTGTGTGTTACAAGAGAGGGAGGACTATGAGCACTGTAAGTGTCAGGTGTGTGTTAAAAGAGAGGGAGGACTATGAGCACTGTAAGTGTCAGGTGTGTGTTAAAAGATAGGGAGGACTATGAGCACTGTAAGTGTCAGGTGTGCGTTACAAGAGAGGGAGGACTATGAGCACTGTAAGTGTCAGGTGTGTGTTAAAAGAGAGGGAGGACTATGAGCACTGTAAGTGTCAGGTGTGCGTTACAAGAGAGGGAGGACTATGAGCTCTGTAAGTACACATTATTGAACATGCTTGGTAAAAGTGTAAAAGTGCACGCCACCGCAGTCTGAACCGTTATCTGCGCCAGTCAACGCCGGCTTAGCTTGCCATGTTTTTCGGGGCACACATAGACCCTCTATTTTTTTCCAAAGCAATTAGTTTTTCAGAAATCCAAAATAGCATGTTTATTTAGCGGAAAACTATGAGCACTGTGAGTGTCAGGTGCGTGTTACAAGAGAGGGAGTACTATGAGCACTGTAAGTGTCAGGTGTGTGTTACAAGAGAGGGAGTACTATGGGCACTATAAGTGTCAGGTGTGTGTTACATGAGAGGGAGTACTATGAGCACTGTAAGTGTCAGGTGTGTGTTACAAGAGAGGGAATACTATGAGCACTGTAAGTGTCAGGTGTGTGTTACAAGAGAGGGAGGACTATGAGCACTGTAAGTGTCAGGTGTGTGTTAAAAGAGAGGGAGGACTATGAGCACTGTAAGTGTCAGGTGTGTGTTACAAGAGAGGGAGTACTATGAGCACTGTAAGTGTCAGGTGTGTGTTAAAAGAGAGGGAGGACTATGAGCACTGTATGGGTCAGGTGTGCGTTACAAGAGAGGGAGTACTATGAGCACTGTAAGTGTCAGGTGTGTGTTACAAGAGAGGGAGTACTATGAGCACTGTAAGTGTCAGGTGTGTGTTACAAGAGAGGGAGTACTATGAGCACTGTAAGTGTCAGGTGTGTGTTACAAGAGAGGGAGTACTATGGGCACTATACGTGTCAGGTGTGTGTTACATGAGAGGGAGTACTATGAGCACTGTTTGTGTCAGGTGTGCGTTACAAGAGAGGGAGGACTATGAGCACTATAAGTGTCAGGTGTGTGTTACAAGAGAGGGAGGACTATGAGCACTGTGAGTGTCAGGTGTGTGTTACAAGAGAGGGAGTACTATGAGCACTGTAAGTGTCAGGTGTATGTTACAAGAGAGGGAGTACTATGAGCACTGTAAGTGTCAGGTGTGTGTTACAAGAGAGGGAATACTATGAGCACTGTAAGTGTCAGGTGTGTGTTACAAGAGAGGGAGGACTATGAGTTCTGTAAGTGTCAGGTGTGTGTTACAAGAGAGGGAGTACTATGAGCACTGTAAGTGTCAGGTGTGCGTCACATGAGAGGGAGGACTATGAGCACTGTAAGTGTCAGGTGTGTGTTAAAGAGAGGGAGGACTATGAGCACTGTAAGTGTCAGGTGTGCGTTACAAGAGAGGGAGTACTATGAGCACTGTAAGTGTCAGGTGTGTGTTACAAGAGAGGGAGTACTATGGGCACTATAAGTGTCAGGTGTGTGTTACATGAGAGGGAGTACTATGAGCACTGTAAGTGTCAGGTGTGTGTTACAAGAAAGGGAATACTATGAGCACTGTAAGTGTCAGGTGTGTGTTACAAGAGAGGGAGGACTATGAGCACTGTAAGTGTCAGGTGTGTGTTAAAAGAGAGGGAGGACTATGAGCACTGTAAGTGTCAGGTGTGTGTTACAAGAGAGGGAGTACTATGAGCACTGTAAGTGTCAGGTGTGTGTTAAAAGAGAGGGAGGACTATGAGCACTGTATGTGTCAGGTGTGCGTTACAAGAGAGGGAGTACTATGAGCACTGTAAGTGTCAGGTGTGTGTTACAAGAGAGGGAGTACTATGAGCACTGTAAGTGTCAGGTGTGTGTTACAAGAGAGGGAGTACTATGAGCACTGTAAGTGTCAAGTGTGTGTTACAAGAGAGGGAGTACTATGGGCACTATAAGTGTCAGGTGTGTGTTACATGAGAGGGAGTACTATGAGCACTGTTTGTGTCAGGTGTGCGTTACAAGAGAGGGAGGACTATGAGCACTATAAGTGTCAGGTGTGTGTTACAAGAGAGGGAGGACTATGAGCACTGTGAGTGTCAGGTGTGTGTTACAAGAGAGGGAGTACTATGAGCACTGTAAGTGTCAGGTGTATGTTACAAGAGAGGGAGTACTATGAGCACTGTAAGTGTCAGGTGTGTGTTACAAGAGAGGGGATACTATGAGCACTGTAAGTGTCAGGTGTGTGTTACAAGAGAGGGAGGACTATGAGTTCTGTAAGTGTCAGGTGTGTGTTACAAGAGAGGGAGTACTATGAGCACTGTAAGTGTCAGGTGTGCGTCACATGAGAGGGAGGACTATGAGCACTGTAAGTGTCAGGTGTGTGTTAAAGAGAGGGAGGACTATGAGCACTGTAAGTGTCAGGTGTGCGTTACAAGAGAGGGAGGACTATGAGCACTGTAAGTGTCAGGTGTGTGTTACAAGAGAGGGAGTACTATGAGCACTGTAAGTGTCAGGTGTGCGTTACAAGAGAGGGAGGACTATGAGCACTATAAGTGTCAGGTGTGCGTTACAAGAGAGGGAGGACTATGAGCACTGTGAGTGTCAGGTGTGTGTTACAAGAGAGGGAGTATTATGAGCACTGTAAGTGTCAGGTGTGCGTTACAAGAGAGGGAGTACTATGAGCACTGTAAGTGTCAGGTGTGTGTTGCAAGAGAGGGAATACTATGAGCACTGTAAGTGTCAGGTGTGTGTTACAAGAGAGGGAGGACTATGAGCACTGTAAGTGTCAGGTGTGTGTTACAAGAGAGGGAGTACTATGAGCACTGTACGTGTCAGGTGTGTGTTACAAGAGAGGGAGGACTATGAGCACTGTAAGTGTCAGGTGTGTGTTACAAGAGAGGGAATACTATGAGCACTGTAAGTGTCAGGTGTGTGTTACAAGAGAGGGAGGACTATGAGCACTGTAAGTGTCAGGTGTGTGTTACAAGAGAGGGAGTACTATGAACACTGTAAGTGTCAGGTGTGTGTTACAAGAGAGGGAGGACTATGAGCACTGTAAGTGTCAGGTGTGTGTTAAAAGAGAGGGAGGACTATGAGCACTATAAGTGTCAGGTGTGCGTTACAAGAGAGGGAGGACTATGAGCACTGTGAGTGTCAGGTGTGTGTTACAAGAGAGGGAGTATTATGAGCACTGTAAGTGTCAGGTGTGCGTTACAAGAGAGGGAGTACTATGAGCACTGTAATTGTCAGGTGTGTGTTGCAAGAGAGGGAATACTATGAGCACTGTAAGTGTCAGGTGTGTGTTACAAGAGAGGGAGGACTATGAGCACTGTAAGTGTCAGGTGTGTGTTACAAGAGAGGGAGTACTATGAGCACTGTACGTGTCAGGTGTGTGTTACAAGAGAGGGAGGACTATGAGCACTGTAAGTGTCAGGTGTGTGTTACAAGAGAGGGAATACTATGAGCACTGTAAGTGTCAGGTGTGTGTTACAAGAGAGGGAGGACTATGAGCACTGTAAGTGTCAGGTGTGTGTTACAAGAGAGGGAGTACTATGAGCACTGTAAGTGTCAGGTGTGTGTTACAAGAGAGGGAGGACTATGAGCACTGTAAGTGTCAGGTGTGTGTTAAAAGAGAGGGAGGACTATGAGCACTGTAAGTGTCAGGTGTGTGTTACATGAGAGGGAATACTATGAGCACTGTAAGTGTCAGGTGTGTGTTACAAGAGAGGGAGGACTATGAGCACTGTAAGTGTCAGGTGTGTGTTACAAGAGAGGGAGTACTATGACACTGTAAGTGTCAGGTGTGTGTTACAAGAGAGGGAGGACTATGAGCACTGTAAGTGTCAGGTGTGTGTTAAAAGAGAGGGAGGATTATGAGCACTGTAAGTGTCAGGTGTGCGTTACAAGAGAGGGAGGACTATGAGCACTGTAAGTACACATTATTGAACATGCTTGGTAAAAGTGTAAAAGTGCACGCCACCGCAGTCTGAACCGTTATCTGCGCCAGTCAACGCCGGCTTAGCTTGCCATGTTTTTCGGGGCACACATAGACCCTCTATTTTTTTCCAAAGCAATTAGTTTTTCAGAAAACCAAAATAGCATGTTTATTTAGCTGAAAACTATGAGCATTGTGAGTGTCAAGTGCGTGTTACAAGAGAGGGAGGACTATGAGCACTGTAAGTGTCAGGTGTGTATTACAAGAGAGGGAGGACTATGAGCACAGTAAGTGTCAGGTGTGTGTTACAAGAGAGGGAGGACTATGAGCACTGTAAGTGTCAGGTGTGTGTTACAAGAGAGGGAGTACTATGAGCACTGTAAGTGTCAGGTGTGTGTTACAAGAGAGGGAGGACTATGAGCACTGTAAGTGTCAGGTGTGTGTTAAAAGAGAGGGAGGACTATGAGTACTGTAAGTGTCAGGTGTGTGTTAAAAGATAGGGAGGACTATGAGCACTGTAAGTGTCAGGTGTGCGTTACAAGAGAGGGAGGACTATGAGCACTGTAAGTGTCAGGTGTGTGTTAAAAGAGAGGGAGGACTATGAGCACTGTAAGTGTCAGGTGTGCGTTACAAGAGAGGGAGGACTATGAGCACTGTAAGTACACATTATTGAACATGCTTGGTAAAAGTGTAAAAGTGCACGCCACCGCAGTCTGAACCGTTATCTGCGCCAGTCAACGCCGGCTTAGCTTGCCATGTTTTTGGGGCACATATAGACCCTCTATTTTTTTCCAAAGCAATTAGTTTTTCAGAAAACCAAAATAGCATGTTTATTTAGCGGAAAACTATGAGCACTGTGAGTGTCAGGTGCGTGTTACAAGAGAGGGAGTACTATGAGCACTGTAAGTGTCAGGTGTGTTACAAGAGAGGGAATACTATGAGCACTGTAAGTGTCAGGTGTGTGTTAAAAGAGAGGGAGGACTATGAGCACTGTAAGTGTCAGGTGTGCGTTACAAGAGAGGGAGTACTATGAGCACTGTAAGTGTCAGGTTTGTGTTACAAGAGAGGGAGTACTATGTGCACTGTAAGTGTCAGGTGTGTGTTACAAGAGAGGGAGTACTATGAGCACTGTAAGTGTCAGGTGTGTGTTACAAGAGAGGGAGTACTATGAGCACTGTAAGTGTCAGGTGTGTGTTACAAGAGAGGGAGTACTATGAGCAATGTAAGTGTCAGGTGTGTGTTACAAGAGAGGGAGTACTATGAGCACTGTAAGTGTCAGGTGTGTGTTACAAGAGAGGGAGGACTATGAGCACTGTAAGTGTCAGGTGTGTGTTAAAAGAGAGGGAGGACTATGAGCACTGTAAGTGTCAGGTGTGCGTTACAAGAGAGGGAGGACTATGAGCACTGTAAGTGTCAGGTGTGTGTTACAAGAGAGGGAGTACTATGAGCACTGTAAGTGTCAGGTGTGTGTTACAAGAGAGGGAGTACTATGAGCACTGTAAGTATCAGGTGTGTGTTACAAGAGAGGGAGTACTATGAGCACTGTAAGTGTCAGGTGTGCGTTACAAGAGAGGGAGGACTATGAGCACTATAAGTGTCAGGTGTGCGTTACAAGAGAGCGAGGACTATGCGCACTGTGAGTGTCAGGTGTATGTTACAAGAGAGGGAGTACTAAGAGTACTGTAAGTGTCAGGTGTGCGTTACAAGAGAGGGAGTACTATGAGCACTGTAAGTGTCAGGTGTGTGTTACAAGAGAGGGAATACTATGAGCACTGTAAGTGCCAGGTGTGTGTTACAAGAGAGGGAGGACTATGAGCACTGTAAGTGTCAGGTGTGTGTTACAAGAGAGGGAGTACTATGAGCACTGTAAGTGTCAGGTGTGTGTTACAAGAGAGGGAGGACTATGAGCACTGTAAGTGTCAGGTGTGCGTTAAAAGAGAGGGAGGACTATGAGCACTGTAAGTGTCAGGTGTGCGTTACAAGAGAGGTAGGACTATGAGCACTGTAAGTGTCAGGTGTGTGTTACAAGAGAGGGAGGACTATGAGCACTGTAAGTGTCAGGTGTGTGTTACAAGAGAGGGAGTACTATGAGCACTGTAAGTGTCAGGTGTGTGTTAAAAGAGAGGGAGGACTATGAGCACTGTAAGTGTCAGGTGTGCGTTACAAGAGAGGGAGGACTATGAGCACTGTAAGTGTCAGGTGTGCGTTACAAGAGAGGGAGGACTATGAGCACTGTAAGTACACATTATTGAACATGCTTGGTAAAAGTGTAAAAGTGCACGCCACCGCAGTCTGAACCGTTATCTGCGCCAGTCAACGCCGGCTTAGCTTGCCATGTTTTTCGGGGCACACATAGACCCTCTATTTTTTTCCAAAGCAATTAGTTTTTCAGAAAACCAAAATAGCATGTTTATTTAGCGGAAAACTATGAGCACTGTGAGTGTCAAGTGCGTGTTACAAGAGAGGGAGGACTATGAGCACTGTAAGTGTCAGGTGTGTATTACAAGAGAGGGAGGACTATGAGCACTGTAAGTGTCAGGTGTGTGTTACAAGAGAGGGAGGACTATGAGCACTGTAAGTGTCAGGTGTGTGTTACAAGAGAGGGAGTACTATGAGCACTGTAAGTGTCAGGTGTGTGTTACAAGAGAGGGAGGACTATGAGCACTGTAAGTGTCAGGTGTGTGTTAAAAGAGAGGGAGGACTATGAGCACTGTAAGTGTCAGGTGTGTGTTACATGAGAGGGAATACTATGAGCACTGTACGTGTCAGGTGTGTGTTACAAGAGAGGGAGGACTATGAGCACTGTAAGTGTCAGGTGTGTGTTACAAGAGAGGGAGTACTATGACACTGTAAGTGTCAGGTGTGTGTTACAAGAGAGGGAGGACTATGAGCACTGTAAGTGTCAGGTGTGTGTTAAAAGAGAGGGAGGATTATGAGCACTGTAAGTGTCAGGTGTGCGTTACAAGAGAGGGAGGACTATGAGCACTGTAAGTACACATTATTGAACATGCTTGGTAAAAGTGTAAAAGTGCACGCCACCGCAGTCTGAACCGTTATCTGCGCCAGTCAACGCCGGCTTAGCTTGCCATGTTTTTCGGGGCACACATAGACCCTCTATTTTTTTCCAAAGCAATTAGTTTTTCAGAAAACCAAAATAGCATGTTTATTTAGCTGAAAACTATGAGCACTGTGAGTGTCAAGTGCGTGTTACAAGAGAGGGAGGACTATGAGCACTGTAAGTGTCAGGTGTGTATTACAAGAGAGGGAGGACTATGAGCACAGTAAGTGTCAGGTGTGTGTTACAAGAGAGGGAGGACTATGAGCACTGTAAGTGTCAGGTGTGTGTTACAAGAGAGGGAGTACTATGAGCACTGTAAGTGTCAGGTGTGTGTTACAAGAGAGGGAGGACTATGAGCACTGTAAGTGTCAGGTGTGTGTTAAAAGAGAGGGAGGACTATGAGTACTGTAAGTGTCAGGTGTGTGTTAAAAGATAGGGAGGACTATGAGCACTGTAAGTGTCAGGTGTGCGTTACAAGAGAGGGAGGACTATGAGCACTGTAAGTGTCAGGTGTGTGTTAAAAGAGAGGGAGGACTATGAGCACTGTAAGTGTCAGGTGTGCGTTACAAGAGAGGGAGGACTATGAGCACTGTAAGTACACATTATTGAACATGCTTGGTAAAAGTGTAAAAGTGCACGCCACCGCAGTCTGAACCGTTATCTGCGCCAGTCAACGCCGGCTTAGCTTGCCATGTTTTTGGGGCACATATAGACCCTCTATTTTTTTCCAAAGCAATTAGTTTTTCAGAAAACCAAAATAGCATGTTTATTTAGCGGAAAACTATGAGCTTTGTGAGTGTCAGGTGCGTGTTACAAGAGAGGGAGTACTATGAGCACTGTAAGTGTCAGGTGTGTTACAAGAGAGGGAATACTATGAGCACTGTAAGTGTCAGGTGTGTGTTAAAAGAGAGGGAGGACTATGAGCACTGTAAGTGTCAGGTGTGCGTTACAAGAGAGGGAGTACTATGAGCACTGTAAGTGTCAGGTGTGTGTTACAAGAGAGGGAGTACTATGTGCACTGTAAGTGTCAGGTGTGTGTTACAAGAGAGGGAGTACTATGAGCACTGTAAGTGTCAGGTGTGTGTTACAAGAGAGGGAGTACTATGAGCACTGTAAGTGTCAGGTGTGTGTTACAAGAGAGGGAGTACTATGAGCAATGTAAGTGTCAGGTGTGTGTTACAAGAGAGGGAGTACTATGAGCACTGTAAGTGTCAGGTGTGTGTTACAAGAGAGGGAGGACTATGAGCACTGTAAGTGTCAGGTGTGTGTTAAAAGAGAGGGAGGACTATGAGCACTGTAAGTGTCAGGTGTGCGTTACAAGAGAGGGAGGACTATGAGCACTGTAAGTGTCAGGTGTGTGTTACAAGAGAGGGAGTACTATGAGCACTGTAAGTGTCAGGTGTGTGTTACAAGAGAGGGAGTACTATGAGCACTGTAAGTATCAGGTGTGTGTTACAAGAGAGGGAGTACTATGAGCACTGTAAGTGTCAGGTGTGCGTTACAAGAGAGGGAGGACTATGAGCACTATAAGTGTCAGGTGTGCGTTACAAGAGAGCGAGGACTATGCGCACTGTGAGTGTCAGGTGTATGTTACAAGAGAGGGAGTACTAAGAGTACTGTAAGTGTCAGGTGTGCGTTACAAGAGAGGGAGTACTATGAGCACTGTAAGTGTCAGGTGTGTGTTACAAGAGAGGGAATACTATGAGCACTGTAAGTGCCAGGTGTGTGTTACAAGAGAGGGAGGACTATGAGCACTGTAAGTGTCAGGTGTGTGTTACAAGAGAGGGAGTACTATGAGCACTGTAAGTGTCAGGTGTGTGTTACAAGAGAGGGAGGACTATGAGCACTGTAAGTGTCAGGTGTGCGTTAAAAGAGAGGGAGGACTATGAGCACTGTAAGTGTCAGGTGTGCGTTACAAGAGAGGTAGGACTATGAGCACTGTAAGTGTCAGGTGTGTGTTACAAGAGAGGGAGGACTATGAGCACTGTAAGTGTCAGGTGTGTGTTACAAGAGAGGGAGTACTATGAGCACTGTAAGTGTCAGGTGTGTGTTAAAAGAGAGGGAGGACTATGAGCACTGTAAGTGTCAGGTGTGCGTTACAAGAGAGGGAGGACTATGAGCACTGTAAGTGTCAGGTGTGTGTTACAAGAGAGGGAGTACTATGAGCACTGTAAGTGTCAGTTGTGTTTTACAAGACAGGGAGTACTATGAGCACTGTAAGTGTCAGGTGTGTGTTACAAGAGAGGGAGTACTATGTGCACTGTAAGTGTCAGGTGTGCGTTACAAGAAAGGGAGGACTATGAGCACTATAAGTGTCAGGTGTGCGTTACAAGAGAGGGAGGACTATGAGCACTGTAAGTGTCAGGTGTGTGTTACAAGAGAGGGAGGACTATGAGCACTGTAAGTGTCAGGTGTGTGTTACAAGAGAGGGAGTACTATGAGCACTGTAAGTGTCAGGTGTGTGTTACAAGAGAGGGAGGACTATGAGCACTGTAAGCGTCAGGTGTGTGTTACAAGAGAGGGAGTACTATGAGCACTGTAAGTGTCAGGTGTGTGTTAAAAGAGAGGGAGGACTATGAGCACTGTAAGTGTCAGGTGTGCGTTACAAGAGATGGAGTACTATGAGCACTGTAAGTGTCAGGTGTGTGTTAAAAGAGAGGGAGGACTATGAGCACTGTAAGTGTCAGGTGTGCGTTACAAGAGAGGGAGGACTCTGAGCACTGTAAGTGTCAGGTGAGTGTTAGAAGAGAGGGTGGACTATGAGCACTGTAAGTGTCAGGTGTGTGTTACAAGAGAGGGAGTACTATGAGCACTGTAAGTGTCAGGTGTGTGTTAAAAGAGAGGGAGGACTATGAGCACTGTAAGTGTCAGGTGTGCGTTACAAGAGAGGGAGTACTATGAGCACTGTAAGTGTCAGGTGTGTGTTACAAGAGAGGGAGTACTATGAGCACTGTAAGTGTCAGGTGTGTGTTACAAGAGAGGGAGTACTATGAGCACTGTAAGTGTCAGGTGTGTGTTACAATAGAGGGAGTACTATGAGCACTGTAAGTGTCAGGTGTGTGTTACAAGAGAGGGAGGACTATGAGCACTCTAAGTGTCAGGTGTGTGTTAAAAAGAGGGAGGACTATGAGCACTGTAAGTGTCAGGTGTGCGTTACAAGAGAGGGAGGACTATGAGCACAGTCCTCCCTCTCTTGTAACGCACACCTGACACTTACAGTGCTCATAGTACTCCCTCTCTTGTAACGCACACCTGACGCTTACAGTGCTCATAGTACTCCCTCTCTTGTAACGCACACCTGACACTTACAGTGCTCATAGTCCTCCCTCTCTTGTAACACACACCTGACACTTACAGTGCTCATAATCCTCCCTCTCTTTTAACGCACACCTGACACTTACAGTGCTCATAGTGCTCCCTCTCTTGTAACACACCCCTGACGCTTACAGTGGTCATAGTCCTCCCTCCTTTGTAACACACACCTGACACTTACAGTGCTCATAGTCCTCCCTCTCTTGTAACACACACCTGACACTTACTGTGCTCATAGTCCTCCCTCTCTTGTAACACGCACCTGACACTTACAGTGCTCATAGTACACCCTCTCTTGTAACGCACACCTGACACTTACAGTGCTCATAGTCCTCTCTCTCTTGTAACGCACACCTGACACTTACAGTGCTCATAGTACTCCCTCTCTTGTAACGCACACCTGACGCTTACAGTGCTCATAGTACTCCCTCTCTTGTAACGCACACCTGACACTTACAGTGCTCATAGTCCTCCCTCTCTTGTAACACACACCTGACACTTACAGTGCTCATAGTCCTCCCTCTCTTGTAACGCACACCTGACACTTACAGTGCTCACAGTTCTCCCTCTTTTGTAACGCACACCTGGCACTTTCAGTGCTCATAGTTCTCCCTCTCTTGTAACACACACCTGACACTTACAGTGCTCATAGTACTCCCCCTCTTGTAACGCACACCTGACACTTACAGTGCTCATAGAACTCCCTCTCTTGTAACGCACACCTGACACTTACAGTGCTCATAGTCCTCCCTCTCTTGTAACACACACCTGACACTTACAGTGCTCATAGTACTCCCTCTCTTGTAACGCACACCTGACACTTACAGTGCTCATAGTACTCCCTCTCTTGTAACACACACCTGACACTTACAGTGCTTATAGTACTCCCTCTCTTGTAACACACACCTGACACTGACAGTGCTCATAGTACTCCCTCTCTTGTAACACACACCTGACACTTACAGTGCTCATAGTACTCCCTCTCTTTTAACGCACACCTGACACTTACAGTGCTCATAGTGCTCCCTCTCTTGTAACACACACCTGACTCTTACAGTGGTCATAGTCCTCCCTCCCTTGTAACACACACCTGACACTTACAGTGCTCATAGTACTCCCTCTCTTGTAACGCACACCTGACACTTACAGTGCTCCTAGTACTCCCTCTCTTTTAACGCACACCTGACACTTACAGTGCTCATAGTCCTCCCTCTCTTGTATCACACACCTGTCACTTACAGTGCTCATAGTCCTCCCCCTCTTGTAACGCACACCTGACACTTACAGTGCTCATAGTCCTCCCTCTCTTGTAACACACACCTGACACTTACAGTGCTCATAGTCCTCCCTCTCTTGTAACGCACACCTGACACTTACAGTGCTCATAGTCCTCCCTCTCTTGTAACACACACCTGACACTTACAGTGCTCATAGTCCTCCCTCTCTTGTAACGCACACCTGACACTTACAGTGCTCATAGTACTCCCTCTCTTGTAACACACACCTGACACTTACAGTGCTCATAGTCCTCCCTCTCTTGTAACGCACACCTGACACTTACAGTGCTCATAGTCCTCCCTCTCTTTTAACACACACCTGACACTTACAGTGCTCATAGTCCTCCCTCTCTTGTAACACACACCTGACACTTACAGTGCTCATAGTACTCCCTCTCTTGTAACACACACCTGACACTTACAGTGCTCATAGTCCTCCCTCTCTTGTAACACACACCTGACACTTACAGTGCTCATAGTACACCCTCTCTTGTAACACACACCTGACACTTACCGTGCTCATAGTACTCCCTCTCTTGTAACGCACACCTGACACTTACAGTGCTCATAGTTCTCCCTCTCTTGTAACGCACACCTGGCACTTACCGTGCTCATAGTACTCCCTCTCTTGTAACACACACCTGACACTTACAGTGCTCATAGTACTCCCTCTCTTGTAACACACACCTGACACTTACAGTGCCCATAGTACTCCCTCTCTTGTAACACACACCTGACACTTACAGTGTTCATAGTACTCCCTCTCTTTTAACCCACACCTGACACTTACAGTGCTCATAGTGCTCCCTCTCTTGTAACACACACCTGACTCTTACAGTGGTCATAGTCCTCCCTCCCTTGTAACACACACCTGACACTTACAGTGCTCATAGTCCTCCCACTCTTGTAACACACACCTGTCACTCACAGTGCTCATAGTCCTCCCCCTCTTGTAACGCACACCTGACACTTACAGTGCTCATAGTCCTCCCTCTCTTGTAACACACACCTGACATTTACAGTGCTCATAGTCCTCCCTCTCTTGTAACGCACACCTGACACTTACAGTGCTCATAGTCCTCCCTCTCTTGTAACACACACCTGACACTTACAGTGCTCATAGTACTCCCTCTCTTGTAACACACACCTGACACTTACAGTGCTCATAGTACTCCCTCTCTTGTAACACACACCTGACACTTACAGTGCTCATAGTCCTCCCTCTCTTGTAACACACACCTGACACTTACAGTGCTCATAGTACTCCCTCTCTTGTAACACACACCTGACACTTACAGTGCTCATAGTCCTCCCTCTCTTGTAACACACACCTGACACTTACAGTGCTCATAGTACTCCCTCTCTTGTAACACACACCTGACACTTACAGTGCTCATAGTCCTCCCTCTCTTTTAACACACACCTGACACTTACAGTGCTCATAGTACTCCCTCTCTTGTATCACACACCTGACACTTACAGTGCTCATAGTCCTCCCTCTCTTGTAACACACACCTGACACTTACAGTGCTCACAGTACTCCCTCTCTTGTAACGCACACCTGACACTTACAGTGCTCATAGTCCTCCCTCTCTTGTAACACACACCTGACTCTTACAGTGGTCATAGTCCTCCCTCCCTTGTAACACACACCTGACACTTACAGTGCTCATTGTCCTCCCTCTCTTGTAAAGCACACCTGACACTTACAGTGCTCATAGTACTCCCTCTCTTGTAACGCACACCTGACACTTACAGTGCTCATAGTCCTCCCTCTCTTGTAACGCACACCTGACACTTACTGTGCTCATAGTACTCCCTCTCTTGTAACGCACACCTGACACGTACAGTGCTCATAGTCCTCCCTGTCTTGTAACGCACACCTGACACTTACAGTGCTCATAGTCCTCCCTCTCTTGTAACACACACCTGACACTTACAGTGCTCATAGTACTCCCTCTCTTGTAACGCACACCTGACAATTACAGTGCTCATAGTCCTCCCTCTCTTGTAACACACACCTGACACTTACAGTGCTCATAGTCCTCCCTCTCTTGTAACACACACCTGACACTTACAGTGCTCATAGTACTCCCTCTCTTGTAACACACACCTGACACTTACAGTGCTCATCGTCCTCCCTCTCTTGTAACGCACACCTGGCATCTTCTGATGAAAGAATTGACAACAATCTCATCTAATTTTTTTTCTGTAAAGGCACTACGTTGTCCGTTAACTGATTATTATTTACGGAGCCTGTTTCCTGGAATCGTTGAGCGAGCCTCCTAATTGCACTGGCATGAGGCACAGGTCTTCCTGGAAACTTGATTTGAATTTGTCGTCTTGTTTCAGAACAAGACTTTCTGCTTTTCATATATGAATTATGGATATACACACGTCCGCGCAATGTGAATTGGTGTCTAGGCATGACCAACAATTACAGAAATCACAATACTCGCTAAGCTACTCGTCCATATGAATGATAAAACACGATATGAGTCCACTTCCTCCGCACCAGACCAGCCAAATGATGCCCTAGTTTGCCGCGATTACCGGGGCGCATCCTGTAGCAAGTGTATGGACTCGCTCCACAGTGAATTGTAGATATGTTGCATGCTCGATTGGGACACATGCATGCAAGAAGATATTTTAAGGGGCCTAACATCAAGGTTATCAGCCCCTACAACTAACTTATGTAACATACTAGAAGGACAAAAATAATTAAGGGGTACAAAATACCCTCAGCCGTTGAAGAACGAGGACCGAGGGACTCGGAAATAAGTAGAGCCATGAAAGGCAGAATGGCTTCTTGTCTGATCGCAGGAGTGCTAAGTGATATGCATTCCATGCAATCATGTATTGAGATTGTAACTTGATGTCAAAAGATGGATATGATTGCGCAGTTGCCTTACTGCCAGGATTGGAGGCTCCTCTATGCCCCCCCCCCTTTGTACCCTAGTTTTATGTACAGTAGAGGTGCCTTCTACTTGAATACTGATGTTCATGCTATTCGATGCAGTAGTTTCGATGCCAAACTCATGCCATATTTGGTCATTATTCACCTCATCTGGGATAAATACAAAGTTTTAGCCATAAATGTTCGTACTTAATTAAAATTCCAAAGAGCATCTCACTTGAACCGAAATTCCTGACTGAGATGTTAACATTTCTCAAGGAAAGGAAGGAAGGAAGATATGCCTATCCACACATGCTACGTGTGTCTATGGACCAGTGGCGGCTGGTGATATTCTTGCAGTGTTGCACAACTCCCAAGTTTTTTTCACTTAATTCATCTTTTTTTCCCCCTTAAATGTTTTAGTTTTACAGATCTTATGCAATCAAAAATGTTTTAAAATCAACGATCTTTTGTTATTATTTATCCTAATGCTTCACACTGTACCTATAAATGCTCCCGCCTTCAAATCAAACTTCAGGGGGTTAGCTCTCTTGTGGCAACTCCCTGCGTAATGTGATTCCAGCAGGGACGAGGCCAAGCTTGTGCATAGCATGCCGGCCAGTATGGGTTGTAGAGCTGCCAGACCCCTGGCAATACTCAGTTCCAAATGACCCCGTTAGATTGCACCACTCTTTGGAAATAACAACACCCTCGATATCTCTTATCCCGCGAAGGGTAGTTCCTTTCCCACACTACTAGGGAATACTACACCACCCACAACACTACAAATATCGGAATTTCATAGGGAGATATTAGTTGGGTCACACCCAATAATTTTTAGATGTTTTCTCATCATAACTTCATTTAATATTTTTGTCAATTTTACTGTAAAGCGAGCCTAAAAATGCCACCATTGCTATACAGTAAGTAGATAAGTGGCTGAACTATTTTGCAACGTATTGTTGGTGTTTATTTTTTTATTTTTTTTTTAAATTATTTGATTGTGAGTAGGCCTATGTATTCACTGCGAAATTCCTAGGCTATACAATTCAGTGTTTTGTTAGTTTGCCTTTCGCGCCACAACCCGATATAGCACCCAGTATTTTATTTTAACGGAATGTTTAATTTGAAACAATAATGTTTCAATGGCTTACATGTATTGTGGAGTGAGTGAAAATTAATAGAGTACGTAATTTACTAGTTAGACAGTTTTCCCGGTTTCCTGATGAGGATGAACTTACAGGATAAAACACATGGTGGACCATTACCGGATAAGTATTGTCCTAAATATAAGAGGGTGTTTAAAGGAGATATTGATGGCAATAATAATTGGTCATGTGAATGCGATATTAGCAAGTAGTTCCACGAAGAACTGAAGCCTATTTTCATATATCCTACTTATGTTAATTGCCTCTATCAACATACAAAATTTCAGTTTGATTGCTGTAATAGATTCGTAGTTATTGAGAACCAACTAAATATTGCGGATGGTCGCCATGTTGGATTTTTATGTATGTAGGTCTTAGAGTTATGTACTGTTACATGAAGGTTATTGTGTACGTGTAGTATTCAAACTTCAATCGCATGATTAGAACACAAGAAGTAAAAAAAGATTTTAAAATTTCCCATAGCTGCCATCTTGTGGTTATAGAAACAATTGAAAAAAATTAGATGCCAGTGGATTAACATTTGTATAAGGATTTACTGTACCAAGTGTCACTGCACTCGGATGGTTAAATTGCAAGAAACAACCATGTGAATATTTATACTACGCATCGCCGCCATGTTGAATTTGTTATCACCAGGTTATTGAAAGTCTGATAGGTGAACTTATCTTCATAGCCCATATGAACATTAAAAAATTCAGTATGATTGCTGTAATAGATTCGTAGATATTGAGATCCATCTAAATATTTCGGATGGTCGCCATGTTGAATTGTTATATGTATAGGCCATAGAGTCATGTACCATTAAAGGAAAATTATTGCGTAGGTTCATTATTCAAACTTTCTCTTCGATCGCATGATTACGACCCAAGAAATAAAAACTAAATTTTAAAATTCGCACAGCCACCATCTTGAGGTTATGTAAACAATTGAACGAAGTTAGATGTCGGTGCATTACAATGTGTATAAACATATACTGTACCAAGTTTTATTGCATTTGGTTGGTTAAATCGCGAGAAAAGTCCAAAGTCGCAACTTCGCTTTGCCGCCATGTTGGTTTTGTAGTTACCAGGTTTTCAAAAGTCACATAGGTGAACTTCTAGTAGTTCCCTTTATCACCGTAAAATATTCCAGGATGATATCGGTAATAGTTTCGGAGATATTGAATGCTGGTGAAATATTTCGCACAGCCGCCATGTTGGATTGGTGAGAGGTAGGAAAATTTGAAGGACACGGTCGGGGTCGTCCGGAATAGTGCTATGAACTTACCGAGTTTCATTGAAATAGCTCCAGCCGTTTAGAAGTTATTAGGGGGGGGAACACACACCATCACACACGCACGCACAGACAGACACACGGGCAAAAGGTGATCTCATAAGCCAATTTTTTCATAAATGAAAATAGGCTAAGAACGGTTTATTCTGTTTCCCATGTCTGTTGGTGGAGTTACGGACACTAATCACTAAAATAAAGAAACATGAATCTTCAGCTATATGAGATTGACACTGTTAACCTAGCTGCACAATTGGACAGTGCCTTACAAGGAAAATAAGTGTGGAATATAACGAAGAAGGCACATTCCTATGTGTAAAATATTGTAATAAACTGTATTCGTTTCTGCGGCTCTTTCGAACTGGCCTTGCATGGTCATGATGAAAGTGTAACATCAACAAATCCAGGTGTCTTTAGAGGACTAATTAATTTTAGCGCAGAGTTGGATGCTGTGTTGAAAGGTCATTTGGTAAGGGCAACTGATTTCAATGGAACGTCCAAAACAATTTGAAATGAACTCTTACAGATTATGTTGGAGGTTTGCCAAGAAGAAGTATCAAAGCAAATAAAGGAATCGGAATTTTTAGCCATTATAGCAGGTGAAACTAGTGATATTTCAAACACATTTCAGATGGCTGTTGTATACCGATACGTAGTAAGAGGCAAACCAGTAGAACGGATTTTGAGTTTCCTTTCTCCCTCAAAACATGATGCACACGCATTAGCAGAGTGCTTACTGGAAGAATGAAATAAGCAGAAATTGAATGAAACTCAGCAAAAATGAATTGCGCAGACGTATGACAGAGCGCACGTCATGTCTGGTTCCTCTGGTGGAATTCAAGCTATAGTAAGAAAAATCCTATCCTTAGCCTATGCAGAATATGAGCACCTCTTTGTTAGTAATAACATTTTTCGTTAACGTACAAACTTTTCGGTTGCCATGTTTTTATGTTGAGAATGAGAGCCAAACATAGACAACCTGCTGTGTTTAAAATTCTTCCCATTAACTCAGGCATAGGGCATCGCTTAGTTACATGTGATTTTTGATGAATTCCTATAGTAGGCTCAAAAAAGGTAATTAAAATCTATCTAATTTTTGAACCCCTGTATTTCAGTTTTAATAGAAATGTAATTTATCTAACGTTAATTCATTTTTGTTACTTGTGTAAACTTCCCATATAAAATTGCGACATCAGATATTTTGGTGCAACACCCAGCTTTACATACCACCAGCCGCCACGGCTATGGACTGCCTGTGCCTGTGCCAGGCCCGACGAGAGGGGGGGTCAGGCAGGGCTGGTGCCCCGGGGCCCGAGCCTCCCAGGGGGGCCCGGCGTCCTCGGAGGATGGGCCCGATCGGACATTGATTTATTATTGCCTTTATATGACTTGAATTTGCTACTGGCAATCATTTAGTGAATGAAATGAACTGTTGGTGAACAATGTTACAAGGATTGAGAAACTTATTATGTCAAGTGGACAATATTTTCCTCTACAAAGCGCTTGTGGGAATAACAACTGTCTCAAAGCGGTCAACTTAGGCGATGGGCCTTCGCTATGTATTGTTCTCAGAATATACCTGAAGACAGAGAGAGCATTCCATTATTCTAAATTTCGCTTTTTCGGCTTTTGCACCAATCGTTCAAATAATTTTCTCATCCCTTCACTTTTTTCGCCAAGGCCACGAGAGCCTGGGCTGCCCTGGTGTGTTTGGTCAGCAAGCTCAAGAGTGTCAAGTTTGGTGCGTCACGTCAAGCTTAGATATTTAGAGGTGATAGTGTCTGAAATGAATATATTGTCTAACTAGACGTATCGTATGCCATGGAGGCAGGTAAGTAAAATACATTTTAAAGTAGCGTCCAACCAGTAATTCCCTTTATAGTCGATTTAAGGGACAGAACGGCGAAGTCATCATTCCCTAGCAACACACTTTCGCACTATGTGAAAAATTATCATTGCTGGCTAAACATCTTGCGAAAGGGTGGGATGATTCTGTTGTCAAATGTTGATAGAAGAAGTGCATGCGAAATTGTTCATCTTCTCGTATACTGAATTGAGAAAACAATGGTAAAATTTGAATAATCTGTATGCTTAGGTGCAGTATAATTATTATTATACTGGTTCATTGAATACGATCAACAATTCTAGGTACTTGGGTTCGTGCGCAAATCATTTCTGATTAAGGGATTTATTGAAAACCTATTTTATTATTGGTACTTGGTTGGTTCTTAAGTTTAGGGGCTGCGACAACGCGGTCATGTAGCCCCGTGTACTTTGGGGTGTGTGTAGAATCTGTCTGCTAACCGGTGTTAATTGTGATGGCTGTATTAGTGTGTGTTATCTGTCTTTTAATTTAAGTACAGACTGCAACTGAGAATTGTTCAAATAGTTCCTACTTTTGCCGCCAAGCGCCACCGTCAACGACTACTAGGCCAAATTCAGAACTTAGCTACTAGATGCCACCGGAGTCGGCTCTTGGCAACGAACGTAGAAACCTAAGAGCGTTGTTTACATTCTTAACCTATACAATTTAGCTACACACAGGTGTAATTAGTGGAAGGTTTTTTAACATGCCATAAATCTATGACATGGGACCGCCGGCTTTACTTCCCCTCCGAAGGAAGGCATACTGAGGGATTTTAACGCTCTTAAAAAATCTGACAGTTTCGGCCGGGTTTGAACCCGCTATCTTGGGCATAGAAGCTCAGCATGCTACCGACTACGCCACCGAAGCCGCTTATTGGTACTTGAGTTGGGAAATGTATCCAAAGACTGAAACTAAGGTAATATTCCAGTATTTTTCTGGACTGAGTGTTTAATTAACCAGGAGAAAAATAACAATTAAGCTAGGGCACTGAACCACTCAACTTTGTTTTCCAATTCCTCACATGGGACGTCAGTGGTAAGGACAGATGACCTACCGTAGCTGTTAAACAACAATAAGTAACGTTAGTGGTAGGGGCAGATCACCTAGCTGTTCCGCCTCTTAAAACAACAATAAGTAACGCCAGTGGTGTGCATGGCGATGGAGAAATTAATATATTGCATGTGGGCAACCGCGCAGACTTTTCTAAGACCAAATATTCAACTCTGCTTAATTTAGAAGAAAATTAAGATGAAGTATTGTGGAATATGAATATAAATACAATTTTGTTTTGAGCTGGTGCAGTGACTGTTATTATTATTGGACATTTCTACGCCGTTTATTCCAAAGAGCAGCATCGATCTGCAAAGCACTTAATTTTCAGGACGCGAAGAGATATTTGATGATACGCTTTAACGTCTCAGTACCGTTGAACATAAAATGAGTTGCTACCTTTATCTATGAAATGGAAATGACTCCAGGTCCTGACGAAGCTGCGGCAGGAATACAGGATTCGGCTTCACGACTGCGGTGTCATTCGTAGTTTTACTCAACAGTTAATAATAGGCCTATTTGTCGTTACAGTTGTTAATTCATTTAGGGGCTTGCGACATTTAACCCGTGTACTTGGTAGCTAATAAGTCTAGTATCACTGGCGGGCAATGAACCATTGGCGCTCGGTTGGGAATCGTTTGCATCAACTAGTACTGTAGATAGCCTATAAGACAGTATTTGCTGACGCGTTAATTTTCCGATTTGTTTCTGAAAGCCTCTACATTATTGAATGAAGTTGACTGTAAAGCAGTAGTTTTCACAAATATTAATGAAGTAAATTATAAGATTCTCAAACAGCGAACAACATAGAAAACCAAGACACGTGCGAATTGTGTAGACTGAAGGGGAGGCTAGTGGTTGTTGTATAAAATTAGAGAGGTGTATTGGCAACATTGTTGTAACTATTTGTCTTGGAGAGTAGAAATTTAGACCCTCTTGAAACCACCCACTGCTGGACGGAAAGCAGGGTTATACACTGTGCTGTGCTATGGCGTCTGTGACATGATCAATCGCATGCCGTATTCTTAGTTGCCGACTGGGAAAAGTGGGAATGTGTTGCCCGTTGCGACTATTACTGTAATTATTAGGGTTAAGAGTAGGGTAGGTGTCTTTGGACTTGAAATAAAGTACTATCCCAGCATTTGTCTGGAGGGAGTGTGAAAACCCACACTCGGGGTAGCCGCTGTCAGCACCGGGATTCGAACCTCTGATCTGCAGACTTGCTGAAGACCCCATCACAGTCATTTGTGAACTACACCGTGGGGTCTTACTTGAAGGTGCGAGTGCTTTTAGTTCAATAACGGAGAGTCTTTTCTATAGCCCCTAAATGTGAATGGTCACCGAAATTGTACTCCAAAATATCACAAAAATAATCACCCAATGGCCTATAACTCAATAATTTGGACTTAATTTTTGCAAAATTTTCTGGAGGAGGACCCTTGGATCCCTCTCGGAGCTTGGTGATATTCCATACCCCAGATCCCCGGTGGGTCCACTCCCCCATAATCTTGGCTTAAATCCGCCCCCGATGGTCATCAGTCGTAGATAGGATTGGGGAGTTTTAGGAGAACCAGGCTCTAGGATCGCTTACTGCAAAGCAATATTAAATTATAAGAAGTCCACTGACTGTAAATTACAAAATATAGTTCAAATTCACATTTTCTTCTTTCGTGAAAAGAATCACTGATCAAGTATAATAAAATTGGGGTATCCGCCTGATCAATACACAAAATGTATATATGGGTCTATATTAAAACCCTTTGGTACATGTTTCGGGGCCTATTATGATGGCCCCTTCATCAGCCAATAACATACAGATCATCAGTATAATCATAGGATACATTGATAAATGGTAAAACTAACATGTAAAAAGAATGGATGAAAATGGAACATAATCATGAAAAGATGATGTGGTGATAAAAACACTTGAATGAGACAAAAATTACAGAGACATTTAAAAATGTTAACAGGCGACATATGAAAAAACACTTTAAAACAACATTTTAAAAGGGGGGCACTTTAAGTGCTTGTCAAGACAAATCTTTCGTGTGTCCCTATGAAAACAAAAATACCAGCAAGGTATCGTGTCTAAAAGCAAAAGTTCAGTCCATGAAAATCGTTGAATATGTTGTTACCAAACCAATCCTATTGGACCTGGCTGTCTTGTGACTCCTATTAAATGGAGGATTGTTGTTATTTCGAAGATCAATATTTCGCGTATGACGAGGATCGAAACATGCCTCTTGAGAATAGAAGCAAGGGGAATTTCTTAAAAACTTGAAGACATGTATAGATCAGTCCAAAAGATCCATTTTCTGAGTGGCAAAACAGCCTTCGAAAGATCCTGAGGAGGAAACAACAAACGAAAATTTTAGTATAGAAAAATAAATAAAATATTCATTCATTCATTCATTCATTCGTTTATTTGCAATTGGGGATGTGTCCCCCGGTGGCAAATTAGATATACATAACAAATAAATAATTGCACATAACAATTCACTAACAATTAAACTGGAGTATTTACACAAATAGTCAGTCTTTTCTTAAACACACCTATATGTTTGGGAAAAGGCTCTAAGACTGCGGCAGGTAGAGAGTTCCAATTATCAATGGCACGGTTTACGAAAGAATATTTACCATAATTTGTTCGCTGTGGTCGGCCCTTAACTTTGAAAGGATGATCGCTCCTACCCATGTTAGTAGGCTTTTCCATACGTTTGCTAAGCTCAGCCCATGCTGGTTGTTTTGGTATACGTGTTGTACATAGCGCAGAGTCTAGATTTCATCCTCCTAGCCTCAAGTGATTCCCACCCAAGTTTCCTTAACATACGGCTCACACTGCTCCTGGGATTAAAGTCACTAAGCACAAATCTAGCGGCCTTTCTTTGTACCATTTCCAACTCATTTATGAGCCCTACTTGGTATGGATCCCAAACCGCCGAGGCGTATTCCAGAATAGGTCCTACAAGTGACAAATATCCTAATTCTTTAGCAGAGGTACTACTTCCTTTTAATACCCTCATTACAAAGAGCAGGGATTTGTAAGCTTTAGAAACTACACATCCTATATGGCTACTCCATTTCATATCATTTCTTACGTGAACGCCCAAATATTTGCAAGAATCCCCTTCTACAAGTATTTCCGAGCCAATGTTATATTAAAAATTTTGCCTTCGCACTTTCCCAATTTTTATTAGACTACATTTTCTTGTGTTTATTTTCATTTTATTTTCAATCGCCCACTTATAGACCAGGTTCAGGTCATCTTGAAGTACTGCATTGTCTTGTGAGTCATGTATCTTTCGATATATTACACAATCATCCGCAAACAATCGACAGTCACTGCGAATCCCATTTGGTAAGTCATTTATAAACGCCAAAAATAACAAAGTTCCGATTACGCTGCCCTGAGGGATACCCGACGTTACGGTAATTTCATCCGAGAATCGGCCTTCAACTTTCACTTTCTGGGAATGACCCGTTAAAAATTCTTGGATCCATAAAATTACTCTTCTATCAATCTTCGTCGAAGCTAATTTATGGAGAAGCATGTCATGCGGCACGACGTCAAATGCCTTCCCAAAATCTACAACTACGGCGTCGACTGAAACTCCATCGTCTAACGATTCGCTAATATCTTGAAAAAGTGATAGCATCTGACTCTTGTATGAGTAACCTTTCCGAAATCCATGTTGCCTATCATTAAACCATGATAATGTTTCCTACTGTTCCCTCAAGTAGTCGCAAATGAGATACTCCATCTGTTTACAAACGATGGACGTAAGACTAACCGGCCTGTAGTTGCCCAATTCAAGTCTGCTCCCTCCCTTAAATATTGGGACTACCGTAGCTCTTTTCCAGTCATCCGGGATTTGCGCATTGTTTATGGACACATTAAACATCACCTCTAAGTATCGTGCCACGACCCTACCTCCTAGTTTAAGTACTTCACTAACAATATTATCAGGACCCTTCGATATATTGTAACGTAATTTTTGTATTAGCTTTACAATTGCTGACTGGTTTATTTGGAGAAGTGGAGCCCCTGATTCACCGTTAAGGTCCAACACACAGCTATTGGATTTATTGAACACACTACCATAAAAGACATTTAATTAATTAGCAATGGCCTGATTTTCAGTAATTAATTTACCGTCACCTGACATTATCATCAACAAATTATTTGAATTTCCCTTTCTTCTCCTAACATAACTGTAATTTTTTTCCACCCATCGCCTCCCGAACCAAGTAAACCTTGCATATAATTGTCATGAGCAGCCCTCTTTTTTAAGACGAGCTCTCTTGATAAGGACTTAAATTTCAACATATACTTGTCACTATCATGTCTTTTATTGTATAATTTCCTAATTTTCCGTTTAAGACTCCTGATTTCCCGTCTGTAATACTCAGGATCTGGGTTTTGTTTCAGTAATTTAAATGGAACAAATTTATGAATAGCGCTATTTAAAATTTTCAAAAAGTTAGTCCATAGGATATTAATGTGATTTCCTTCCGATGCCCATCCTACAAGTAGCTCATTCAAATACCCCTGAAATTTGCCCTGATCCGCCCTGCGATACTGGAATATGATCTTATTTGCTACATCAGAGTCTAATTTTGTAATGTCACCGTATCTAATATTTAATTCAACCCCAGAATGGTCACTAATTCCTGGTACTTTCAGACAGTTAATATACAGCTCTACAGGCCTTACGAGATAAACATCTAAGGTATTATTGCCTCTAGTTGGAAAGTCAACTACTTGGAAAAATCCCCCCTCCCTTAAGAATTTGTTTGCCGCGTTCTGAGCTTGACCACAGCTAGTTGACTCACCAGACCACTCTACTTTGGGGAGGTTTAAATCTCCGGCAATTATTATGCTCTTTTTCATAGCATTACCCATACAAGTTTTATCATACAGTGTGTCGAGAAGCGAAAAGTTATCCTTCGGTGCTCTATACGCCCCTATCACCTGAAGAGGGAATTTATTCCCTTTATCCGAAATTTGTATACATAACATTTCATGATCCGTATCAGTCCACTTTAAGAAACTAGCTATACTTTTGCGCACACAAATAAATAGCCCACCACCTCGCTTCCCCCGATCCCTTCTGTACATCTCGTAGGCCCCTTGAATTATTTCATTACTATTTATATCCTCATATAACCAAGATTCAGTATCAATGACAATGTCCGGAGAATACGTCTCTACAAGATTCCAAAATTCAATTAATTTATTTCCTAAACTCTGACAATTAACCTGCAGTAAACTTAGAGTCTTACCTCCGCAGCAAATATCCCGAAGTAGCTCCTTCTGCTCCCGTCGGCTGGCAACCTCTGGACCTGCTCCTCCCTCACAATGGCCGGCACGAACCGATTACCCTGTCGTGTAGGCTCCCTAGGTTGAAAGCGCCCCGTCGATTTAAATGCAGTCCGTCTCGGGCGAAGTCACGGCCACCAATCCAGCAGTCAGCATCTACGTACACTAATTCCAGTTGTGCACAAATCCAGTCCATGCGGTCATTTACAGTCTTAACTCGCCTTAACGGAACGTCTCCCCGCCGAACAATGCCACTCATTATAATTTTTGCATTTCCAAACTTGCTTTTAGTTTTTCTGCCTAGTTTATAGAGTTCCCCCATGATGTAATCAGCTGTAGCCCTCTTCTTCAAATCGTTCGTCCCAACATGGAGCAACAACACTTTAACTTTGTCACAGTCCTCTACATTTGCTTCTTCCACTTGTTGGGCAAGCTGGTCAATTTTAATCCCCGGATAACACCGCACTTTCGCACCTGATTTCCTCGAGATATTCGCACTCCATCGTATCACAGAATCATCCATTATGATAACGTCATCCTCAGTTTGCTCCTGCACGCCCTCATCCACACTGATCCCAGGAGAAAGCCGTTCAGTCACATCCTTCACCGTTTCCTCTGATTCACGAAGCTTTGTTCTAAGTTCCTGTAGTACTTGATCCCTTGCTTTGATTTGCACCCTCAAACAGTCCGGCGTATCGCATACTTTACAAAACCAATTCCCGACATCACAATCCTCCTTCTTGACCTTAATACAGCCGAAGTGAAACCATTTCTCACATACTCCACACTGAACACCGTTCTTCAATGTTTTACTGCACGTCGAACACTTCAATGCTGCCACTGGATCATTTGCCTGATTCACATTTGGAGTAACAGGGCCTGGATTCACTTGCACTCCACCAATAACTAACAATGCAGCTATCACTAGGGCTATAAACCACAAGTTATTAGGTCCCGTACGCACACACAAACACCGGAAATCCCGACTACCCTTCACATACCACAGTCCGATCCTCGCGCGATAACACTCCAGAGAACAACCCATTTCAGCACACCTGAGAGCTCGGGAAAAATACAACCTTTCACTTTGACTGCCAACTGCCAAAATATGGGGAACTAAAAAATATATATCTATTGGGAACAAAAATAGTGAAAATAGCTCTTTAGGCCGATACAAAATAACTCACAGTAAAACGGAATGAACACCGGGTGTCCGAAGCAGGAGGCGCAGCGTCCAACAGAATTGGAAGTGTGACAACAACAGCTGTGAGCTGAGCATGCAAGCAAAGTAAATGCGGCAAGGAAAGAGGGGAGGTGGGGAGCGCTGTTGTGGCGATAGTGCGGCGCGGGTTGGGAGGGGTTAAGGGGAAGGTGTCGGGGAGGACAAAACAGCTGAGGAGTGAGCTCAAGGCGGTTTATTATAATCTTTACTTGTTGTAATGAAATCTGGTAGGTTGTCGAACAAAACATTAGAGTCGAAATATATTTCATTGAGGTTTGGGGGGTTGAAAATTCTTTGGGCTGTGTTGATTTCGATGGACTCCAAAATGTTCATTAAAGAGACTTTGTTAACGTGATGTAGAATTTCTAGGTCATTGTCAATGTTTGTGAAATTATGGTTCATATCATTCATGTGGGAAGCCATGGCTGAAAATGTTCTATATTTAGTAGCGTTGATATGCTCAGAAAATCTAGTAGAGAAGCTTCTCCCGGTCTGTCCAATGTAATTAGTATTGCAGTCATTACAATTTAACTTGTAGATACCGGAGGCAATGTGCTTATCTTTAAGGTTCAAAGTGTGTGAGTAAAAAATTAGGTTCCTATCGGTATGACTGGTTTTATATGCTATTTTCATATTGCATTTCTTGAAAATGTTGGTGATACTGTATGTGGCATTATTGTGATAGGTGAAAACCACATAATGTTGGTTTGTCGATTTTTTCTGGTATGAGGTGGGTGGCTGGTTTATTTTTGATTTTCCTGAGAATATTATTCACATAATTCCGACTAAATCCAGTAACTTTGGCTATTTGATGGATAATTTTAATTTCGGTATTGAAATCCTGTTTAGATAAAGGTAAACTGAGGGCCCTGTTAACGAGGCTTTTTTTATGGGAGCCTGGGTGGGTGGAATCATGTCTAATTATGGTATGTGTTTGCGTAGGTTTTCTAAAAAAAATTATAATGCAGTCTACTGTTTGTTTTAGTAACAGTAGTATCCAGGAAATTAATAGTATTATCAATCGCCGATTCCAAGGTGAACTTGATGTTGGGGTCTATGCTATTTAGACTGTTGAAAATACTATCAATGCTCTGGATATTGTCATTGACAATTATGAACACATCATCAACATATCTGCCCCAAGATTCTATTCCCTTAATTTTGTTAATTATTTCAGTGTGTTCCAGGTGGTCTAAGTAGATATTTGCAATGATGCCCGATAACGGGGATCCCATAGCTAAACCTTCCTTATGTTTATAGACAACATTATTAAAGGTGAAAAAATTATTGCTTAAGGCGAAATTAAGAATTGTCATAAATTCCTCAATTTCAACCTTAGACAATTTGTCACTCTCTGTTAAATTACTTTTAATGATATTTGAGACGGAATGTACTGGGATGCTGGTGTACTTATCCTTTATGTCAACACTGTGCAGAGAGTGTTCGTTATTTAATTTCAAGTTCGAGGTTTTGGTGCAAAAATCTAAAGTGTTGGTAAAAAATTTCTTGGCCTTGAAAGCGTAATGGTTACTTAGGAATTTTTGAATGAATTTAGTAGTTTTGTAGAGGGGGCTATTTCTGAAATGAACTATGGGCCTAATGGGAATGTTATCTTTATGAATTTTAGGCAAAGCGCGCAAAGTGGGAAGTCCCGGGTTCATGGCGATAAGGTGGCCTGCTTGCTTCTCGTCTAGCAGAAATACGGTGTTCTTAATTATATTTTTTAACTTTCTCTGTATGGTGGCAGTAGGATCTTTGTTAATGACTTCGAAGTTAGAAATTCTGAAAAAAATCATGGGTTTTGTTGATATAATCTTGTTTGTATTGCTTTTGTCGGCTTTAGTCACAATGTTATTGTTTTCTGAAATCTTCTTTTTTAAGCTGGAAGAGTTGGGGTTAATAGAAGGGGGATTGTTATTAACATTTGTTAATAACTTTTTGATTTGCTTATTTGCCTCGTGTCTGGCCGCACTTTGTTCACCTTTGGGAAGAAGACGCAGCGCCGCTTCGGTTTCAGCTACTATGTTCTACTTGCCAATTGTGTTTGGGTCCTTTGTTGAGGATATCCATTTCGGCATCGTCAAATTGGACGTTGGTTAAGGTTTTTACCGGACTCTGGAAATTATGCGAACCTGCTTCACAGCGCGGTGTTCGTACTGTCTGTTTGTTTAACAAGGTTTTGTATTTGTTGTCTAAAACAGCAATTTTCCTGGCTAACTTAATATGGACGATATTGTCAACTATCGGCATAAACTTGTCCCATTCTTTCTTGTTGGACAGGTTAGCTGCCTTCAAGGGAGTGAGATATAATTTGAAATTAATGTGATTCTTTTTAATGAAAAGAAACTTGATCTCTCTTTGGAAAATGCGTTTGTTTATGATCTTTTGTGTTCTGCTTTCGTAATGGTTAAGGGGGCCTCTTTTTTGGTAAGTTTTCATATGCTGTGGAATTAAGTTGTTAGCTCTACACCTTTTCAGAAAATCAATATCCTTGATAATACTTGATAACTTGACTCTAAGATCTTTATAAATATATCTAGCTTTTTTTTAGCTGCTTTAGCTTGGCTTGCTTTGTTGACAAATAGACTCAGTCATGGTTCCGTATTGATTGACAATCAAGTATAATAAAATTGGGGTATCCGCCTGATCAATACACAAAATTTATATATGGGTCTATATTAAAATCATTTGGTACATGTTTCGGGGCCTATTATGATGGCCCCTTCATCAGCCAATAACATACAGATCATCAGTATAATCATAGGATACATTGATGAAAGGTAAAACTAAAATGTAAAAAGAATGGATGAAAATGGAACATAATCATGAAAAGATGATGTGGTGATAAAAACACTTGAATGTGACAAAAAATACAGAGACATTTAAAAATGTTAACAGGCGACATATGGAAAAACACTTTAAAACAACATTTTAAAAGGGGGCACTTTAAGTGCTTGCCAAGACAAATCTGTCGTGTGTCCATATGAAAACAAAAATACTAGCAAGGTATCGTGTCTAAAGGCAAAAGTTCAGTCCATGAAAATCGTTGAATATGTTGTTACCAAACCAATCCTATTGGACCTGGCTGTCTTGTGACTCCTATTAAATGGAGGATTGTTGTTAGTTCGAAGATCAATATTTCGCGTATGACGAGGATCGAAACAGGCCTCTTGAGAATAGAAGCAAGGGGAATTTCTTAAAAACTTGAAGATATGTATAGATCAGTCCAAAAGATCCATTTTCTGAGTGGCAAAAGAGCCTTCGAGAGATCCTGAGGAGGAAACAAGAAACGAAAATTTTAGTATAGAAAAATAAATAAAATTTGGGGAACTAAAAGATACATATCTATTGGGAACAAAAATAGTGAAAATAGCTCTTTAGGCCGATAAAAAAAAACTCACAGTAAAACGGAACGAACACCGAAGCAGGAGGCGCATCTTATCATTTGTGCAATAAATAATATGGGGTGTCCATTTAAAAACACATAAGTTTATGCTGAACACCATATTTGCTTACTTTTTGAATGACCAATACTATTTAGTTTAATGAGCCCCTTCCCTTCCCTGCCTTCATGCCTGTGAAAATCGTTTGTCAATATCTATTGTTGTTTCTTATATATTTGGGGTGATAATTTTAAGTTGGCCACCCTGTATACTGGGAGTACAATGAAAAACTTTGTGGCGGAGCACCAATGAGTAGGAACACAGGGAAGCAGAGACAGTGAGCCCAGCAACCACAGTGGCGTCCTATAACGAGTGGATGTGCACGTCTGAAATAAGCGACATAGAAACTTGGTGAAACTGAAAAGCCCAACTATTTACGTGCTCAAGACAAACACATTAACTAGTAAATGAAACTAAACTCACCAGTATTTACTGAAGATGTTGAAAGTGAACTTGAGCTGCAATGCAAGCTTCAAATCTTGTAATTGGATTTTGCAACTTTCTTTGCAGTTGGTAGACACTGATGGTACACACAGTGTACCCAATTTTGATATTTAATTCTTCTGCATTTTGAGGATTATTCCTGTAAACTTTCTCTTTATGATTTTCTTATGGATAAAAGCCACAGGCACTAAAACCTTTACAGATGATTTGATCTTCGAACACTTCCTGTTACCATCACATAGAACAATGGACTGTTGCACTTTCTTGCTAAAAATAGCCATACCTTTTCTCTTCTTCAGTCAGTTCTGAAGAAAATGTTCTAAAATGTTGTGGATATATCGGTCGGAAGTAATATTGTCCTGAAGAATTGCGCTAATAATTTGTTGGGCACTAATATTTTATATCTTTTTATTTTTATTTTAAATATTTAAAATTTTAACTATCACTTAAACCTTAGCATGCACCATGCAGAGTGAGGGTTCTCTGTGCCCCTGGGCCTATTGTTTTATGAATTGAAATATCCACTCAAATGAAACCACACTTCATCGCACATAAAAGGAAACTGCGAATCCACGATACTGTCATGGATACTATTCATTAGCCATTTGAAAATTTTTAGCCTACTTTTCACATTTTGCAAAAATGAGGAAAAAGTAGACTTATGAGATCGATCCGGGAATATGTGTGTCTGTCTGTCTGTCTGTCTGTCTGGCTGTGTGTGTGTGTCCCCCTATCAACTCCCAAACGGTTGCAGCAATCAAAAACAAATTTAGTATGAGTAAAGATGTGCACCGGAATATCTCACGACCATATTTGAAAATGATGTCAGTGCTACCAACTGCTGAAAAAACGCACTAGAAATTTGAGCTCCATGTTGGATATCTTGCAAGGTATGCATGAGAGCTATTCCAAAATTGACACACATGTAGATAATACTATTTCAGTTTAATTTCCAGAAGGCCAACCATGACAGTGTTGCCAAAATAATTTTAAGCCTTCTGATAGGTTCAATGTTTAAATGCATATAACTTCTACACTATCAATTAGATTTCAACCAAATTTTGTATGTAATGTCTGTACATAAACATATATGACTGAGCGTATTCTTGAGAGCCACCAGGGCTGCCAACTGTTAATAATTGCTCTCTCTATTTTTCTTTATCAAAATACCAATATATCAGAAAGTATGCAAGCCAACAGCTTTAAACTATGCACACGTATATTCTGACATTTTAGATTAATTTGGAGTAAGATATATACGCCAGTTCTACCAACATGATTATAAGCCTGCTGATAGTACCAATTTTTAAATACATGTAACTTCTATACTATCAGTTGGATTTCAACCAAATTTCGTATGTTCTATGAGTAGCATAACAGATATGACTATAAGTATTGTTAAGAGCAATCAGGGCTGCCAACTGTTAATAAATGCTGTCTATATTTTTTTACCCTAATATCCATATATCAGAAAGTATGCAAGCCAACAGCTCTATACTTTGCACACGTATAGCACCTGACATTCTAGATTAATTTGGAGTAATTAATACAAGGCAGTGCTGCCAACACGATTCTATGTCTGCTGATATGTCCAATTTTAAAATGCGTGTAACTTCTATACTAACAAATGGATTTCATCCAAAATTGGCACAACAAGATATCATAATATTTCAGATTATTTCTGACCAGCACACGCATGGTATTGTTGGTAACATGCTTTTACGCGTGCTGATAGATCCAGTGTCTAACTGCATGTAACGTCCATTGGACTTCAACCAAATTTTGTATTCTGTACCTTAAGAGATGGAACTAAGAATATATTCAGTCACCAGGCTCCCAACTGTAGTGCTCTATTAGGCTATATTATACCAGATATATTTTGAACTAATTAGATATTTCGATATTACCAACTTAATTTCGTCATTATTCTAGATAGGTTCATATACTGTAGAATAATCATTGGCATGAAAAGTAGGCTGTATAGTTCTTCACGGAACTTCTTGTTCTTCTAGCAATGAAATCTGCAGGTTATATGTTATGGTCTGAACGAGACCAGTAAGGTTGTAAATTTAATATATAATAATAATAATATCATATGGCCTCGAGTGCCGGGTGTAAGCTTTGTCATTTGACAACACGAGGGTAACTTGCATGTCGAATTTCGTTGTTCCTTGAAGCACTATGAATGTCAAGGAGGTTGGATATCTAAGCTCCTTGAACACTAAAGCACTTTCTAGTAGAGAAATGAGGAACTTTGTGTTGGCAGAAAGTCCCGAGAAAATTTTGCCATTATGAACACGGCCTACTGAATTCAAATGGGTTCTTTGACATGCGTATCGTGATTTTTGCTCCCTTTCAAAAATCACTTACCATAGCCAGGAGCAAACCTGCAAGCTTGGGGTTAGTAGACCAACATGTTAACCACTCACCCACCGTGACAAGCGTAAATTTAATAATTTTGTTGCATTACGAGCAGACAAATGTGAAGTACCAGTTTCCTGAGCTACTCTATTAAGTGACTTACATGGACTGATTTACATTCTTTCCCTGCATATTATTTAACCTCTCTTGTGTGAGAGGTGATCATTCGCTGTACGTAATGTCTAGTACGCAACATCACATTTTTGATGGTACGGTCGAACCAGGAAACAGTCTACAGAATTGCCTAAGGCACTTTTAACTGGTTCCTTCTTGTGCAAATAATACGGTAGCGCTGCACACCGTGAGAACATGTGTATAAAAAAAATTGAGTAATGAAATTAGCCAAAGTACGTGTAGTAATGGTATCTGGTGATAAATTAATAGATGTTGACTCGTCCGCTGTCATAGACCCACCCAGCCATCCCAAATAGCAACACTACTTATATAGTTGAAATGAAGTCTCTAGAAGACATCTTTCTCACGAAGTCAGGAATGCCAACCCCACGCATTTGATACTATCTCGCACCGGGTATACAAAGAAACAAAAGAGCGTCGATAATGTAATATACTATTGCGCCAAATCCAACTCGTCAGTCGTACTTTAACCATGGATTGTGTGGCATGTGAAATTACTTCATAAATTCTATCTTATTAATGTTTTACATACAAAAACAAACCTAACCTGGGGCTTACGCCCCAGACCCCCTTGCTTGTAGTACTAGCAGTAATTTTCGGCCAGGCAGTACTTTACGTCTTTACGTGTGCAATGGTGAATGGTGAATTTTGTATGCGACATGTTGGTAACGTAGTCACATTTCCGTCTGTCGAGTGTCCAAGATGGCGTCCGTAGTGAAACGAACACGATAAAAATTGTTTATTTTCGTAAAAAAAAAAAAACATTATTGAGGTGCGGCAGTTGTAGTTGAGATTGTGAAACGACTCCCAACAACTCCAAGAAAGGTATGTAAATCATAAATCCTATATTTTCAATAATATACCTCGTTAAAAGTTACGAAAAGGCATGTTCTCACGGCGTGCAGAATAACCAATAATACTTGACCAAAAATATTCTCTTTGCTGTAGTGTACTATACCATTGTGATAATATTACAACACACCTTAAAGTCCAATAGTTACTAGCAAACTGAGCGAGAGAACTGCATTTCCAGGTTTGTCAGCTGTCAACACTTCTATTCAAGGAAAACTTGACATAAACCACATGGTACTCGCTCGGGTATCCGACCAGAATCTCTCAGGGTTTCCCATAGCAAGTGGCCCAAAGAGCAAAGTCGCATTTTATCCACATTGTGCAATCCCATCATAAATCCCCTTGATGCCCAATCCAAAATGACGTGGTAAGTACCCTGTACCGACTGGATTGTAGCAGTGAACTCTCTAATAAATGTCACCCTCTTCACAACTGTGTTTTTTATTAGCGTATGGCTTTTAGTGCCGGGAGTGTCCGAGGACATGTTCGGCTCGCCAGTTTTGTAGCTGCTTCGAGACGGACACCCAATGGGTGAGCTACAAGTACCGTTGGGGAGGGAAGTGGGAAGGTAAGGACGAGGAGTTGGAAGGTAACGGCTGTGGCCTATTGTTAGGGACCAACCCCGGCATTTGCCTGGAAGGAAGATGGGAAACCACAGAAGACCATCTTCAAGGTTGCCGGCGGGGGGATTCGAACCTCCTCGCCTCCCGGATGTGAGCGACTGCCAGCAGTCATGCCGTAACGACCACGGCTAACTCACCCGGTACAACTGTGTTGTAACAGTAGAATGGAAAAGATTAAACTCCCACTTTGGTAATTTACCTTGTTTCACGTTCCACTAATTCTTAGTTTTAACTGATGAGATAATGCCCCACAATGCAACAATTGTAGCACTAGATGTTTTGATGTTTCCCATTGCTGAAGTTCAAAAGTTTGAACAACCATCCCAGACAGACCAGTTGATACCCACATGTAAGGCCGGTATTACACTATCAAAGAAATTTGTCAAAGAAATATTATAAAATATATTATAAAACTGAACTTTTATAAAAGTTAAACAAAGCAATCAACACACCATTACACTACATAAAATATGTTATCATATTTCAGCAAAATGGATGAAGGACAGTTCCTTATTCACTTAACTGTATTACGGTAGTTGAAATTCTGTAGTGGCAATACCGGTATATAAAAGACACGGAAAAATAAATAAATCGTCTTTAGGTTAAACCATTGGTCGCTCACGTGCCAAGAAAGAATATTTATGCGAGTGAAACCATGGGGAACGAGCTGCCGTATGAGGACTTGAAAAATTGCGATGAAATGAATGATGACGTTCCAAACAACCACCGCCCGAACAAAGAAAATTGAAACATAGGAAGCATAAGATGGGATTCGAACTCTGGTCCTCTCGAACAATAGTCGAGCTTTCTACTCATTGCACCACCTAGACACTTCATTGCTGCGTTTGGTTACAAGCATTACCAACTGGTAAAGGACAAGTGCATATTTACACTCTCTTGTAGTAACTTACCATAAGTGAAACTGACGAATTATAATACATATATATTTACCTGGTCGCCTCCGTAGCGTAGCGGTCAGCATGGTTAGCTGCCGCCCGGAGGTCCTGGGTTCGATTTCCGGCTCTGCCACGAAATTTGAAAAGTGGTACGAGGACTGGAACGGGGTCTACTCAGCCTCGGGTGGCCCAAATGAGTAGAGGGGGTTCGATTCCCCCTCAGCCATCCTCGAAGTGGTTTTCCGTGGTTTCCCACTTCGTCTTCGGGCAAATGCCGGGATGGTACCTTCTTCAAAGGCCACGGCCGCCTCCTTCCCTCTTCCTTGTCTATCCATCCTAACCATCCCTTACCTTCCCTCATGAGGCCCCTGTTCACTTTGCAGGTGAGGCCGCCTGGGCGAGGTGCCAATCCCACCTCACCAGTTGTATCCCTTCCGATTCGATGTTCCCAGCTCTAGGACACTTCCCGTAGAGGCGGTAGTGGTGAGTTCCCTCTTTGAGTCCGTGGGTTCCACCAACCTGGAGGGTAAACGACTAAAATAAAATAAAAACTACACTTTCCATCTTTTATTTATGTTATTTCATATTTAATACCATTTATTATGTAACATTTCATGTATTCACACTCTGATATGAATAACTTTGTTGAGGTAATATTCCAGTATTTATGATCTGCCATTTTGGTTTGAATCTTTAGATCTTGATGCTCATACCTTTTATAAAAGATTTCCCCGTTACACTCATATCTTTTATCAATGATTTCAAATTTATTTGATAGTGTAATACCGGCCTAATAATAGTAGAGTATAAACTGCACCCTTGGGTAATTGACTTGCTCAAAGGCAAAGTCCTTAAATGTGTTGTTTTCAATAACTAAGATAGCTTAGATGAACTAGCAACATAGAATCTGTGCTGCACTAATCATGATCCATATCAACTGTTAGTATGGCAAAAGTTGCTGAAGCATCTACAAACTCGCTTCACATGCACTGATGAGTTCTGAGGCTCGGAACTACTGTATATTCTTCTCGCTCTTGGTTGCCGAAGTAGTGGAACAATTAATACAATCTGTAGGTCTGTCTGCCCAGTCAATAGAGTTTTAATTATCCATTCTAATTACTTGGACATGTTTTGGGCAGTATATTGTCATCAATTAAATATCAAAATTCCCAAAAATATCTTTACCGTTCCAAGGTCTTTTTTATAAACTTAAAAAATAGTTAAAAGCACTTTAATAGTTTTAAATATAAGAATCACAACATTTTCTCATGAAGTTTCGAAGATTTAAAAATACTTAAAGATCAGTTCAAAGGTCTTATATAATGTTTAAATCGAATAAAGGGGAGACTTACTGTATGCACAACACTGTGTCCTGATGTTTGATCTTGGGTCATTCGCGGTGTTACTAGGTTAATTCCTGTTGTTATTCTGATTCCTGTTATTATTCTGATTCCTATTGTAGTCAGTATTACGCCGGTTGATCTGATCTCGGTCAGGCTGGCGTCTCCAGTACGGTTGTACTCCAGTTTGACGACCTCGATCGTAGGACTGCCAGTTCCATTGCCTCCGGTCTGGTCCTGTGTTATCACGCTCGTATCGGTTGTCAATGTTAGGCTGAGGTGCAGTCGTCTGACTGACCTTATCAACCGTAGTGAAGTTGACGTGCTTCGTCTTGTTCCTAGGTTCTCCTCTTTGTCTATGCGATGTGAATTGCTCGTTACTGGAGTCAAGTCTCCGTAAAACCTAGTCACATTGGACAAAAGACGTGGCGTCCGCTGCGATCAAGACGCGCTGGACGTCGCTTGGATACTGACGTACAATGGTCTGTATTAAGTCTGCCTCTGCTAATGAGGGTTGCAGACAACGAAGTTTTGCGAGCTGCGACGCAAAATAGTTAGCGTATCGCGTCGGCTGTGTTGAGCTATACCACTTTGTGTACATCTCGGCTCTAATTCCTTGTTAGATGTCACTTGACCAGTATGTGCGTAGAAGAGCTTCTCGGAAATACCTATATCCGCTGAACGAGTACCGGAACGCGCGAAACCAAGTGCTGGCTAGCCCCTCGAGCAAGCGCTTTATGACACGCAGTTCCCGTTCGGGTGTTACTAGGGTATCCCTTAAATAACTCTCAACGTTGTTGTGGAATTCCACAGGAGTTATCCCTCCTCCAGCGCCGGAAAAACGAGCAGGTGCTCCTTCCTTGATCGAATGATCATAACGTTCTTGTTATGCTGCTGGCGCATAGGTGAGAATTCAGGAGCGTTATGATTCAAGTAACTGGGCTGCTCAAACGAAGTAGGATAGCATTGACCCATGGTTGACGTGACATTGGTTGTCGTAGTCGATGGTGGAGTATTCATTACTGATCCTGGTGTTCTGAACGGGTTTGTTCCCACGGTGGAAGTTTGTGGTGTGTAACCCTGCTATTAATGTGACGTGCTAGGCTTCCCAAGATTGGTGGCAGGACATGACTGAACAGTAAACACCATAGGTGAGCTCAGAGCTCATGGACGTTACTGGAACAGTATTTTGTGGAGTCGAGAAGGAAATTGCTCTCAGCTGCGCTTCAAGCTTTTCCAACAACCTCGATCTAACTGTTCTATAACCGGAGTGTTGAGTATGTTGCCTGACGTATTTAATGTGTTGACTTGCAACTCAAGACGTTCCAGTTTCCCGCGAAGACATTCGTCCATTTCCTGAACGGTCTTCCTAAGGCCATTGTCCATTTCTTGGAATACGACTTGGTCTATCTTCCTTGTGTCCCGGGAAGCTTCATCAAAACGTCCCTCCATAACGGTCTTGTGTTCAGCGAGTTGACCCCTAACCTCATCAATGTTACTCTCAATGGTTGGTCCAATCCTTTTTGACACCATTTATCTCAGTGGTTAACTCGGCCTGGTTCGCATGTAACTGGTACCTGAGATCCTCGACGTTCGCGGTAAGTGAGGCTACCAGCTGCGTGCTACTCGTTAACTCATCCCTAAATCAGACCATATCCCTGGATATCGTCTTATCATTTCCGTGGACGGCTATGACAACTCCTCGCATAATCTTCATGCTTGTGCTTACAAGTCCAACTTCCCGTCGAATCCAATCGTGAAACGTTTGATTTTCATCTAACCTTCCCTCGACTGCCGCGACTCTTAAGTCTAGTTGATCCCTAACTGTGGCAATTTGCACTTGCAGTTCGTTTTTACCTTTTTATATATATATTTCGAAATAGGGTCGGAAGGATTTAAGGAGTCTTGTATAGAGTTCGAAGATGTTTTGTAATAGCGAAAGGCCATCGCTAATATAATTTTATTTTGGGCTAGGTAAAATTAAATATATATTTTTAAATGTTACTCCTTAAATTAGTGTAGAGGTCAATTGAAGTCTGATTTATTGGTTCAGGTTAATAATTATTGCTTTAATTGGCAATCAAGTTTGATTTTGATTCTTATTAAGCGACTCCAAGTAGGAGTTTGGTGTTATTTATTTTGTAGTAGTCCTATTTTGAGTAAATAAAGTTTATATAGGCACGTATTTGCGTGTTGCTGGTGTTTTATCTAAATTAGATTATTTTTATTTGCATTTATTTAGGTTTGGATTGTGTTACAGGAGATAGGACTCTTGGGCCCAAAATTTACCCAATCCTCGAGTGTTAGAAGGGTTTCTCACTCTCCAATTTTTCGTGATGTCCTAATCGAACCTGTAGTTTTTCCTGTAGCTCAATGTAGGATAACTGTACCCTTCCTGATGTTTTGTCAGTAGTTCTTCGTGGTTTTTAGCCGGGTACGACAAGTTGCTACGATCCTGGTTTATCTTTTTATTCTTCGGATTTTGGCAATCTCCGTCAGTTCGGGTACAGTACCAAGATATTTCAAGTGGTATCATTTTGAAGGGTGAAGGGTTTCAGGAAAGGGAGTCAGGCTGGGCGTTGGTTGAAGTGCTTTATTTAGAAACCAACATGAATCTGTGTGTGATATATTTTTACGTGGGAATGCTGCTGCACATCAACAACCACACGATCCTTGACAGATACAGAGTTTTTACCTAGTGGCATAGTAACTACGACGACTAGAGGTTCTGAACTTGTTGCAACCTTCATCCGCCTTCCCAGCCGTTGGGGCTGTACTAGTCGCCCGTACGCCTGGTCCGTCGTTAAGGACATATTCAATGCCGTTGACCATTTTGGTTCATCCGCCTTTAGAGGTAGTTTCCCTCCCCAAGGGCATGAGAGTGCCCTAACCTCCACATACTCATCCACCTTCAAAGGAAACCGTTGATATAATGGAGGGGAACTTCTTAATCCCGGGAGTCACTCGGTCGTCAGAGCCTCGTCAGTCTATAGCAGGGTGCACCACGAGCAGGTGACGTTGACATTTGAGTAGGAATATTCCTACCCCATACACCCAAGAACACTTGATGATCTCCTCCTCTCCTCCTCTTGGTGAAATGAATATTGGAAATTATTTTAAAACACGGATGTCAGAATCAAGTAAGTTGGGGCTTGATTGATTCTGCGTAACGTGCCAACAAACGTAGTCAAGATAAGCAGTTTAAGTAAAATGTGAACTTTCTTCCAATCATTTTAAAATAGAATAGACAACTCGAGCTGCTCAACAGCATTAATCGATATTGGAATTCGAAGATATCAGTTTATTATGAGTATTAAATAACCGCAGTTCTTGCAATATTGTGCTGGCGAATATTCTCTTTGACATCTTTTGAGCTTTCATTGCTACCAATAAACAACTCTTAAACTTCATCAAGGTTAATAATATGGGGAATTTTTATTTTTCCATCATACGAACAGTGCGTGCAGCGTCCTGCTGTATTCTTCTCAGGTTTAAAGTACAACGCAGAGCAATGGCGCCACATTTCCTGAAGACCAATTTTGCCAACACGCTGTATCTTGGCTTTGGCACTGACTTCACGACGACCTGTCAAAGAAGCCCTACGCGTGGGCTTACAGAAGCATCTCTCCACTCGTCTTAATAGCTCTTCATATGCTACCCTATCAACCCATTTGATCTTCATCATTCTCCTGTAACACCTTTTTACTCTGTAGTTGAATATCTTAGCGTATAGGAGCGATGAAATCTATAATTATATTTTACTTTTCTATTGTAATTGTATTACCTAGCCGAAAGTTGTTGTATTTATAGAATTAATTTTTCATATTGTGATAATTGAGTAAGGTGTAAATAGTTGTCCAATAAGATTGTATCGCTTAAGATCTATTATTATAATAAGTTATACATAGTTATTGTATTAATAATATATACCTTAGCAGAAGTCTCCTACTTCATTTAGCCATTCACCTGCCAATTTGATGTCAATAGGGTTTTGGGTTCTGATTTCTTTCGGCTGCATTCAATTATTTTTGTTCCATGTAGGCAATACGAAATTGTGCGGAATAAACAATTACATCATCAACAATGGATATCATTTTGAAACTGTTTGTATTGAAGAACCACATATCTGAGGAATTTTTGTTTGTTTGCTAATTTCTCGCGTTTCGCATCGTCGTTTTTCACATATTCACAGAGGGCGTTTGGTTTTCCTACCAAGACCCTTAATTAAAAACACCCCAGAATCTTTTTTCCACACTCGTCCTAACTTTCACAAAAACAACACTGTACTATAAATTAGCGCCATTCACGCCTTCCTTTTTTACTTTTTCTAACGAAGTCGGGGCTCTCTGTTAGTCCGTAGATATTCCAGCAACGTTGATATTACATGCTCCGTCTGTTCCTCAGACGCAACCGATTTGAGTGGTCAATAGCACGAAATAGAGATTTTGATTTATAAAATATTTTAATACTGAACCCATGTGCCATTGGTTCAAGGGTCGAATCCATATTTTATTGGCAAAAGAAGAGAGGAAAAATACAGTCTTTAGAATGACTTAGAAAGATTTTATGTAGAGGACTGTTACAACGTGGCGCAATAATAAGAGTCCACGAGTCATGAGGAAATGATATCATGCATGACGCACTGATAGGGAGCCGATCATGACTATTAATAGAACGATAAAAACTTTCCGCTGTGTGTAAGAGAGAGGAGGTTTCGGAAATTGACCTTACGCAGCAAGAAAATGGCAACCTCGCAGTTGCTCAAGAAGAGGAATAACTAGATTTAAGCCATTTGCGAGCATATAATTAACAGAAGAAATACATCATTGTGAATCATTTTGGAATAGAGATTTTTGTGTGGGGAAAAAGTTTATAATATTTGCACAGGAAAGAAGTGCCGACATAGCATGACGTCGTTAATAATTCCCCGAGACCAGAGTTGGTAGGGAGAGAAAATAAACTGCAACACCCACGTATCTGAAGAGCAAAATTTATTTAATATCTTGGAATTGTGCGATCTATTTTCATGTTCAAAGAAGTCAGTTTACGTTTAGAACAAGAGCTTTCCAGAGATATATCTTTCAAAAGTATGCGACTATTACTTCAAAAGTTAGTGCTGAAGAAGACGAGGATTTTATCTTTTTGTTGCCGATTTGCATAAAAACCCTGGCAGAGCCAGGAAGATCATGCAGTTTAGTCCGTCTAGAGGACGTGACGCTACATCACATCGTTAATGCAGTTTACAACAGACCTCGTACGGAGTTGCTGCATCACAGCACATGCAGTATCAGTCAGCCCAGGGGGCGTGACGTTGGAGCATCACCAAATCCAGTTTCCGTGAGCGCCGGGACGCTGCACGATGAAGCATCGAATACAAGACTAGTACAAGTGAACTCCTAGTACAGGAGAGAAGTGTCAAGTACATGCAGTATTTACCAGACCTTAAGAGGTCGTGATACGCTGTATCACCAACGCGCACCCCGTATGGGAGTGGCCGAGCAGTATCGTCATTAGTATCGCCGTGTGGAGACATAGTTATTTTTTTAATTTATCGTACGGCTTTTATGCCGGGAGTGGAGACATAGTAAAATCCTAGTATAGGATTAGTCTCAGCAAGCTTCAGACTTTATCGTTAAAGTTCATTATTACAGTCAAAGTTAGGCTGCGACTTTGAAGAAATAACAGGCGATAGGAATTCGAATTATAGTTCAGTTAAAGACATAAAGCGTCATAAAGTTTCGAAGTACCAAAGGAAGTGAAACAAACAGTTCTATCAACGTTAAGGAACCCGATCAGGGTCGAACGAAATAAATAATGCCTAGTGTGCCTGAAAGGTAGGGACTAGAGCGCAGAACAATAATAATTAGGAATTGTGATTTAAGGCCTTGTCTAAGGAGACAAACGAACAGTAAAAGCAATAAGCTACGAACTGAGGAAATATCAGTTAATGCTAGGGAATTATTAGGTCACCGATAAATTATTCGAGAGGCCGTAACCAGGACAGACTTTATCTAGACGAACTAACTAGTGTCTAGGAAGAAACGACATCGTGATAGTAAAGTATAGAAACCGATAGTCAGAACCCGGATTTGAAGATCAGCCGTTCCAGTGAGGAGTAGATCGATCGAGACTTTCCATCATCTTGCCAGATTAGGGAGCCGACGTTCTCAAAGTGTCACCCTTGGAAACGGGGAAGAAAGAAATCACGTGTGAAAGACGAAAATTAACGCCTAAGTGATTAAAAATCTATGTAATGTAAATATAGTGAAATTTTTTGAGTGTAATAAGTTTAGTTAATTTATATTGTGTTAAGGTAAACGAATACAGAATGGTATTCATTATGTTACAAGTGATTAAGGTAAATAATTTATATGTGGATAAAGAAGTGTCATTGTGTGTAAGTGTATCAATGGAGATGGCTTAAAAAGCTGTGAGTGGGCAAAATGAAACACCGCTGGAGGATTCGGTCGCTGACCGTACAATCATGTGAGTAACCATTTCATTATGTTATGTGTTGGGGAAGATTTGCGTATAATCCACATGAGAAAGAAAGATTAGGGATGGTTGAATAACAAATAAAAGAATAATAGCGCGATCTGAACGATTAATTTGAGAAAGTATACAATAATTATGTGAAATGTAAATGAATCCCTTGGGGAATGTATTAAGTAAAATATCAGTGTAATTGATAAATGATATAAAAATGAGAAAGCGAGCGTAATAATAATAATAATAATAATAATAATAATAATTAGATAAATGAATGAATATTATGATGAATTATATGAAAAGTAATAGCTTCCGAGCTCCTTTAAATGAATTAATACATCTTATGAACACATGTTCTTATGGTAAAATGATTATTGTCAAGGGAGAAGGGTAATATAGAATTGAGATGTAGATCAAACGTTGATTTTGAATTTATCAGTTCTCTGAAGGCAACTTGGCTATTTAATGTATAAGCGCCATGTAGCGCATTGAAGTAATTTGTCACGATAGGAACGCGTTGAAATACTCGGTAAAACTAATTATGAGGGGCAGTTGGTCGTGGGAATTGAACTATGATAAGTCCTCAAAGTTGTGATGTGATCACGAGGCCGCGTGTGTGTTGTATGGTAAAAAGGATGCTAATTATGTTATATTATGAGCGCTGGTATAAGTTGAGCCCTGCCCTAAGTCGCGAATGTTATAAGTCCTCCAGTGTGGGATATTGCTCCTGAGGCATTTGAAAGGATCGAACTCAGTGTCGTCCATGTTAAAGCCCCTAAATATTTGTTGTAATATTGAATTATTCTTACCCGCCAATGAGGACACTTCATAATTACTATATGCCGAAGTTAAGAGAATAGGTTTGATGAACCTAAATATGTTGTTATAAAAAGTAGTATGAAAGCCTTGTCATTCAGGGAACTGCATTTAAGAACAGCTGTAGAAAAGCTGAGGGTAGCTCGTCTCTTGATAAGCGAGACAGTTAAGTCTTTGCCTCCTGCAATAAATCACGCTAAGTAGCCAAGGCCAGACCCTTACCATTGACGGAGTGTGGTAGGTCTGGGAGCTGTCTGTTGAGTTATAGTACACAAAAGTGTTTAGAGTTTGTTTCAACGACCCGGTCTCCGAACCGAGGTTCTTTTAGATGAATATTACCGCTTGCAGAGTTCAGATCGTTGCTTTCTTATGATATAATGGTCTTTTAAGACAAATAATAATAAATCCCTAATGTAATGATTATATGATTCAGTGATTCACGAGTTTTAGGGAAGACAATTAGATTCCGGGAGTGATCTTAATTTTTGACTTGTTCAAGTAGTCTTCTGTAGCTCGGGAGTACGCAAATGTTTCCCAATCACAGTAGTGAATTGTTGACTTGAGAGAGAGAGAGAGAGGGATAGTAACATATGAGCGATGTGAAAGCCCAAAATTAAGTAATGATTAACAGTACTTTGGTAAATTTTTATATTTTTGATTAGAAGATATACTCATGTAATAGGAAGTGATGTGTATTAAATGGATAACACAATTTATTGAACCCTTATTGATCTTCGATAAATAAGTATTCATATTTATTATTATTATTACTACGGCCCAGGCAGCACTTAAGGAAGTCGACTTGGATATAAGGGAGGCCAGCATTTCGTAATGATTGCAACAGGAGTTGAGCTGGTAGCTATTCTTGGGGAACGGCCAGAATTAGTCGAGTTCAAGGCCAAATTGTGCAACTACTGTACCAAAATTGGAGACATAAAGGAAGAATCACGAGGTACTCGCAACGAACATACGATTGAATCAGCCAATCGCAAGAGACCAAGCCATGACCACGAGGTGGACAGCGTCAGTAGTAAAAAAGCCCGCGGAAGTGTGTATCTAAAGAACCGCCGAACGGATTAATCTCCGCTCGAGTAATTTGAGACGTTTGATTTATTTGGAGAAGAATGACACTAGTCCCATCTTTGTGAGACAAAAACTCTGGAAGTTTTATCCGACTCCACCCCACTCCTCCGCCCTTGTCAGTTTCTAATAAATAGTTTGGCCTGACGCCACTCGAAGCCTTTTCTTTGTGGAGCCGTGAGGGGCTTACTTCACGACAGTTTATATTGTGATTTTGACGCTCGAATTTATCTAAGTCATTCTTTGTGGAGCCTTCAGAGGCCTACTTCACGCCAGTTTGTATTGTGATTTTTACGCTCTAAGATTAGTGAAGTTAATTTATTTTGTGAGCTCCGATTGAGCTAAAGTCGCAGCGATCGCAGTATCGAATTTTAAAAGCTATAATACATTTGGTTTTATTCTGGAATCTACTTTATTTGTGAGCTAAATATTTCACGCCAGTGCGTGATAACTTGTAACATTCATTTAAAGACGACGAGTTCAGCTCTAAGGGGGAAGTATTGTATCGCCCTAATTAGCGCTCACTGGAGCCGAAGTCCAGAGTACAGGACAGAAATACCGAACGAGATAGCGACTGCTAGTGCAGCCAGGATTTTGAACTTGTTAACGAGCCAGTGGCGCGGACTCGAGATGTATATTTTATGTATAAATTGCAGTGTATTTTATATGTGTTTTTATGGTGCGTGTGTGCGAGATAGTTAGGGCCAGTCTTCGCTATTAATCGCATTAGGACAATTGTGGGTGAATTGAGTAGCCTGCAAGCGATTATAGATAGGCAAATATTTAACATTGAACTTTTCTGCCAAGGAGTCGATACCAAGATGATCAGCACGTGGTTTGAAGTTGGGATGAGCTTCAACAAATCAACGCAGACGACTACTATGGAGTGCTAATTTGTCCATAGGGCGATGGGTTGAGGAGGATGTCCTTAGTTCTACAAGCAGAAGCGGTGATGTACTAAAATTGGATTATTTCAATTATGTAGTTAGATTTGGCCGGGGAACTTTGTAAATAGTCATGTTTTCTTTTCTTGTTGTTTTAGAGTTTTTCTTGCACCGACACTATATGTTTAAATGTCCGTTGGCGCGTGGCCAAAGTGTTTGTTTGAGATTTTGTTTTTCCTTGAGTCATAATGTAATGTGCGCGGCGTGCGTGCGTGATTTTTATCCTTGCAAATGCGGAACCCGTTACATTCGATAAATGGTGCTTTATTAACGTTAATATTTGAAATAGGAATGGGAGGAAATTATTGTAAGATATTTGCTGAACAGGTTATTATTCATATTAGGGTTGCCAAGCGCACCAACTTAAAAGTAATTTTTAGAACACCTTCGTTCTAATTTTGATAGATTTTTCTTGAGTCCTTTTCAGGTGACTAGTCACGGCATAGAACGGTGGCGCCAGCATGTGGATATTATTTGTGTCTTTTTATTTCAGGGTCTGTCAAGACCCATACGTGTGATTCTGTGTGTGTTAATGTGTCTAGTGTGTGTTGATTCTACGTGAGGAGGGGGTAGTTGTCCTACCGCTCTCATATTTTTGCTGCTGTTGTATTTTTGATGGAAAGACAGGGTGCTCTTGGGAGACTGCTGATTCTTGTCCATATATTTTTTCTGACACACACATGTATTATTGTGCTTTGGGGCACACTTCTTCGAGATTCGACCCCATGTTCTGGGAGGTCGAGGTATTTGACACGTGGGTTGACAGACATGCAGAGTTCCACAAACCGCCCGTTTTGCCTGTGACTTATTTTTGATAGGCAGTCCTATTTGTCCGACTGACCCCTGTAAGCTTTCATGTAGCAAACCTGTTCATTGTGATGGTTAATTTTTAAGCCATAATTAATTGGGGAGTTCGCCATGTGTGTGACGGCTTGTTGTACGTTGTATGGGTAAAATATTGTAATTAACGTAAATGTTGGCTGTTTGCCTATTGCTTTGTTTATGACTCGATTCATGTAATTTTGTGTGTCACACCTGTGTGGTGTAGTGGTAGAGTACTTGTAAATTTTGACAGCGGTCATTTGTGTATTTTTCTATTGGTCACGTGTTAATGTACTTGTGTTGATTTGTGTGAGAAGTCCTAAGTTTTTAGGCAGTAATTGTTGCTACGGCAATTTGATTCCAATTTCACACGGAAATTTTGTGCTTGTTTATAGTAGATTTAGGAAGTGTCGGTTTAATGTTAAGTGTTGTTGTTGTGTTCCCCCGTGTCGGTCTAGCTCTAGAAATGTGGATTCGTTGTCTGAAGGATTATTCTGGATGATAACGAATCACGCATTCAAAGTACACATCGTGATGCATGTAGAACGGCATATACGCATATATATGGTCACGTTTGTATTTTATCTTAGGGACACTTGGTCCAGGTAATTAATCTCTCCAGAGATATCGCCTAGTTTTTGGCATTTTTATTAAATGGGAGTCACTTGGGAGTTTTTGTTGTTAATTGTTTATGTGTAAATATGGTGATTTGTTATTAAATTCAGTTGTTTTAACCCTGGCTTCACTCTTTCCTGCATGTTATTTTGTTATATGTTACCCTGCAAGTTAATGAAGCGCCCTGACAGCAACTTACGAATATGAACCGTTACACCCCCCGAAACTGAGTCTCATATGCTTCTTTGCAAGGGTTCATAAAACAAAAATGGCGCCCAACGTGGGGATGTTGTTGTTGTTGCTTCGCTGATCTCATATTTATTTCGTTGAGAAATGATGCCAGGTCAAGCGGACATGTAAATTCAGAAAATTGAGGCGATGTTGTACCGCCATGTGCATTAGTAAAATCACTGAGTTCCTAAAGTTAGAGATATTGAACAAGGTTAGAATTTGATATTGTATTTGTTATAAACTTGTTCTGGCGCCCACATTAAAATTAGAAAGTTGCATTATTAATGAACTCAGTCAAAGCAGGAAGATGTTGCCTTATATTTGACATTTAATTGACTTCGGTTAATTGGTGTTTCGTAAATTCTGTTGGTTAGGAATTTAAAAGCAGATCACTAGAGGTTATTTTGTTGTTTGGGAATAAGTGTCATTGTATTCAGTAAATTTTGTTACTGAAATTTTCATTAAATTAGAGCCAGTAATATTTAAATGTGTGACATGTATGTGTGTATAGGGCTGAAACCTTGGCCCATAACCCTGTTTTTCTCTGAATATATTTTTGTGTGTGATATGGCGAGTGTTGATGAGATTAAGGTATTGTTAGAACAGATGTCGATCCAAATGTCCGTGAAGACGGAAAAACAATTAAAAGAACAATTAGGAGCTCAGCGTGAGCATAGTGAAAAACAATTAGAACAGATGTCCATAAAGACGGAAGAACAATTGAAGGAACAATTAGGAGCTCAGCGGGAGCATAATGAAAAACAATTACTTGATATGAGCGGTAACATTTCGGTCCAGTTAGAAGTCCAGAAATTAGACATGGACAAACAATTCAATGAACTAAACCACAAATTGTCACAACAGGCGGTAACACAAACCGAACAATTAGGAAAAATCACTAATGACATTAATCAGAGCGTTAAAAAAGTAGAGAAACTGGCAGGCGAGGTTGCGGAAAACAACATCAAACAGTTAGGCGAAATTAAGAAATTGGAGGCGAAATTTGATAACAAATTAGTACAATTTGACGAGATGGTGGCAGATAAACTCAAGCAGATAGAGGCAGCATGTGTCAGTAACACCGCGGGAATGAAGAAAACCCAAGAGAAACTACAGCAGCAAATTAATTCGGTAGACAGCAACGTGCTGGAATTAATAAAGGAAATAGATAAAGTCGAGGTTAAGGCTGAAACCGAACGGATACACTTGCGGGAGAATTTAGAGGAGCAATTAGGCAAAACACAAGAGATCATAAGAAAAGAGATGGAAGGCCAGCTAATAAACACACAAGAGGTCATAAGACAAGAAGTAGGAGAGCAGCTCGTCAAGACTCAGGATAATTTGGAATGACGGCTAATAAGAACACAAGAGGTCATAAGAGAAGAAGTCGGGGGACAGCTAATAAAAACACAAGAGGTTATAAGAGAAGAGGTGGGGGAACAACTAGTGAAAACGCAAGAACAGATACGTGAAGAGCTAGAGAGAAATCAGGAAAGCTTGAAAAGTAGGATCCGGCGAGATTGGGACCAGCAGGCTCATGCGAATAAGGAAGACAGGCTGGCAGTTTTAAAGCGAATGCAGGCGCTGGAGGAAAATATGAAGTCAAAATTACAGGAACACTCAGAATTAATCATAAAAAACGAGATTAGATCTTTAGAGAATGCGACATTATTTTCAACTGAAAATATACCGGAGAAGCACACAAGTATTGGAAGTCCTGCAGGTTCGAAGTTGGCTGAGGACACGAGTCGGGGTCAAAGTCCCAGACTAACGACTAATGCATTCCAGCAGTACAGGGGGGAGACTTCAACACCGCAACCGAACTTGGCACCAGCCCAAGTCATCCAAGTCATTCGGGGTAATGATTTTAAACCCGATAAGTTTAAGGAACATTCAGGAACCACTCCCAAAGCATTTCTACGGCAATTAACCGATTACTTTAATGACCAGCACATCGGCCCTGAGAAACAATTAAGAATGGTGGAGAAATTTTTAGAAGGACCTAGCCTGACCTGGTTTTTAAGTTTCAAGTACACGTTCACAGACATGGCTCAATTCCGCGAGGCATTTTTGAAGAAGTTTTGGAGTCCTTCGTTACAACAGGGGTTGAGAATGGACCTGTACACGCGCAAATATCATAGTACACATCCAACCCGTTTTTCAGAATTCTTCAGTCAGCAATTGGTAAAATTCAGAGATTTTGACGACCCGCCTAGCGAGCAGAATATGGTTCTAACCATCGGGAAACAACTCCCAATGCACATCCAACAATTATTAGTCGCAGGAAACATTCAGACCGCAGTCCAAGCCGAAGAATTACTCAGACACTTAGACGAGACGAGTATGGTAAGCCCACAGACAGGAAGAAGGAATTTGGAATGTGTCAATACGGCAGAGGTAGTGCAGGGACTCCAAAATAACCACAGCCAGGGGAACCAAACTAAGACACAGTCCACAGGGACACAATTCACGCCAAGAAGACAAGATTTTGACGGCCGAAACCAGTTCCATAACAACAATCAGAATTATCAGAATAACCGCGGGAGATATAATCAGAATAACCAAAATCAAAATAATCAGTGGACGTACCAGCGGGAGTACACAAATTGGAGGGGAAACCAGAGACAAGGTAGACCTTACCAAAGAAATGGAGATGGTAGATGGAATAACGGCAGGGACTATCGCCAAGAAAATAGAGGAGATTATGGGAACAACTGGGACGAGCGGTATATTGAATCCCGTAAATACTTGGATCAATTAAGTAGTGAAGAAGCGGAGAAGGAGAAGTGGGGGCGTGCCATGGCGAACAGACAGAGCCCAGACAACCATCAAGGAGAGGGGGCCGAGAGTTTATTGAGGCAACAGGAGCGACAGAATGACAACCGGCGAAACACAACTAATGGGGCCCGGGATAAAAAAAAACAACAAATGAACTGAAAGGAGACAGGCTAAAAATGGAGGTCGCCAGGGAGGAAGAAGAGATGATAGTGGCCAATATAGAAGAGTGGGTAGCATTCCCGGACGACTGCCTGGAGGAAGTGGTGAAGAACCGTGAAAATGTTATCAGATAGCTACCAATTATTTACGCGCATGTTGGAGGCATGAGGGTGAGATGTTTGATTGATACAGGTAGCCAGGTGAGCTTAGTCACTGAAATTTTGATAAAGGAAATAGCAAGAAAACAGACTGTTCCTATTATGCCGGTACCGCTAATGAAAGTCAGAGGTGTGATTCCTGACAAAACTATGAATTGTAAACAGCAAGCATTTCTAGATCTGGAAATATTGAACCATACCTTTTCACAAACATTCATTGTTATTCCAAAGATGAACTACAATATAATTTTAGGAGCCAATTTCATCTGCGATTTTCATGCTGTGATTGATTTACATAACAACACTGTAAGCTTCAAACAAGTAGAAGGATTGGATCATGTGGGTTTAAATATGGAAGAGAATCCGTTGGAGAGAGAGGCCAATACTTGGGTTGTTGAGGAATGCACTAATGAGGCCGGTGATAAGATCTTGATGGGAGAGCAAGTCAGCCAGACAGCAGTGCTAGAAATTGACAGCCGAGATATTTCGCAGGAACTTTGGGTGCATTTGGCGAAGAAGAAATTGGCGGAACCAAATTCGAAATTCTACTTCAGGAGCGACTTAAGGAAGCCATCGTAGGGGAATCTGATAGAAGAAGACTGGAAGAAATTTTAAGATTACATAAAGGAGCTTTTGACACCGTACCTGGGAAAGTTTTAAATTTTCAATATGCGATGCAGGTAACAGATTGGACCCCATTTAAAAGTAAATTGTACCCGATCCCAGAGAAACACTTTTCTCAGGCGAAGGACATTATTACTAACTTATTAGATTCCTGCATGATAAGGAAAGCGGCAACCCCTTACCTGAACGCAATATTGGCTGTGACCAAGCCAAACGGATCAATTAGGCTATGCCTAGACGCGCGAGTTTTGAACAGCAAACTGCTAGTTGAGCACGACCAAGCACCTAGGATCAAAGATGTTTTGAAAGGCTTCCGTGGGAAGAAGATATACTCAAGTGTTGATTTGACGAATAGTTTCCACCATCTTGAACTTGAAGAAAAATCCCAACTGTTGACGGGATTTTTATTCGATAATCAAAGTTATATCTGGTGTCGAATGCCCTTTGGCGTGAAAACTGCGGGATGTGCACTCATTAGAGCACTCGATAGAAATCTGACTGAGGAGGTCAAGAACTTCACCACGAGATATGTTGACGACATATTAATCGCTTCTGAGACAATGGAAGAACACTTGATAAATTTAAATAAACTGATGGACAACTTGAGAACCATGAACTTCAAGATCAACTTAAAGAAGTCGCATTTTTGCCAGAGCGAGATTTTATATTTGGGGCATATAATTGATGTCGAGGTCGTGCGGCCTAATCCAGCCAAGATTGATGCTATTAAGAAATTTCCCACACCTACCAAAGTCAAACACGTGAGAGCGTTTTTGGGAGTGACAGGCTTCTTCAAAGAAAATTGCCCTGGTTACACAGAAACAGTAGCGCCTATGCAGGAGATGTTGAAGAAAGCGAATCGATGGTCGTGGAACGAGGAGTGCGACAGGTCTTTTAAAGCAACGAAGGATTTATTGGAAAACTGTGTGAAACTTGGATATCCGGATTTTGAGAAGCAATTTATCATTCAAGCAGATGCTTCGTTAATTGGGATTGGTGCTATGCTGTACCAAGAGGACGCTGAAGAACCCAAGAAGAAATCCTATTTGGCATTTACGAGTCGTAAATTACGGAAACATGAGAGGAACTACACAGTTACGGAACTTGAGCTACTAGCAATTCTATATTCTCTTCAACAGTGGCGTAAGATGATCTATGGTTATTCCATCATTGTTAGAACCGACCACCATGCACTGACATTTTTATTTAAGACAACAATAGCAAGTGAGAGAGTTACACGCTGGTCCATCTACATACAGCAGTTTGACATCACAATAGAGCATTGTCCTGGGAAAATGAACGTCATACCAGATGCCTTGAGTAGAAATCCTGAGGACGGAAACGAAGTAACAGCGGAAGTTCACAATATTACGCCTAAGGCTCGTGAGTTTTTGGCAAGATTGAAGGATATTCGGAAGGAGCAAGAAGCAGACCATGGATGATGATGATGATAAAATTCTATAGGAAGGAGTTACAACCAAATTCACCGGAGTACCGAGAAGCCAGTGCTAAACAAGCGAGATTTCACTACTTAAATAACTTGTTACATAAGTACGTGGATGAGCATCATACTAAACTGCGGATCTTAGTTCCAGCATCACTACAGAGGGGATTAACTTGGCATGTTCACGAGAGCCTAGCACATATCGGCACGGATAAGACTGAAGCTACGATAGGGGAGACCTTTACTTGGCCCAAGATGAGATTCACCATTGTTGAAGTAATTAGAACGTGTGACGCTTGTCAGCGCACAAAGCCGAACAACTTTATTCTGAAACAACCTCCAAGACCACTATTACCGCAGAAACCATGCGAGATGCTCGCGATTGATTGCTTTGGTCCTTTAGTAAAAGGAAAGCGTGGATGCCGACACCTCTTGGTGTGTGTCGACGTGTTTTCGAAGATGGTCGTGCTATGTCCTATTCAGAAGACGACATCAAGACAAGTCCTCAGTCGAATTAAGAACAAAGTCATTCCGATGCTTGGGAAGCCGGAATCCATTCTATCAGATCACGGTACCTATTTCACAATCAATGTTTTTAGGCAAGGTTTGGAGAGCCTAGGAATAAAACACGTATTTTCAAGCATTCGTCATCCTTGTGGAAATCCGAGCGAGAGAACAATTTGCTGTGTTGCTAAGTACTACAGAGTAATGATTCCTAACGAACACAATAAATGGGTAGACAAAGTAGGGGAAATTGAGATGTGCATGAACACTACTAAGCACGAGTCGACGGGTCAAGTCCCACTGATTGTACACCACAACAGATTGCCAGAAAGAACTTGGGACAAGGTCATTCCTTGCCCAAGGGATCCATTATTAGCGCATGATTTGCGAATCCAGCGAACGAGAGAGCACATGAGGAACCAAGCGGACCGAAGGCTGAGACGGTACCGAGGAAAGAAGTTTCACCGAGAGTTACAAGAACAAGAATTAGTGCTGGTTCGTAGACCACCGATCTCCGACCCTAAGAACAAAGTCTTCGCCAAGTTCTGTCCGAAGTTCATTGGCCCGTTCAGGGTAATTAAGAATCTGGGTAACAATGCCTACAGGCTGGAAGAAGTGAGCACTGGTGCAAAATCTGTTTTTAATAGTGCCAATTTGAAACCGTACTACAGAAGGGAACCATTTGATGATTAGGAAAGGTGATATGTGCAGAATCAGTATTGCAAATTTTATTTTGAGAGCCAACACTCAAACCTACGGGGAGCGCCTGAGTACGCACTTTGTTTGTAAACAACGAGTAGCTGAGACGACGGGAGTGGCAACTACTTGAGGAGAAGGGGGAGACCTAGTGAAAATATGAATGACATTCCAGCGAGAAGGGAGCACACTAATTGAGTCAGAGGGGCATACACTCGAGCAGCTGAGTGAGATTTAAAGAGATGTGTTGTTACTACAGTGGATTTTGTTTTTGAAATCCAAACCAATAAATTGTTTCGAATTTCAAAACCTTGTTGAGGATAAATGAACCCTTATTGATCTTCGATAAATAAGTATTCATATTTATTATTATTATTACTACGGCCCAGGCAGCACTTAAGGAAGTCGACTTGGATATAAGGGAGGCCAGCATTTCGTAATGATTGCAACAGGAGTTGAGCTGGTAGCTATTCTTGGGGAACGGCCAGAATTAGTCGAGTTCAAGGCCAAATTGTGCAACTACTGTTCCAAAATTGGAGACATAAAGGAAGAATCACGAGGTACTCGCAACGAACATACGATTGAATCAGCCAATCGCAAGAGACCAAGCCATGACCACGAGGTGGACAGCGTCAGTAGTAAAAAGCCCGCGGAAGTGTGTATCTAAAGAACCGCCGAACGGATTAATCTCCGCTCGAGTAATTTGAGACGTTTGATTTATTTGGAGAAGAATGACACTAGTCCCATCTTTGTGAGACAAAAACTCTGGAAGTTTTATCCGACTCCACCCCACTCCTCCGCCCTTGTCAGTTTCTAATAAATAGTTTGGCCTGACGCCACTCGAAGCCTTTTCTTTGTGGAGCCGTGAGGGGCTTACTTCACGACAGTTTATATTGTGATTTTGACGCTCGAATTTATCTAAGTCATTCTTTGTGGAGCCTTCAGAGGCCTACTTCACGCCAGTTTGTATTGTGATTTTTACGCTCTAAAATTAGTGAAGTTAATTTATTTTGTGAGCTCCGATTGAGCTAAAGTCGCAGCGATCGCAGTATCGAATTTTAAAAGCTATAATACATTTGGTTTTATTCTGGAATCTACTTTATTTGTGAGCTAAATATTTCACGCCAGTGCGTGATAACTTGTAACATTCATTTAAAGACGACGAGTTCAGCTCTAAGGGGGAAGTATTGTATCGCCCTAATTAGCGCTCACTGGAGCCGAAGTCCAGAGTACAGGACAGAAATACCGAACGAGATAGCGACTGCTAGTGCAGCCAGGATTTTGAACTTGTTAACGAGCCAGTGGCGCGGACTCGAGATGTATATTTTATGTATAAATTGCAGTGTATTTTATATGTGTTTTTATGGTGCGTGTGTGCGAGATAGTTAGGGCCAGTCTTCGCTATTAATCGCATTAGGACAATTGTGGGTGAATTGAGTAGCCTGCAAGCGATTATAGATAGGCAAATATTTAACATTGAACTTTTCTGCCAAGGAGTCGATACCAAGATGATCAGCACGTGGTTTGAAGTTGGGATGAGCTTCAACAAATCAACGCAGACGACTACTATGGAGTGCTAATTTGTCCATAGGGCGATGGGTTGAGGAGGATGTCCTTAGTTCTACAAGCAGAAGCGGTGATGTACTAAAATTGGATTATTTCAATTATGTAGTTAGATTTGGCCGGGGAACTTTGTAAATAGTCATGTTTTCTTTTCTTGTTGTTTTAGAGTTTTTCTTGCACCGACACTATATGTTTAAATGTCCGTTGGCGCGTGGCCAAAGTGTTTGTTTGAGATTTTGTTTTTCCTTGAGTCATAATGTAATGTGCGCGGCGTGCGTGCGTGATTTTTATCCTTGCAAATGCGGAACCCGTTACATTCGATAAATGGTGCTTTATTAACGTTAATATTTGAAATAGGAATGGGAGGAAATTATTGTAAGATATTTGCTGAACAGGTTATTATTCATATTAGGGTTGCCAAGCGCACCAACTTAAAAGTAATTTTTAGAACACCTTCGTTCTAATTTTGATAGATTTTTCTTGAGTCCTTTTCAGGTGACTAGTCACGGCATAGAACGGTGGCGCCAGCATGTGGATATTATTTGTGTCTTTTTATTTCAGGGTCTGTCAAAACCCATACGTGTGATTCTGTGTGTGTTAATGTGTCTAGTGTGTGTTGATTCTACGTGAGGAGGGGGTAGTTGTCCTACCGCTCTCATATTTTTGCTGCTGTTGTATTTTTGATGGAAAGACAGGGTGCTCTTGGGAGACTGCTGATTCTTGTCCATATATTTTTTCTGACACACACATGTATTATTGTGCTTTGGGGCACACTTCTTCGAGATTCGACCCCATGTTCTGGGAGGTCGAGGTATTTGACACGTGGGTTGACAGACATGCAGAGTTCCACAAACCGCCCGTTTTGCCTGTGACTTATTTTTGATAGGCAGTCCTATTTGTCCGACTGACCCCTGTAAGCTTTCATGTAGCAAACCTGTTCATTGTGATGGTTAATTTTTAAGCCATAATTAATTGGGGAGTTCGCCATGTGTGTGACGGCTTGTTGTACGTTGTATGGGTAAAATATTGTAATTAACGTAAATGTTGGCTGTTTGCCTATTGCTTTGTTTATGACTCGATTCATGTAATTTTGTGTGTCACACCTGTGTGGTGTAGTGGTAGAGTACTTGTAAATTTTGACAGCGGTCATTTGTGTATTTTTCTATTGGTCACGTGTTAATGTACTTGTGTTGATTTGTGTGAGAAGTCCTAAGTTTTTAGGCAGTAATTGTTGCTACGGCAATTTGATTCCAATTTCACACGGAAATTTTGTGTTTGTTTATAGTAGATTTAGGAAGTGTCGGTTTAATTTTAAGTGTTGTTGTTGTGTTCCCCCGTGTCGGTCTAGCTCTAGAAATGTGGATTCGTTGTCTGAAGGATTATTCTGGATGATAACGAATCACGCATTCAAAGTACACACCGTGATGCATGTAGAACGGCATATACGCATATATATGGTCACGTTTGTATTTTATCTTAGGGACACTTGGTCCAGGTAATTAATCTCTCCAGAGATATCGCCTAGTTTTTGGCATTTTTATTAAATGGGAGTCACTTGGGAGTTTTTGTTGTTAATTGTTTATGTGTAAATATGGTGATTTGTTATTAAATTCAGTTGTTTTAACCCTGGCTTCACTCTTTCCTGCATGTTATTTTGTTATATGTTACCCTGCAAGTTAATGAAGCGCCCTGACAGCAACTTACGAATATGAACCGTTACACCCCCCGAAACTGAGTCTCATATGCTTCTTTGCAAGGGTTCAGTATATAAACATTATCGAGCCATTTGGAGTTCTTGATTTTATTGAATTTTAAAAGGACACTATATGGAAGTGAAACTTAATGGAAGTTGGTGGTTTATGGAAAGCCATTTATTATGATTTAATATTTGTTTAATATGAATTCCTTGTTCAACTTTGAACAAGTATGAATTGAAGGGTCAGTATTTTATTTGTTTAATTTTTGTAGCGCCATATATTTGAATAATTAAAAGTTTTTATAGTAGGAGTTGATTTTTGTTTATTTTTTTGGCAGTGTATCCTCTATTTGATCCAAAGTATGTAAGTCACAGAGTGGGAGAACATACCATGAACCCCGATACTCCCGATTGAGCGTTGCGCGCAAACTGTGATTTGCATATTTCATTGTGGAATGGGCACATGGGGGCATAGAAATAATGTGCTTGGATTAATATTAGAGGAACACTTAAGACGGTCATATCATGTAAAAGTTAAATAGTGATAGAATTAGCTACAAAATATAAAGTTAACTGACCGCATTGGGACCCTGGAAACTCACACCGAGCAGCCCTTGAATCAAAACCCCCTAAAACTCTTCTTTTTGGCGCCCAACGTGGGGGGTGAGTTTCCCTAAGGAAAACCCGAGTTTTTCATGAAAACCAAAATTTTCATTTTTTTGAAAAATATGGTTTTTCAAAATTTTTGAATTTTTAAATCACTTCCATAAAGATGTTGATATTGAATGAGTATACCAAAAGGGTACGTTTTAGTAAACACCCGTACTGAGGTTGAATTTTTGAAAATTGGGACACAAGAGTTCAGCGTACCATCTCTCATGCATGAACCGGCCATGGGACGTAGTAGCCCACTGTATTCTATAAGATAATAGGATGTCATTGAATGAGGAAAGGCAGAGGTTTTTGGAGGCTGTAGAGGTAGAAAGTAAAGATAGATATGAATCTATCGATGATAAAGTGAACCTCCAACAAATTGAAAAAGGGTACCCAATCAAGGAAAATGTGGAGGTTTCCTCAGAAAGCATGCGTGCATCTGGAGGCATAGTTGCACGAAGAGAAGTTAACATGTCTTTAGACAACAGGGTAAAAGGTGAGCCTATAGAGCTCCAAGTAGAAAAAGAAACATGTAAACCAGTTCCAAGGGAATGCGTACCGAGTACAGATAATAAGGATAAGGATAAAGATGATTCAAAGTCTCATTTAGTAGGGCAGGTTCAAGTAGGATCGAAAAGCGAAGGGGAAAAGAATGATAGTCTTAGCATTCAGGATCAGGAAAAAGTAGAAATGGCGACCTGGAAAGAAATAGAAAAATTCTTGGATATAATTGAGGAAATACGAAAACAGCACATTAAGATGAGGGATGAACTTAGGAAAATGTGGTATGAAGATCTAAACAAGATAGAGGGAATGGAAGAACAAATAAGGGATATTTTCGAGGAAATTAAGAAGACATTCGAACTTCATGATAGGGGAAGTAAAAATTGGTATAAAATACCCAAACAGGAATTAGAGGAATTGTACAAGGAAATCCCTGAGGTTAAAAAGTCATTAAGAGAAACGAAAATAAAATTTACGAATCATATGGTTGAAGAAGGGAAAATAGAATTAGCTCCGGTGGGACAGATATATACATTCATTGATGAAGTAAGTGAACTAAGGGATAAATTGTTGGAAGTGAATGATAAATGGTTTGACATTTCGTGGAAGACAGATTACCGAGATCATGACAGAAAAAAAAAATACATTGAGGAACAGATAGCGTGTATAGGAGAAAAAAGGAAGAAGATGTATCAGTTCAAAATGAGCATGTATGCTGAACGAGATATAATAACTATTCAGGAGTTAGCTGAAGTAAGGAAAGTGAAAATTCAGGAATATAAAGAAATATTAGAGGTCGTTCAGAAGATATATGAGGAAGATATATTAGCGCAGGACTTCAAAGCGAAAGAAATGGCTATCCCATACAGAAGAAATTGAAGAAAAGGACATAACGGTGCCGGAAGAGCCCGAAAGTTGCCTTAAGCAATCCGAGGAAGAAGAATTAGGAAGTATGGAAGATAAATTTGAAAAGAAATTCTCTTCATGTCAGGAGGAAAGGATAGCTGATAATTCTCTGAAAAATCAAGCCATGGAAACCGAATTAAAGGCCATGGAAACTAAAATACAAAGTAATATAAATGAGAAAATAGAAGAGACAATGAATACCAAATTTCAAGGTTTTGACACTGGATTGCAAGACCAAATAAAGAGTTTGAATGAAAGTACTATAAAATTCCGAAATGAATGCCGAGATAATTTTAAAAATTTAGAAGGTAAATTTTGTTCAATGGAAACTAAATTAAGTAACATGGAAGAAAATGGAGATAAATGTGAAAAGAAACTTGTAACCCAGATCCAAGGGATGCGAGAAGAGTTAATAGATCAGATAGGATCAAATAGGGAAATGTATCAGACATTTCGGGATGATATTAAAAGTAGTATCGAAGCATTAGGAAATAGGTTCATTCGATTCGCGGAAGACAAAGATAGGGGAGATATCCCAGTACAGAACCATCGGTCAAATGAAATAGTTATCCAAGCTGAAAATAAAACAGTAGTTGTAGAAGAACAAGAAGTAATGGTGCAAGTGCCCGAAAGTGATATTAGAAAAGGAGAAGAAGAAAAAGAAGTAGAAATCGTGATGACTCCTATGGAAACGGAGAAAGGCAGTGAGATCCCTCAAGAGAAAACAATGAATATTCAGGAGGAAATAATAATTCCAGATCAGGAAAAATGCCGAAATGAAAACGAGCTGCACATTAAAGAAGATCATTCTTATGCCAAAACTGAGCATGAAGAGCAAGAGAAAAACCCAGAGCAAGGGATAATAACAAAAGAAGTGAAAGTTGGGGAGACTAAAATAATAATTCCTGGGGACATGGAGAAATCAAATGAAACTCAAATAGAGAGTGTCGTCGAGGCACGAATGGAAGTAGAGGTTCAGGATCTAATAGAAATTGAAAAAGGAAGCCCAAAAGAAATTCATAAGGATGAGGAAGACAAAATGAAATTGGAAGAAGAAAGATTGAAAGCACAGATCCTTGAATTAATGTTAAAATATCAAGAATGTCAACGAAAGAAAAGAAAAATGGAAATAGATTCAAATGAGAGTAAAGAAAACTTCAAAGAAAAAGATGAGACTATTGGAGTTAATGAAGGAAAGAGAGGAAATGCCTTTGAAAGAAAGGAGGAAGGAGGAAGAAGACCGCAAATTGTAGCAGGTTTACAAGAGGATAAAAGCCCTATTGAAACTAGGAGAGGACTGGAGATAATGCAAATGACCTTGGAGAAAGAAGACGCACAAGCGTTTTACAGCTGGAAAATTCGTAGGAAGAAATGGAATGAAAGAAAGAAAAATGGAAAAAGGGAGATAGAAGGAGAGCACGTTTATGGACAAGGATGAAAGGAAGAAGGATTTGGTTCATAAAACAAAAGAGATATAGGGTGTGGAAAAGAAGAAATAAAACTTACCATATAGGAATAAGAAGACGAGAGAATATGGAATATGAGGGAATAAGAGAAGAGGGAGAAGGAGTAAGGGATGAAGAGAGCCAGAAAGATGCTGAGATCATAAAGAAAATAGAGCATTACATAAGAGCCATAGAAAGATGTGAAGGAGATGAAGAAAGAACGATGCATTGTTTAAAACAATTATATAATTTACCAGTAAATGTTCAGCATCTGGAGAGAACAGGAATTGGCAAGGTTGTCAATGGAATGAGAAGACGAGAAGGTCTGGTAGGAGACGTATCCAGAGCATTGGTAAAACTTTGGAAGGAAATGGTAATGGAAGACCAAAGTGAAGAAGAAGAATTTGAAGGTGAAGAAAAAGAAATAGAAGATATGGAAATAGAAGAGAATGAAAGCGAAGAAGAAGAAGAAGACGAGGAACGAGAGATGGTGGGATATGAAAGTATGGAATTAACAAACACCATCATTTATTACCAGAAAGCCATTGAAAGGTGTATAGGGAATGAAAATGTTTTGTTGTATTGCCTAAATACAGGGTGTTTCAAAAAGAATATACGTATTTCGCATGCATATATTTATTAAACTTTAAGACATACGAATATGAAACTTTACATACATATTTACGAACCTCTCAAGTTTAGATTACAGATGTTCAATATGTCCTCCATGAGCCACACGAACAATATCACACCGATACTCAAATTCCTCCCTTACTCGGGCAAGCATGTCCTTAGTCACTGATGTTATGTCAGTACAGATCTGGTTCTTCAACTCTTCCCGGTTCTGTGGGAATAATGGTACATAAACTTTGTCTTTAACGAAACCCCACAGGAAGAAGTCACAGGGTGTCAAATCCGGTGACCCTCGAGCCCAGCAGAGACATGCTGACAAGGTCCTGTTGAAAAATGAAGTTGTCTTCGTACAGCCTCGGAAACAAGCAGTTTTGTAACATAGCGTGATACTGCTGACCGTTAACTGTGTATCCATCAAAGAAAAATGGGCCGTAAACAGATTATCGGGATATCGCAAAAAACACATTGACTTTGGGCGAATCTCGTAAGCCGACATGTTCAATGACTGCATGAGTGTTCTGTAGGCCCCAAATTCTATCATTGTGTTTGTTTACCTGACCACTAACATGGAAAGTCGCTTCATCACTGTACACAATCCGTTTTGCGAAAGAGTTATCATTGTCAATAACATCATGAATCTTGTTACAAAATGCCAACACGTTTGCGTTTGTCATCAGGAGGCAGAGCTTGTAACAGCTGTAACTTGTACGGCTTCATAACCAACCGACGTCTCAAAACACGCCAAATTGTTGTTGTAGGCAGTTGTAACTCCCGACTGGCACGAAGAGTTGATTTTGAAGACTACGTTGGAAAGCAGTTTGAATTCGTGCAACGTTTTCTTCAGAAACACGAGGGCGGCCAGGACTCTTCCCTTTACATACACATCCTCTATCTACAAACTGTCGATACCATCTGCGATTGTTTCACCTATTCGGAGGATCAATTTGTTACCTCAACCTGAAACGTCTTTGCACTGTAATCACGGAATTATACTTCGCAAACTCGAGAACATAAAATGATTTCTGCTGCGGAATAGCATTTTAAACATAGGCCTATGACGGTTACCAAGCAAAACAGAATCAACTGACATCTAGCGGCTATTAATATAAACTAGACTATGTATTCCTTTCTCCAATAGCCGAGCCGAGGCGCAGCGATCGATAGTTTGGACAAAATAATACTTTGTAATACGTATATTCTTTTTGAAACGCCCTGTATATTAAGACATTTACCCATAACAGTTCGACAGTTGATAGAAACTAATGTCGTGGAGACAGTTGAAGGCATCCACGAACAAGGAGGGGACGTGAATATACGAGCTCAAGAGTTACTTATAAAATGGGAATACGAAATGATAGAAGATTTAAGGGCAGGAGGAGAAGAAGTTATGGAAATTGGAAATATGGTCGAGGAAGATAATGAGGAAGACTTAGAAGAAGAAGAGAATGAGGAAGAAGATCAAGGAGGAATAGTAACAGTTGGAGATGTAAGGTGGAAGCACAAAGGATAGAAAGAGGTTAACCCAGAACAGGTAACGGGTTAAGCCTATATGCACCCATTAAAAAGTAGGAAAAATATATGTTCATGGAAAATGCCATCTCGAAATGAGATGAGGGAAAAAAGGAAGAGAACCAAGAATAGACGGGTAGGGATAGACCTTACTCTTAAGGACAAACGAAATTCTGTAGACTTTGAGTCCAGAAAATAGAAATAAAGAAAGAAGTAACGGGGTAAGGCCATACCGCACCCGTGAAGCTTTATGGGAATGTAAATATGTTGACAGTAAAGCACTTGAGAACAAAGAGACAGACAGGCAGAATGCCAGTCCCAAGAATAAGGAAAAAGAAACCGTCTGACACAAGTTTGGAGTTCAAGCCAGACTGTGAAGAGGCCGAGAAATACCCGAACGAGACAAGTGATTTATAACCTTAAGTGTGGACACCCGCTTAAAGGAAATGTATGAATGGGAACCCTGTGAGACCGAAACAAGCCAGAGAAGGGAAGTGCTTGTTAAGAAAGACCAAAAGGTACTGAGAAATGTTATGATGGCTTCGACACTGAAAAATATTTTTTTATGAAAATGTTTAAATAAATTTCCTCAAAATTTCGAAAATTTATTCATCTAAGTTGGGGAGAACTGAACCCATGTGCCATTGGTTCAAGGGTCGAATCCATATTTTATTGGCAAAAGAAGAGAGGAAAAATACAGTCTTTAGAATGACTTAGAAAGATTTTATGTAGAGGACTGTTACAACGTGGCGCAATAATAAGAGTCCACGAATCATGAGGAAATTATATCATACATGACGCACTGATAGGGAGCCGATCATGACTATTAATAGAACGATACAAACTTTCCGCTGTGTGTAAGAGAGTGGAGGTTTCGGAAATTGACCTTACGCAGCAAGAAAATGGCAACCTCGCAGTTGCTCAAGAAGAGGAATAATTAGATTTAGGCCATTTGCGAGCATATAATTAACAGAAGAAATACGTCATTGTGAATCATTTTGGAATAGAGATTTCTGTGTGGGGAAAAAGTTTATAATATTTGCACAGGAAAGAAGTGCCGACACAGCATGACGTCGTTAGTAATTCCCCGAGACCAGAGTTGGTAGGGAGAGAAAATAAACTGCAACACCCACGTATCTGAAGAGCAAAATTTATTTAATATCTTGGAATTGTGCGATCGATTTTCATGTTCAAAGAAGTCAGTTTACTTTTAGAACAAGAGCTTTCCAGAGATATATTTTTCAAAAGTATGCGACTATTACTTCAAAAGTTAGTGCTGAAGAAGACGAGGATTTTATCTTTTTGTTGCCGATTTGTATAAAAACCCTGGCAGAGCCAGGAAGATCATGCAGTTTAGTCCGTCTAGAAGACGTGACGCTACATCACATCGTTAATGCAGTTTACAACAGACCTCGTACGGAGTTGCTGCATCACAGCACATGCAGTATCAGTCAGCCCAGGGGGGCGTGACGTTGGAGCATCACCAAATCCAGTTTCCGTGAGCGCCGGGACGCTGCACGATGAAGCATCGAATACAAGACTAGTACAAGTGAACTCCTAGCACAGGAGAGAAGTGTCAAGTACATGCAGTATTTACCAGACCTTGAGAGGTCGTGATACGCTGTATCACCAACGCGCACCCCGTATGGGAGTGGCCGAGCAGTATCGTCATTAGTATCGCCGTGTGGATACATAGTTATTTTTTTTATTTACCGTACGGCTTTTAGTGCCGGGAGTGGAGACATAGTAAAATCCTTATACAGGATTAATCTCAGTAAGCGTCAGACTTTATCGTGAAAGTTCATTATTACAGTCAAAGTTAGGCTGCGACTTTGAAGAAATAACAGGCGATAGGTATTCGAATTATAGTGCAGTTAAAGACATAAAGCGTCATAAAGTTTCGAAGTACCAAAGGAAGTGAAACAAACAGTTCTATCAACGTTAAGGAACCCGATCAGGGTCGAACGAAATAAATAACGCCTAGTGTGCCGGAAAGGTAGGGACTAGAGCGCAGAACAATAAGAATTAGGAATTGTGATTTAAGGCTTTGTCTAAGGAGACAAACGAACAGTAAATGCAATAAGCTACGAACTGAGGAAATATCAGTTAATGCTAGGGAATTATTAGGTCACCGATAAATTATTCGAGAGGCCGTAACCAGGACAGACTTTATCTAGACGAACTAACTAGTGTCTAGGAAGAAACGACATCGTGATAGTAAAGTATAGAAACCGATAGTCAGAACCCGGATTTGAAGATCAGCCGTTCCAGTGAGGAGTAGATCGATCGAGACTTTCCATCATCTTGCCAGATTAGGGAGCCGACGTTCTCAAAGTGTCACCCTTGGAAACGGGGAAGAAAGAAATCACGTGTGAAAGACGAAAATTAACGCCTAAGTGATTAAAAATCTATGTAATGTAAATATAGTGAAAATTTTTGAGTGTAATAAGTTTAGTGAATTTATATTGTGTTAAGGTAAACGAATACAAAATGGTATTCATTATGTTACAAGTGATTAAGGTAAATAATTTATATGTGGATAAAGAAGTTTCATTGTGTGTAAGTGTATCAATGGAGATGGCTTAAAAAGCAGTGAGTGGGCAAAATGAAACATCACTGGAGGATTCGGTCGCCGACCGTACAATCATGTGAGTAACCATTTCATTATGTTATGTGTTGGGGAAGATTTGCGTATAATCCACATGAGAAAGAAAGAATAGGGATGGTTGAATAACAAATAAAAGAATAATAGCGCGATCTGAACGATTAATTTGAGAAAGTATACAATAATTATGTGAAATGTAAATGAATCCCTTGGGGAATGTATTAAGTAAAATATCAGTGTAATTAATAAATGATATAAAAATGAGAAAGCAAGCGTAATAATAATAATAATTAGATAAATGAATGAATATTATGATGAATTATATGAAAAGTAGTAGCTTCCGAGCTCCTTTAAATGAATTAATACATGTTATGAACACATGTTCTTATGGTAAAATGATTATTGTCAAGGGAGAAGGGTAATATAGAATTGAGATGTAGATCAAATGTTGATTTTGAATTTATCAGTTCTCTGAAGGCAACTTGGCTATTTAATGTATGAGCGCCATGTAGCGCATTGTATCGTCCTGACTCCCAGTCTTATCAGGAGTACCTCAGGGCAGTATCCTGGGACCCCTTCTCTTCGTGCTGTATTTGGACGATATAAACACATGTGTGCAAAATTCTCCGTGTTCCCTTCTTCTATACGCTGATGACCTCAAGATATTCAGAAAAATTTCCAATTCTGACGACCACGCTGACCTCCAGGAAGCAGTGAATACATGTACTGATTGGTTCAACAAATGGAAGTTATCTCCAAATCCGAAAAAGTGCTTCAAAGTGTCTTTCTCACTACTGAAATCTGGAAATCAGGCGGACTATAAAATATGTGGAAATAAATTGGATACGGTTTCTCAGGTGGGAGATTTAGGTATTATTCACGATGATAAACTGACATTCTCTCCCCACATTGACCATATCAAATCTCGCGCAATGCGCAGTCTCGGCATTCTATAGAGATTCACAGAAATTAAAAACCTCACTGCACTTAAATTATACTTCACCACATATGTTCTCCCTATCCTAGATTTCTCTTCTCCAATTTGGTCTACTTCGGCTATAACCAATATTTCTAAATTGAACAGTGTCTTTAATTTCTTCATATCAATTGTCAAAGCTCGCAATCCTTCACTAAGGCACTTTGCCAAATCCGACATCCTAAATCAGCTCAATTTACTCGACCTGAGAAGCCGTCTACAATTTACTGACCTGTGTTTCCTACACAAAATTATGAATGGTTACACAAAATGTAACATGCTCTTAAGCTACTTCCCACTTCATGTTCCCTCCCGTTCAACACGCCAGAACCATTTACACCACATACCTCGCCCACGTCTTGAAGTACAAAAGCGCTCTATTTTCCACCGTCTACCTACCCTTAGCAACTCACTTCCAAACATTGACATATTCTCTCCCTACCGAACAATCAAACATAACATTAGAAGATCCTTTCACCCTCTTTTCCTAACCCCTCGCCCTCCTAATCACTCACTACCCTAATCACTCCTTGTGTCCTTCCCGAGATTTATCCCTTCTGCCATCACTGCCAATTGTTACCTGTTATTGTTGGTGTTGTTTTTGTTAATATTATTTGAAATTGTTAAAATATTAGTGTAAAATGACCTTTCATGGTTGTATCTAATAATTAATAAATAAATAAATGAAGTAATTTGTCACGCTAGGAACGCGTTGAAATACTCGGTAAAACTAATTATGAGGGGCAGTTGGTCGTGGTAATTGAACTATGATAAGTCCTCAAAGTTGTGATGTGATCACGAGGCCGCGTGTGTGTTGTATGGTAAAAAGGGTGCTAATTATGTTGTATTATGAGCGCTGGTATAAGTTGAGCCCTGCCCTAAGTCGCGAATGTTATAAGTCCTCCAGTGTGGGATATTGCTCCCGAGGCATTTGAAAGGATCGAACTCAGTGTCGTCCATGTTTAAGCCCCTAAATATTTGTTGTAATATTGAATTATTCTTACCCGCCAATGAGGACACTTCATAATTACTATATGCCGAAGTTAAGAGAATAGGTTTGATGAACCTAAATATGTTGTTATAAAAAGTAGTATGAAAGCTTTGTCATTCGGGGAACTGCATTTAAGAACAGCTGTAGAAAAGCTGAGGTTAGCTCGTCTCTTGAGAAGCGAGACTGTTAAGTCTTTGCCTCCCTGCAATAAATCACGCTAAGTAGCCAAGGCCAGAACCTTACCATTGACGGAGTGTGGTAGGTCTGGGAGCTGTCTGTTGAGTTATAGTACACAAAAGTGTTTAGAGTTTGTTTTAACGACCCGGTCTCCGAACCGAGGTTCTTTTAGATGAATATTACCGCTTGCAGAGTTCAGATCGTTGCTTTCTTATGATATAATGGTCTTTTAAGACAAATAATAATAAATCCCTAATGTAATGATTATATGATTCAGTGATTCACGAGTTTTAGGGAAGACAATTAGATTCCGGGAGTGATCTTAATTTTTGACTTGTTCAAGTAGTCTTCTGTAGCTCGGGAGTACGCAAATGTTTCCCAATCACAGTAGTGAATTGTTGACTTGAGAGAGAGAGGGATGGTAACATATGAGCGATGTGAAAGCCCAAAATTAAGTAATAATTAACAGTACTTTGGTAAATTTTTATATTTTTGATTAGAAGATATACTCATGTAATAGGAAGTGATGTGTATTAAATGGATAACACAATGTATATAAACATTATCGAGCCATTTGGAGTTCTTGATTTTATTGAATTTTAAAAGGACACTATATGGAAGTGAAACTTAATGGAAGTTGGTGGTTTATGGAAAGCCATTTATTATGATTTAATATTTTTTATAATGAATTCCTTGTTCAACTTTGAACAAGTATGAATTGAAGGGTCAGTATTTTATTTGTTTAATTTTTGTAGCGCCATATATTTGAATAATTAAAAGTTTTTATAGTAGGAGTTGATTTTTGTTTATTTTTTTGGAAGTGTATCCTCTATTTGATCCAAAGTATGTAAGTCACAGAGTGGGAGAACATACCATGAACCCCGATACTCCCGATTGAGCGTTGCTGGCAAACTGTGATTTGCATATTTCATTGTGGAATGGGCACAATACTTGAACCACCAGTGCACGGTAATTGCAATCTGAGACACAGTCGCTTAAATGGAAGAAACTCTCGAAATAAACATACGCTGATTTTGCTATTACCTCAGAACTTAACTCAGGGGCAGCCAATTCACAGTGCTCAACTACGCCAAAGAGAAATCCTGAGTTATTAAATATTTAAATACTTAAGCCAACGGTGTACAGCAATTACAACCTGAGATATAGTTGCATAAATGGAAGAACTCTCGAAATAAACATACGCTGATTTGGTTATTACCTCAGAACTTCACCCAGAGGCAGCTGATTTCAGTGAACAACTGCGCCAATGAGATCTTGAGTTATTAAACATTTAAATACTTAAACCAACGGTGTACAACAATTAAAACCTGAGATATAGTCCATTGAAGGGAAGAAGCTCTCGAAAGAGGCATACGCTGGTTTGGTTGTTATCTCAGAACTTCACTCAGACGCAGCCGATTTCTGTGACCATCTGCGCGAAAAAGAGCCCTTGATCGCTGGAGTGCTGTTAGACATAAACCAACGGTGAACAGCAATTACAGCCTGGGATATGGGTGACTGAATGAAGAGAAAAGTGGAAAATATCAGGGGGAAAATGTGTTTTAATATAACTGAAGGAAGGTGAGAGGTAGGTGGTTTCTATGACTGATGACATATCTGGCCGTATATACATTTCATTTAAAAAGGAATGACTGAATTTAGTTTTCATAAATTCTTTTAATAATACAGATTTCTTAAAAATTATATTGTCTGTTGAGATGGGGTTATGTAATCTTATAGGCAATAAGTCTACATTAAAAGAATCAAAACTATCATGATATTCTTGAATAATTATTTGGCCTATTATTATTATTTATTCTCCATAAATCAAACAGACAATGGAAGGCCTAGTGAAAAAGGGCAAGACCCACATACATATTACATGTTTCACTGGCACAACTTACATCTACATTTGGTTTGCAATATTTACATGTTTTACAAATATATTTGCATTATTTACATATTTAGAATATTAACATAGTTCACTCACTCTCTCACGCACGCACTTTCATCACCTCAATCACTCCATACATTCATTCATTCATTCATTCATTCATTCATTCATTCATTCATTCATTCATTCGGCGAGACAATCAATCACTCATACAGAAGTTTATTTATAAAATGTACCTTTTTATGTACGGCCTGAATTTCCGAAGAGGCAAGATCTTGGCATCCCCTGGCAGTGCGTTCCATAACCGCGCAGAGCGGCCGTAGAAACCTCTGAGGTAAGCATTGCTACGAGCGAAGGGCAGAACGAGAGTTACACCTCGTCCTCTCCGAACTGAGCGATATGCCAATAACAGACGGCAAAAGGGTTCGATATTAATGGAACCTGTGATGGATTTTTTGAGAAAAATCAGATCAGTTTGTTAGGCTGTTGCCTCTATAGATGGAAATTGTGACAAAGGGGGAGGGGAATGACGAGCTATTTGCCTCTCTCGTGGCACTGTACACGCTGCAGCTTGTTCATGTTTTCCGCTGTAGTGGGATGCCAAGCAGGTAAGCCGAACGTTAATATCGTACGGACCATGCATAGGTAGGCCGTCCTTAAAGCTCTAGGTTTACAACCTCTCATGTTTCTGTACAAGAAACCCAGAACTTTGGTGGCCTTACATCTTGCCTCTTCACTTTAAATGTTCCAATTCAGGGTGTCGGAGATTGTTACCCCTAATAACTTTAACTTTGTGCACTGTGGGATGACACTGTTCATAATTTTGTATTCGGGGGCGTGGTGGCTCAGCGGTCTAGCTTTATGCCTCTCACCAAGGCGGTCCGGGTTCAATTCCCGGTCAATGCATATGAGATTTTCGAAGTGAAATGCCATAGCACTGCAACAGCATTACTCAAATTGACTGACGACATTAGACACGCAATGGACCAAAAACTGGTGACAATCCTCATCCTTCTCGCCTTCAGCAGTGCTTTTGACACCATAAATACTCAGACACTATTGCAAAAGATGGAATTTTATTACTTCGACTAGCAGACAATTAACTTTTTCGCATCATACCTAAATAATCGCCAGCAACGTGTTGTAACCCAGGTTAAAACTTCTCAGTGGCTAAGCAGAAAGACAGGCGCCCCACAGGGTAGTGTACTAGGACCCTTGCTTTTTGTACTATATATCAACATCTCATCAAATTTGAAAAATTGCAAATATCAACTATATGCAGATGATTTGCAAATATACTCCCACTGCAAGACAAATGACATTCCATTGACAGTTGAAACTATCAACGCTGACCTTCAACGACTTGGAAAATATTCTCAGGAAAATTCCCTTCCTTTGAATCCCTCCTAAACACAAGTTATCATAATTGACTCTCAAAAACTATTGACGTCACTCCGAGATCAAATTATTCCCCCAATTGTACTGAACAACAATGAAATTCCATACTGTCCTACAGTGAAAAATCTAGGTGTGATAATAAATCAGACTCTTAACTGGTCTGAACATGTACAGAGTGTATGCAAGAAGATTTTCGCAACGCTCCACTCCCTTAAAAGAAAAAAGATATTTTACCATTTAAAGTAAGAATCCTACTCATACAGACACTAATACTTCCTATTCTTGACTACTGTGACGTTATTCTTGTAGACGCAACCAAAACATTAATTTTGAAACTTCAACGAGCTCTCATCTCTTTCTTACGATTTATCTACGATCTGAGCTATGATAAACATATCACTCCCTATTATTGCACTCTTTCCTGGCTGAAACCTGAACTACGTCGACCATATCACATTCTTGTCCAGATTTTCCTATTATTGTCTGACGATAGACCACTATACTTATCAAATAAATTCAAGTACCGGTACTTGACGCTCTGGTTCTTCCCTCTCCATTCCTATTCATCGCTCCTCTATATACAACAACTCTTTTCATGTGGTGGGGCCTAGGCTGTGGAATACCCTTCCAGCTAGTGTCAGGGGCACCACCTCACTATCTAAATTCAAGACCACCTGCTGGGGCAGCCTGCTGAACGCTGCTGACCGACAACAAGTGTGACTGGATGAGTGAATGATTGTGTGAAAGTCATTATCAATGTCAATTATTATTGTTTAATTTTGTCGCCATAATATGTTTATTGTATTGTATTAATGTGGTTAAGTGTAAAAGAGGGCCAAGAGCCCTAACTGCGCCACCAATAAAGGCAATAATAATAATAATAATAATAATAATAATAATAATAATGCCCTGTGGTTCGGATTCCACGTAAAAAGGAGGTCCCGTGGCTCATAATCACAAGATTCACGGTCACGTAAAACTACAATCTTCCTTCTTCCTTATAATTTTGTATTCATCTTCAATGGGGATTTTTGACCAAGTTATTCTTATGTATTTAGAATTATATGTAAATTATTCACAGAACACCACAGCGAAAAGTTTTGCAGATCTGATTTAAGAGAGAGGCGATCTCCTTCACTTGTAATGCACCTGTATAGCACGGTGTCATCTGCATATACTGACATTGATGAGGCGACACAGCCAGGAAGATTGAGAAGAGGTCCGATGACAGAACCCTGAATCACTCCAGAAGTAACTTGGACAGACTGTAATCGAGCTCCTCCGTACACCACACACTGCGTTCGGCCCTCTAGAAATGACCTCACCCATGCCAGTAAGCTACCCCGTATGGTAAGCTGCTGTAGCTTTAACAAAAGTCTTTCATGAGACACATGATCGAAGACCTTAGCCCAGTCCAGTGCGATGCAGTCTACTTGTTTCACTTCTGGCTGATTCAAGTAGAACTGAAACTCATCAATGACTTTTATCAATAGCGTAGTGCAAGAAAGACCTGGAAGAAAACCTTGATGATTTGGGTCGAGCAGATTGTTCTCAACCAGGAATTCCAGCACACTGTTTGCTACTAGCCACTCCATACATTTACAGATTATAGATGTTAGACACACCGGTCAGTAATTTGCAACATTTTCTCTATCACCTTGCTTATAGATTGGCACCACATTAGCACATTTCAACCCACACGGCACAGAACCTTGGTTGATTGATAGGTTGAATAACGCACACAGAGAGGGCACTAATGCTTCCGCACAATGCAGCAGGATTCGCCCGGGAACATCATCTGGGCCGCTCGCCGCATGTAGTCGACTCTTCCACAGGCTCTGAAACACCTCAGATGTTGTGAAGAACAGGAGAGAGGGGGGTGGGAGTGTTGACCTGGGTAGATGCAGGTTCACGGTAGTTCTACTTGAAACTATCACTGAAGGCTGTTGCAATGTTGGTGTTGCTTATTTTGTCAATATAATTGTCATATGTTTCGCGAATTTATTTCTTTGCTTGGTTCCTTATGTTCTTGTATTTATCCCACATGATGACAGTTGAGCAACTTTTCAATTTCTTGTATAAAATGTTTCTTGTCCTAATTCGTTACCCGCGGAGATTTTTTCTTCCCACCAATGGTTATTTTCAGAGAAGCAATTTCGCCAGGCGTGCCACACTGAGTTGATGCCACTGGTGTCCAGAATACATGGGGTGGGAAGGTGTTTGAGGAATAAAGATGATAACAGTTTCCAGTCTGCCTTTTTGTAATTTTATACTGTCCTCACTCTGCTTTTGCTGCGTGGAGTATTGTAATGCAATGTGGTAAAGATGGCTGCATGATCACTGAAACCGGGGATGACTTCAGCTTTCTGTACGTATGAAGGAAGGCTTGTGAGGAATAGGTCTATTGTGGAGCGTGTAGTTTGTGTGATGCGAGTTGCTTCGTTTATTAATTGATCAATGAATCGGTCGTAGAATGCGGTAACGAACTCATTAGCTATGGGATCTTTGGGAGTGGGAGGAGAATTTTGCCAGTCTATTTCCAAATTAAAATCACCTGTTATGTAAATGGCCTTGTATTTATGCTGGATACACGACAGAGGGACTCCAAAAGTTCATCATTGATGTGTCGAGTTGCATTTGGAGCTAGGTATACAGAACCTATAAGAAATGTATTGTTCGCACACGTGAATTCCACCCACACAGCCTCAGCAACAGTTTCAGACGTAGGTCTAACCTACCTTGTTCAATTTGAAGGGATTAAAATGAGTCCACTTATCAGAGTCGTTGGGATGTAACATCTTAATATACCGTACATTAAACTGACAAGTATTCTTTACCATAGCCGAACTAGCCTAACATAAGAAATGCCGTATAAGAAAGACAGGATATTTACGTACTGAACCCATATTTAGAAAGCCCAGTGTAAGTCACGAGGCAAGAATCGAACCGGCCGCACGTAACAATTATACGTTTTGATTTTAATGGACTGAATAGGCTACCCGCTTCAAATACGAGCATTCTGCAACGAAAGCGAGCTATGTAGTAGCGTTGAAAGATTTTATCAGCTCATTTATGTGCAGAAAAATAAAGAGTTTTGTAAATGCATATTTTAACATGGTAATAAATGAGATTTAGATCGAGCAGGAAATTGTCACAATATCTAGTTTCTGTGAAAACTTGCAGGAAGGAACCGGTCTTTGGCAAGCCACCTGATGTACGCGTGGCAGGCTCGACTCGACGCGTGGCTTTGCGCAGGACACGCGACTGAGCTCGTGGACAAAGAGATCATATGACAGGATTTCAGCCGTGGAAATATATTATAATTACTTTGGAGTACATTTAAAAGTAATTAGACCACAGAAATATAAAGAGAATTAAAAATAAAACACATCAAAAAGATTGGAATTTTAAGTTCAAAGCTGATAACGGAGATATTTGGTTATGAAGTAAACCTCCATTGTTCGCCGCCAATGACGCCATTTTATTTTGACAAGAAGAGGAGAGATGCGTCCTCAGTCAGATTATTCCATTTTGAGCAGCGATAGTATATAGACGTGCTTCACTGAGAGCAAATATAGTGCGAGAATCGGAGAGATAGGTTGACGGGAGGATCGTCGTCATCTTCGGTTGAGAGGAGTAGAAGCTTCGCTGAATGTGCATTACCATAGAAAAAGACTTAGAATATTTGAAGCCAAGAACAAATATATAATTGTTTCAACGAAGTGAATTTGACATATTCGATAAGTAGAAGGGAGTCTTCGCCGATATTCGAGATCAGCAAGGAAGAATATCCAAAATTTGAAATCTACGAGAGTTATTAGAAAATAAACAACAATATTTCCACGAAAGAATCTTCGAACATTGAAATACTTCCACTATATCTTTGAAATATTTTCAAATGGTTATCAAACCTGAGTCGACGAGGATATTTAATACGAACTTCTCGACGGCAGCAGTGATGGCACATTAAACAATCAAGGGGAACTAGCCTACTTCAATATGCGGATTCCCGGAGTGACTTAACTCGCCGAGGATCATCTAAATGGAAGAGTTGTATTGCAACAACTAAAATCCACTGAAGTCACTACAGAAATAACGACGAAATGAGTTTCCAATACCATCTCGGAAACCTCGGTAATATAACTGCAATTATCTACAATTTATCTGAGAACATCTAGAGAGGGGTCGAATGAAGCATGAACATCAGAGCTATCTAGCTCAAGAAGCGAACGAGAGACGACAGTTCGTATCCCGAGGAGATTGCGGAGGTGAGTTGGTTCGATTTCAAGCAGGCTGGAGCTGTGGGCCGCACGCTCGCTCGCAAGATCAGCTGTTTCCGAACGCGAACTGAATCAACGAATTCCAGACTTCAACAAAGGCCCAGGTTATGAAGAAGATATTCGGGCTGAAGATAGATAAAGCGATCTGATTATATTTCGCAGTTTTATTTTCAGTATTGTGGATATTAGGCCTGACCATGTTTAGCTACTTGACAATTTATCATGTGTAATATTTGATAGTCCAGGTTAGTTAATCTATTTCAGAAATTTCACGTTAGTATTTGCAAACCTCATCGTTTCTCGATTTTTACGTAGCGTAATATTTATTCTTCGTCGCATATTTGATATTGTTTAGCCCTTCGAATATCTATGCGAACCAGTGTTTATAGATAGTGGAATACTTCAGAATATTTCCGAATATTTTATAATTACTTCGTAATTATGTTCGTAATGTTAAATAAGGAGTTGTATTTTTATGACGTTTTCATATTTAAATTTATTTAAATCGTCGGATTTAATGATAAATATTGACTTGGTTCATTATTGAACGTCAATATGTTTAACTTGAAGCAATGTATTGTTGACATTAAAGTAATTTTGAAAGAATTCATAATTCAGAGCAGAGTTCTTGACAACGCTAAACTAGCGAGATATGGAAAAGAATGCAGGAATGTGATTGGAATGCATCGACCTTTATTTGTAACAGGTGTAACTTGAAGATGAAATGTATTAATATTCATGAATTGTAGCAATGGATATTATATATAGACGATTATCTTAAACTGTAATAGTTCAACGAAACTGTGGTTTTATTAAACAATGAAATGGTAACGTCGTAATGAATCGCTAAAGAATTGTATTAAAGGTGAAATATTTCACACATATTATGAATGTGGTAATAGAAAAAGTCGAGAATAATGCGTGCACGAGAAAATGTAAAGAGTTGTGTAATCGGTTGCAGGATTATTGTATTTTGAGGAAGTAAGTTACTCAAACGTGTGTGATACGTAAATGTATTTGGATTCCGTGTAATATTGAGGTTAAGTGTAGAAGAATGTTTATAGAAGAATTTATGCGTGTAATGTAACGCCATGTAAGACTTGTTTACGGGAATCGTGAATGTTTCGGCGATATATAATGAATAATAGCGATCTGTAAAATGGTATTAACGACAGTGTTGTCGATAAAAGCAATATAAAGTAAGCGATGAATATGAATGTGAAGTTGAATATTTATAACCGCTATATAAGCGATAATGTGAAAAGCACCAAGATATTCTGATATATAATATCATCTGTTATCGAATTTTATCAAGATATATACGCTTGGAGCAGTAATGAGCTTAATTGTTTGTTACATATGTTCATTTGGATTTGACAAACAAAAAGCGATAATGTGAAAGATTAATGTGGTCTAGAAAATGATCGTAGAATTGAAGGAATATCGTGCTGGTAACGATAAAATGGACAACATTGTAAATATTTAATAATAATTAATGAATTTAAATACTTATATTTAATGTTTAGAACTTTTAAAACGTCGAATTAAGGAGACTTATGTATAATTTAGGGAGAAAATGTAAATAAAGACCATCGTTTTACGATTTTATTTAACATGAATGAGTTCAGTATGATCAACAAGTGGTTCATAGTTTCAAGAACATTAATAGACGAGGTGTCTATTTTAGAACAGTTTTATTTTACTCCTTAATGAGGACAGAGTGAGTCCCAATCCCGAAATTCACGGTATACTGTATTTTGTTTCTAGGCGAAGCTATTATTTTTAATATTTTTAATTTGATGCAGCAAATTTTATTTACGCAAAAGTGAGATGTTGATTAATTATTGCTGGACATTTCTTATTGTTGTCATTTTGAACAAACGATAGCAGGCAGGCACTGTTTAGATTGCCTGTTCCTTTCATAGAATGTTGTGATCTCTTCATTTAATAATCAGCTACGGTGGTACTACTAGTTAGATACTGGCGCCCATTTTTTTAAAGTTCACCCTCGAGATTCCGAGAATCTCGTCCTCCAATACTTTGTTGTAGGATTTGTATGTAACTAGGTGGTAGTACTATCGTATTTTTAAATATTTATGTAACGAGAGATTCCTAACTAGCAATCTAGCAGGGAATTGTTGGTTTATCTAACTGGGTATCAGCGTCCCTTGCGATCCTTTCCATCCTTTGAAATAATAGGTGGTGGTTACGTGAATTTCGTGTACATAGGAGCATATTTAATTGACATTTCCCGACGTGGGGCATTCGATGTCATTTGTGGGACGATCGAAGTCATTTGTAAGGCTCGATTCATATGTGAGACACGGTAGACGATATATTTTAATTGTCTTACCCATCTAGGGGATGTTTAATGCTATGATTTACTGATCCCATTTTGGAACATGTCGAAGGGTTTAGACATAACCATTTCGAGGAATACCATAGAGTTGAGAGGCATATTTTGGATTGTTATACCAGCTGATGACGGGTTTCTGTCATATAAACGTAAAATGTTAAGTCATTGTTAATATTGTTGTAATAATAGGTAAGGAATGATTATTGAATGAAGATATTTGATTTCAAGTCAGGATCAGTGACATGGATCACGATCATGGAGGAACGTAGATGTTATAATAGGCATCTTTATAATTTAAAGTTTTTTTTAATATTCCACTGGTCAATAGATATAAAAAACATGGTTGCTCAGGTTATCCACAGTATTGTCGTAGGTGATGTTGCCCTAGCTTCTCCAAGTACAAGAAGAATATCGTCATCAGACACAGATGCTGTTAAAGCTATGTTCGAGAAGGTAAAACAGAATCAGGCCCAGATGACATGTGATCTGGATGCCTTGCATAAGTTTTCACATGATAATTCAAAGAAAATGCAACATGAGATTAAACGGACAGCTGGCAGAGTATGACTAGTCTGTAGGCAGATTTAGAGCAAGCCCAAACCCTTAACACAGGTAGCATTACCCTGGTCCAAGAAGAATGTAGGAAGGCCCAAGCAGAAACTAGACTAGCTCAGGAAAAAGCCCAAGAAGAGAGTTGAAAGCCCAAGAAGAGAGTAAGAACGCCCAAGAAGAGATTAGGTTAGTTTTAGGGAAGGCTCAACAGGAAAGTAGATTAGCCCAAGAACAAAGTAGATTAGCCCCATAAGAAAGTAGATTAGCCTAAGATGAGAGTAGAAAGGCCCAAGAAGAAACTAGGATAGCTGTAGAAAAAGACCAAGAAGAAAATAAGAAAGCTCAAGAGATTGTCAAACTTAGTGGTGAGAAGATAGATAACGTTTATGCTGATGTTTCCTCCACAAAAGCAGACTTAGGCACACTAAGAGCAGAAATTACTAAAAAGGTAGTAGAGGCTCAGGTTGAGAATAGTCAGAATATTATCCTACTCCAAACCAAATTGCAAGAAAGTCTAGATGACGTAAAGCGGGAAAATATACAACATTTCGATCATATCACACAGTCACATGACACACTTATCGTAAAATCGAAAAATTTAAGTGGCACTGTTGTTGATTTACAATGTGAATTGGCCGATCAGAAAAACTGATCGAAAAGGGTATAAATGTTGATATCACAGAATGTATTGTCAAAACTGTTAATGATTTAAAAACCGATGTATTGAAATGTAATAGAGAATATATTCTAGAGATGCATTCAAAAATAATAAAAGACGTAGGTAAAATAGAGTATAATTCTAATGTCAGTAATGCAAACTTAAGGGAGGAATTGAATAAGCGTATACATGATGCATAGCAGTCTAGCGTTACCACGATATCTGAATTAGCTCTTAAACCGGAATCGGAAAAGTCGGGAGAGCTTGATAATATCAAAAAGGCAGTCGATAATGTAACCACTGAGTTAACTAAATTAAAATCTAGTCAGGAGTCAGAAATATCTGCACTTAACTAAAAACTAAAAGCTATGAGAATTAAGGTATCTAACAACGTAGAGATCTTGAGAACAGATATCCGTAACGATATGAGGGAATATTTAAGGAAATTCTTTCGCGAACATGAGGACAAGTCACCAGAAGAGCGAGGCACTTACGAGGCAAGGGCGGACAGGACCGAAGAAGTCAGAGATAGTATGAATGGTCATGAACATACTAGACAAGATCAACAGCCCGGAATAGATAGTATTCAAAGGGAATATGAAGATCTAGGAAGACTTAACGAGCCAGGAATGGATAGAGGTGCTCAAAACGTAATCTTTCTGAAAAACATAGATGACAAGCCATCTCGCTTCACAGGAGTTGGGAATATAACCGCTGTAGAATTCCTAAGAGATATGCGATGTTATCTTGATGATAATAGGATCCCGAAAGACAGAGAAATGCGAGTGGTGGAAATCCTTTGGATCATGAGGCAATAATTTGGCATCGAGCTTTTCGCTACACGTATCACAACTTTCAAGAGTTCGCGGACGATCTCCAAATGAGATTTTTGTCTATTGAAGTGCAGCAGGACGTTAGTGCTGAAATATATTCGAAGAAGTACGCGTATTCAGCACCGACACGGTATGCGGTTTATTTCACTAGCCAGCTCGCCAAATCGCAATACTTACAACCTCCATTAGCAGAGGGAGAGCTAGGTCAGGCCATTTCACGCCAACTTCCAACAGAAGTACGCCGATATCTAATAGCCGCGAATTTGAGAACGTTAGAGGCTATGGCCGAGACTCTAAGACGTCTTGACCACACAAGCTCTGCAACAATACTCCCAATAGCAGAGGAATGCAAGAGAATCGTGATATTCACACCGTATAGTTGACCAAACTCAACAAACAGAAAGGGAACCGGACAGAATAGGTCAAACGAGGACGCCCTTTTTCCGACAAAATCGCCATGAGCCAGGTTATCGGAGACCGAGAGAGGTAAGACCGTATCAAAATCGATACTGGAATAATGGACAGCGAAAGACAGGTTTCCACATAAATAATGAGTATAGGAGAAACAGGTACTAAAATCGAGAAAATAGGCAGAATGTGGAAGGCTATCGCCGTTACAAGAATTGGAACGACGATAACTTTGCCAGACAGCAACAACAACAACAATCGCGAAACCAAGGATGGAGAAACAATGAAAATGTCAGGCAATTTTATGACCAGAGAGAAAGGGAAAGCCAAGAAGACCTTCAGAATTCAAGGCAGAGAGAAGAAAGGAACTCACAAAATCAGGCGAATAACAGTTCAGAGCCACAACCTTCGACGAGTCGGCAGAACCAGAGCCAGGACTCGAACAGAGTACAAGAAAACGACGATTTCGAAATGGTCGTAAGGAGGGGAGAGTCCACTTCATTATTAAATCATGAAATGGCAATCAATGAGTTGTATCAAACCACCGATGAGGACTTGCTATATGAAAGAAAGGAGCCAGAGAAGGGTAGAATAGTGAGATTGCCTATTATTCAGATAGAAACGGAAGGCGAAAGCCATAGAATGCTGTTGACACTGGGGCAACCGCCTCTATATTGTCAGAGGAATGTTATAATCGTTTTAAGGATGGAAATTCGATTATAGCGATGCCTGTATCAGCTATTAAAGTCAGAGGAATTTTAATGACGAGACCATGAAATGTAAAGTTCAAGTGTTGATGGAGTTCATGATAAACAATTACAGATACGCGCAGATTTTTATAGTCCTTGGAAAGTTAAATTTCGACGCAATACTGGGTATTAACTTAATAACAAAAACAGCAGCTGTAATAGACCTAAGAAAGGGGATCATAAAAATATATGAAAGGAGTATTCAGACCGAAAATTTAGAAGAAAAGAATTTTGAATACCTCGTAGAAGATGAAACTTTGGAAGAAAATCTGGAAAAGATTGCACTCGAAATTGAATCTGAAAAGCAAGCTCAGTATGGACTGAAAATTGAAGTTTATGAGGATTACCAGGAGAAAATGGAAGTATGCCGATGTTTTCGATGACAAACCAGGATTAATAAGAGGGTTTAAATATCAAATCAGGTTGATTGATAAAATTCTCCATTTCAGAAGAAATTATACCAAATCCCAGAAAAATACCAGGCAGAGGTAACCGAACTGATAAAAGGCATAGAACGGGATGGTATTATTAGGAAGCAAGCTACGTCTTATTTAAATCCCACAACTGCAGTTAAAAATGTAGACGGTAGTCTGAGATTAAGTCTGGATGCCAGGGGCATTAACAGCCGATTGCTAAAAGAATTCGACCGACCGCCGAATATAAGAGAACTACTCCGAAAATTCCGAAGAAAAAATTGTTTTTCTGTAATCGACTTGACGGCGTCATTGTACCAAATTGAGCTAACAGAAGAACAGCGTTCCTGTTCGATCAGACTAGATATGTCTACCAATGAGTCCCTTTTGGTATCATTAACTCAGGACCAGCATTGATAAGGGTGTTAGACAGTAAGTTAAGTGAGGAAGTTAAGGCTAATGTTATATGCTACGTGGACGATTTAATAATATCTTTAGAATCGCCAGAGGAACACTTGCTCTATTTGAAAAGGTTACTAGAGAACCTGTGAGAGGTCAACATCATGGTGAATTTTAGTAAATGTCACTTCTTTCAAGAGAAGATTAATTTCCTAGGACATACTATTGATCAGCATGGTTACCATCCTAATAAAGATAAGATCGGGGCCATCTTGAAATTCCCAAGACCGACCAAGTTCAAAGGAATTTGTAAATTTGCAGGTTTATGTCAGTTTATTAGTGCACATTGCCTAGATATTCTGAGATCATGGAACCACTCAACGAACTGTTGAAGAAAGACAACTGATGGATATTGAATGAGACTACAGAAAGAGCCTTCGTTGAGGCAAGAGAGATGCTGAAGAACAACATTAAATTACAGTATCCGGATTTCGAAGTCCTTTCTTCATTGAAACACACCCTACAAGAGTAGGGATAAGTGTAGTCCTGTATCAGAAATATCAAGAAGGGAACAACCACTATATGTCATTTATCAGCAGAAAATTACGACCTCATGAGATAAATTATTACACGACTGAATTAGAAGCATTGGCAGTCATAAATGCATTACCTCATTGGAAGAAAATCCTATTGGGACACCAGTTCATCATTAAGACTGATCATAAAGCCTTGGAATCTATGTTGAAGTCCGACCTATCGAGTGATAGAATGACGAGATGGACGATGTTTTTGCAACAGTTTGATGCTACGATTATGCATTTACCAGGCAAAGATACCTAACTTGCTCGCTAATATGTTATCCAGAAATCCAACAGCTGAGAGTAATGTTGAAATTAACGTAGTTCAGATGGATGACGAAGACCAGGCGTCCTTGAAGAAATTAGAAAGGATAGCGGTATCATAGAGAAGACACGCTCCTTTGAGGAACATTTATAGACTACTTTCGGATAAGACGAACATTGAGGATAAAGATTATTTGGAAACGAAGGAAAAAATCCAAACAATATGTAATTGAAGGAGACATAGTCTGCAAGTATATTGATGCTGAGCACATTAAAGTGAGAGTAGTGGTTCCACCAACATTAATTATACAAGTTATTTGGCTAGATTACAAGAGTATTGGACACGGGGGTGTCGATAAAACCTACAACACCGCCCAGGAGAAATTCTACTGGACCAACATGAGAGAAATTATAGCTGATGTAATCAGGTCATGTGAATTGTGTCAGAAGAATGCATCGGAGTTGTTGGAAGAAAACCCGAAAGCAATTATTCCAACGAATCCATTAGAACATTTCAGTCAGGATATTTCGGACCAGCACCAGAGAGTGTGAGAGGAAACCAGTATTTATTGGTGACGATGGATGTATTTTCCAAGATTGTACTGCTAAACCCCATGCAGAAAGCCTCTTCAAATTCAGTTTTGCATCACCTTGAGAGGAACATCATTCAAAAATTAGGAAAACCTGAAAGACTACTGACAGATCATGGAACTCAGTATACTTCTGTAGAATTTCATGATGCGATGGAAAGACTAGGAATCACGCACATTTTTAGTTCAGCCCGAAATCCCATGTCGAATCCCCCGGGACGCCTATTGTCGGAGACGGCAAAATACATAAGATTGTATTGTTCTGACAACCATCAGAACTGGGTGAAGGTGGTTCCCTTAATTGAATTATGTGTGAATAATACTCGCCATGAGAGCTCCAAAGAGATTCGAGTGACGCTTCATTTCGGAGAAAAACATGTCAGACCATGGGACGGACTTTTTACCATTCTGGAGGATAACGAACCTCCGATGGATAGAAGATTCGAGTCAGAGAGGGATCATTTGAACAAACAGGCAGAGAAAAGGTTGAAGAGAGTCCACGGAAAACGGTACAGTCTACCGCTGAAAGTTGATGAACTTGTAATTATACGCACGCTTTTGAAAGACGATGTTTCGAGAAAGGTCTTTACAAAATCTACTAGCCTGTATAACGGTCCGTTCAAAGTAGACAGAGTATATGGGAATAACTGCTACAGAATTGTTATAATAGACGACAACCATCTTATTGGAAAATTCAACCAATCAAAATTAAAGAGATACTATCGTAAGATCAATTAATTGGATGAAATACGGTTCAAAGCAAGAAATGAATATACTGTTAAAGAAGTATATGTTCTACCTTCATTAATGAGTCGAATGAGGAATTGAACCCGTATTTATAAAGCCCAGTGTAAGTCACGAGGCGAGCATTGAGCCCGCCGCACGTAACAATTATATGTTTTCATTTTAAGGGACTGAATAGGCTACCCGCTTCACATACGAGCATTCTGCAACGCAAGCGAGCTATGTAGTAGCGTTGAAAGATTTTATCAGCTCATTTATGTACAGAGAAATAAAGAGTTTTGTAAATGAATATTTTTAACATGGTAATAAATGAGATTTAGATCGAACAGGAAATTGTCACAATATCTAGTTTCTGTGAAGACGTGCAGGCAGGAACCGGTCTTTGGCAAGTCACGTGATGTACGCGTGGCAGGCTCGAGTCGGTGCTTGGCTTTGCGCACGACACGCGACTGAGGTCGTGGACAAAGATATCACATGACAGGATTTCAACCAATGGCAATATTAATAATTGATGACGTGGAACTATATTATAATTACGTTGGAGTACATTTAAAGGTAATTAGACCACAGAAATATGAAGAGAATTAAAAATAAAACACATCGGAATGATTGGAATTTTAAGTTCAAAGCTGATAACGGAGATATTTGGTTATGAAGTAAGCCTCCATTGTTCGCCGCCAATGACGCCATTTTATTTTGACAAGAAGAGGAGAGATGCGTCCACAGTCAGATTATTCCATTTTGAGCAGCGATTGTATATAGACGTGCTTCTCTGAGAGCAAATATAGTGCGAGGATCGCAGAGATAGGTTGACGGGAGGATCGTCGTCACCTTCGGACAAGCTGAGTAGAGGCTTCGCTGAATGTGCATTACCATAGAAAAAGACGTAGAATATTTGAAGCCGAGAACAAATATATAATTGTTTCAACGAAGTGAATTTGACATATTCAATAAGTAGAAGGGAGTCTACGCAGATATTCGAGATCAGCAAGGAAGAATATCCAAAATTTGAAATCTACGAGAGTTATTAGAAAATTAACGACAATATTTCCACGAAAGAATCTTCGAACATTGAAATATTTCCACTATACCTTTGAATTATTTTCAAATGGTTATCAAACCTGAGTCAACGAGGATATTTAATATGAAATTCTCGACGGCAGCAGTGATGGCACCCTAAACCATTAAGGGGAACTAGCCTACTTCAATTTGTGGATTCCGTGTGTGACTTAACGCGCCGAGGAACATATAAATGGAAGAGTTGTATTGCAACAACTACAATCCACTGAAGACACTACAGAAACAACGACGAAATGATTTTCCAATACCATCTCGGAAACCTCGGTAATATAGCAACAATTATTTACAATTCACTGGAGAACTTCTAGAGAGGGGTCGAATGAAGCATGAACATCAGAGCTATCTAGCTCAAGAAGCGAACGAGAGATGCCAGTTCGTATCCCAAGGAGATTGAGGAGGCGATTTGGTTCGGCTTCAAGCAGGTTGGAGCTATCGGAGCGGAGACGGCGAGACCAGCTGTGGGCCGCACGCTCGCTCGCAAGACCAGCTGTTTCCGAACGCGAGCTGAAGCAACGCATTCCAGACTTCAACAAAGACCCAAGTTATGAAGAGATATTCGGGCTGAATGTATATAAAGCAATCTGATTGTATTTCGTAGTTTTGTGTTCAGTACTGTGGATACTAGAACTGACCCTGTTTTAAGTAGCTATTGGGCCATTTTTTCATGCTTAATATTTGATTGTCCAGTTTAGTTAATCTATTTCAGAAATGTTACGTTAGTATTTTCAAACGTCATCGTTTCTCGATTTTGACGTATCGTAATTTGTATTTGTTAGCTGCTAATGTGATGCTATTAGCGCCTCTATGTATGGACTACTTTCGTAAGCTCCTTGGAGAGCAGCATCCAGTGGGCCGTGGTTTTAGATAGGCCATAGCGCTGCGCTGTCGGCAGTTAATTGTAAGAAAGCAACCATTAGCATTGATAAGATACAAGGCAATAAACAATAAATAAAGGTCATATTCATAAAAGAGGACAAAATTCATTACATCACCAAAATCAACCCCAAGTCATTAACATTGGCGCCCAACGTGGGACGCTTCACTCCTGTGAGTATCAAATAAATCATAATTGGAGAGACATTCATCGGTTACAAATATACGTCTCAATCGACAGCTGAAACGTAAACGCAATAGCCCAAGCAGTGTCATATATAATTCAAGAGGCATACTACCAAAACAAATAAAACATTGAGCTAGGCCTACCGTACTTCAAATCCCATTGTACAAATTCATATAATTCATTGAATACAATAGGCATTTCTTCATTGCATTGGTCACTGCACAGATCTACGCAACTTTATATTTAATCGCAATTCAGGATGTCGCAATTCACAAAGCTAAAACAAAGTCGCGCACGAGTAAAAGGATTCGTGACTAGAACAGCCAACTCGATCTCAGATCACACCACACTAATTGAAGCAACGGTAAAATTATAAAAAATAGAGGGCATTTGGAAAGAGTTTGACGACATTCAACAGGCTATCGAAGACCATATACCAGAAGATGAAACTGAAGCGGACGTATTTCTGGCAGAATGTGAGGGTGAACGGGCTGTATTTGAAACACAGTATTTTAACACAGTCAGTCTGCTACACGCTATCATCGAGACAGCACAACAACAATGATCCCCAAATACCCAGAACCTTCAATTACAAGAACTTCCTCAAACAACTCATACTAATGTGTCAAAATTGCCAAAAATGAAACTCCCAGAATTCGACGGTGATTACAAAAAGTGGCGATTTTTCAAAAATAGCTTTGAATCCACAATTCACATCAATTCAAACCTATCAAATGTACAGAGGCACTGTCGGAGTACTGAAAGGAGAGGCTCAAAGTGTCATCGAAGGATTCACCATAGGCGAAGAGACCTATACCAACGCTTGGTATCTATTAAACGCTACATACGACAACCAAATGATGATAATACAGACCCATCTGGATGAACTTTTCAAATTTCCAGAAATCGAGAAGGAGAACAAAGCCGACTCGATGCGAAAACTGAATTGGCACATCCAAACGAATATATCAGCGTTAAAATCATTTAATCAGCCTGTAGATCATTGGGATACCTTAATAATCCATTTAGTTAAGCAGAAAATAGGTTATCTTGAACAGCGTGACTGGCAAGAAAGAATCAAGAATCGCACACCAGAAAATATGCCAACTCTACAAGATTTCACAAAGTTTTTAGCCGAACGATGTCAATCATTGATGTTGTTGAAACAATCCCTCAAATCAAAGACAGTAAACAAGCAGAGTCCGGGAAACAAGTATACACACAAGGAAAACAAACAGGATAAGAAGGTTTTAATGGTCAACACACCTTCATTCAAATGCAACATATGTGAAGGAAACCACTTCATTTTTCAGCGTGAAACGTTGCTGAAGCAAACGCCTGATCAGAGAAGACAGTTATTAATTAAAAAGAAACATTGTCTAAATTGCCTAAAATTTGGACATCTAGCAAGAGATTGCCGTGGAACAAGATGCAAGAAATGCAACTCACTGCATAATACATTACTGCACAAAGACACTGCCAGTTCAGAAAGCCAAGAAAAGGCCACAACTTCAGAAGCAAATCGCTTAATTCAGTTGCAAGAATCTACATTAGGGCAAGGGTCAAGCGTCAATTTAACAAGAGTTCGAACATCACAAGTTCTTCTGTCAACTGCGCTTGTCAATGTAGTGGACAATAAAGGAAAGAGAATCACCTGGCGAGCATTATTATACCCTGGTGCACAGTTAAATTTGGTAACAACGACTTTTAGCAAAAGGCTTAATTTACAGTGGTTTCGCCAGAATCAACAATTCAGCGGTGTTAGTGGTGCCCAGGTTGAAGCAAAGGGAATCAATCGTATACAACTTTATTCCATGGATAGTCAATACAGCATACATTTGGAATGCTACGTTGTTCCTTCCATCACAGGACGACTACCTCAATATAAGGTCAACATCAATGAGATAGTCATGCCAAAAAATATTCAACTTGCAGACCCTTCATTCAACGAGCCAGGAGATGTTGATCTGCTGCTTGGAGCAAGCATTTACTGGAAAATCGTCGTTGGAAGACCAAAAAACAACATAGCTGGTCAACCTGCTTTGCAGGACACAAAATTGGGCTGGATTCTCGGTGGAGAAATACAAGAAGATAAAGGTGAAGGTATGTCTACGTGTCTCACAATGACTAATGATATATTATCACAACAGCTCGAAAGGTTTTGGCTACAAGAAAAAATCCCATAAACGCAGCACTATACAATAGAAGAGCAATATTGCGAAGAACTATTCGCTGAAACAACCACGCGGGACTCATCTGGAAGATTTGTGGTTGGATTGCTCATACGACCAGGAGTTACTCTCGGCGAGTCCAAAGAACATGCGAAGAGAAGACTTGCCGGTTTGGAAAGAAGATTCAATACAAACAACAAAATTTGAAGCAGGCATATTGTGACTTGATGGACGAGTACGAAGCACTTGGACATATGTCACACATTGGAGATACAGCTGAGGACGAATCAGACAAATGTTATTTCATACCACATCATGTGGTTTTACGTCCAGAGAGCTCAAGAACGAAATTGAGGGTGGTGTTTGATGCTTCTGCCAAAACTACACGAGGAACATCACTAAATGACAAATTGTTTCAAGGTCCCAATTTACAAGCAGATTTATTTCACATCATTCTCAGATTTCGCATTCACCAGTATGTAATAACGGCTGACGTTGAGAAAATGTTTAGGCAGATAATGATACACCATGAAGATCGACCATTGCAACAAATTTTATGGAGAAGGGATACACTGTTACCAATAAAAACATATCAGCTAAACACCGTCACTTACGGAACAGCTTCAGCACCTTATCACGCGATGAAATGTCTTCGCGAACTTGCTAATATCTATGACCCTCAATATCCAGTAGCAGCCAAAATTGTGAGACAAGACTTTTACATGGATGATTGTATCACCGGTGGCGATACTATAGATGCAGTAATACAAATTCATCGCCAGCTTATGGAACTATTGCAAAAGGGGCAAATGTTGTTGCGCAAGTGGAGGTCCAACCATAAGGAAATCATAAAACACTTGAATATCCAATCGAATGCACGAGACGTTATGGTCCTAGACAAAGAAGAAGCCAGTAAGACGTTAGGAATTATCTGGGATTCGACAAAAGATACATTGCAGTATCAGGTTAACCTCTCATCAGAAGTAGTGTATACAAAGCGTGAGATTTTATCAAAAATCTCGCAAGTCTTTGATCCTCTCGGGCTAGTAAGTCCTGTTTTAATAACAGGAAAAATCATAATGCAACAACTATGGACGGACGGGTTCGACTGGGACCAACCAGTTACCACAGATAAGCTGTCCATCTGGAACCAATATTATTTATTCTTCATTGTCACAGCAAAGCCAGCTCAGAATCATAAGGAACGTCAATCCTGAAAATTACAATTCAAAATTTAATCATTTCGGATTCAGTGACGCCTCCGAAAAGGCATATGGAGCCTGTATATACGCAGTAAACAGAAATCAAGATAGAATGTTCACATCTCATCTAAGCAGCGCAAAATCTAAAGTGGCTCCTCTAAAAACCATATCCATGCCAAGACTAGAATTAGAAGCAGCACTTTTACTCACAAGTTTAGTGCGAGAAACGAAGGCTGCAGCAGCAGACAAGATAAGAAATGTTTTTCTTTGGAGTGACAGCACCATTGTCTTAGGATGGATAAACACAGAACCGCGATTGCTGAAAACATTTGTGGCTAACAGAGTCACAAAAAACGAGATGCAACTGAGAATGCAAAGTGGGGTCACGTACCCTCTCAGGAAAACCCTGCTGACCTCATATCGCGAGGGATTCCAACCATAGATATTATTAACCATCATCTTTGGTGGTTTGGACATAATTGGTTAGTCAAGGAAAATTCACTACCTCCTTCTGCATTGCAACCTGACATCAGTCTGCCAGAGATGAAGAGTTCAAAGGTTATGTTGACCATCGCAAGCACTTCCAAATTATTGCACAAATCTTCGTCATTTTCGAAGTTACGTCGAGTCATTGCTTATTGTCATAGATTTGTCAATAATACCATCAGCAAAGTACAGCGCAAAAATGGGGAAAAGGATCCAAAGACCTAAATACAAACCACATCACTCCAGAAGAAATGAAACGAGCAGAAAATACTGTATTAAGGTGGTTGCAAAAAGAAGCTTTTTCATCATCACACAAATGTTTATCCAAAAAGGAAACACCACGTCGTGGAAGTCCTTTGAGATGCCTTGATCCATTCATTGATGAAGTTGGGTTAATATGAGTTGGTGGAAGATTGAGACAGTCTGCTCTCTCTGAAGAGCAAAAGCATCCCATTCTCCTCCCGGCAAATCATCACATAACAATAGCTATTATGAGATACGAGCATGTGAGATTTCATCATTGTCCACCGGAGCAAATATTACATTCAACACGACAAAAATATTGGCTGATAAGTGTTCGAAGAGAAGCACAAAAGATCGTTCGAAAATGCGTCCAGTGCTTTCGATTCAATCCAACAGTTCCAGAAGTCCGCATGGGAGATTTACACAAAAAGAGGGTTTCGAAAGTCACCAGGCCTTCACCGTGACTGGAGTGGACTATGCGGGGCCTCTCCAACTTCGAGAAAGTCAACGGAGAGGCAGATTACGCATTTTTAAAGAATACATAGCAGTGTTCACTTGCTCTAGTTCAAAGGCCGTTCACCTGGAGCTTGTCTCAGAGCTCACAGCTGAAGCCTATTTGGCAGCAATGCAACGGTTCACTGCTCGTCGAGGGATTTGTCATCAAATGTTCTCAGATAATGGAAGAACGTTTGTCGGGACTGCAAATGCGCTGAAAGAATTAGTCATTTTTGGCAAAAGAATCACTAATCATCTCCTCTCACTTGGGAGAAAAGCAAATAGCTTGGCAATTTATTCCTCCTGGATCCCCACATTTTGGAGGATTATAGGAAGCGGCCGTTAAAATAGCAAAGAGACATTTATACACTTCATCTCAAGGAAGGGTACATACTTTTGAAGAGATGTATACTCTGCTTTGTGATATTGAGGCAGTCCTGAATTCGCGGCCACTTACACCTCTATTATGAGCGCCCTCTATGTATGGACCAGCGGCGGCTCGTGGGGTGTACGTTCGGTGCAGCCCAACACACGCTCGTGTGAATAGGTGTGTTGGGTCATCTAGCTAGGAGGAAATCTGCTTTGGGAAGACAATGGCATACAAATCAACCGCTGTATTACTTTCATCCACTTACTTTAAATAGCACAACAAGTATAAAATTAACTAAAAGAGCAAATATTACTCACATTCGGTCAGTTCTATTGCTTGTATGTTAAATCTATTCTTCGGTCCTTTGAAACAGTGAACTTGTCTATGATGTCATCGTGAAAGGGCATTGTATTCATCAAGTCGTTGAGGAGTGACTTCTCTAGGGATATGGTTGCCAGCGCAGTCAACCTCTCCTGGGTTGTTGAATTCCTTAAGTATGTTTTAATCCGCTTAAGGCATGAAAAGCTTCTTTCTACTGAGGAACTGGTAGACGGTATAGTAAATATTAAACAAAATAATTTATACGCTTCTTTGAACACATCGTTGAGTTCATTCTTATTGAGCGACAAAATTATTTCCTCCAAACTGGTATTTTTGTAGGTAGAATCAGAATAGATGTACTGAAGTTCGTTTTTCAACCTGTGTGTGTCAAATATCGTGGGATAAGAGATTTTTAAGTTCTCTAGAGCATCAAGAGGGAGGATTTTAGAATATTCTTCAAACTTAGAGTTATCTCCTAAGCAAAGAAACTGGAGCTTCTGCATATCTTTAAATCTTGTATCAGTTTCTACGGAGACTATATCCAATATCTCAAAATACATCACTCGATATTTAAGGAAAACCTCGTTTTCTGTTTTTAAACCAGAATGTCTTTGAAGTTCAATTTAATTTCCTTCTCAGCCATTTGAAAATAGGTTTTATACGTTTCTTCATTCCTTTTACCTAGTATCAGTTGCCGCGTAGTGTTTATTTTTGAGAGGCAGAAGTAAATGTCCAGGGACTTCTTTTGGAGCACGTTAAATAATATATTAGCAAGCTCAAAAATGCCATTGAATACTATCGATAAAAATGTGAATTGGAAGCTATTAAAGTTATTAAACAACCCCTCTGATTGACGAATGGTCTTTTCGTCTGACTGAGGGTCGTGCATTAGTCTTTCAAAAATATATTTCAATCCCTCCCACTCCTCGACAACCACGTTTAAAGTTTTCTATGTGACGACCAACGTGTATCCACACCAGATGGTATTCGTTTCGCAATTACTGAATCAGCGACGAAAGTTCTTTTGGCTGATGAATGAAAAAATGAGGGAATACCACCCAAACTCACAAAAACATACGAAACTCTGATATGTTGCTAATACTTTGCTTTACCACTAGATTTAACCGGTGTGCCAAACAATGTACAAATAATGCTTGAGGGGCATCTCCCTTGACCTTAGTTCGAAGACCGTTTAGATGACCTGCCATGACACTAGCTCTTTCATAACACTGGGCAATCAATTTAGTTTTGTAAGAAAATTCACTCATAACAGTCTGAAGCAAGTGGAACAAAGTAATCGCTGTACGGTTCGAACTAACATCATAAAAGCCAAGAAACCGTTCAACTAGCGCACCTTTTTAAGTAATATACCGAAATATCTTCGAACACTGCGATTTCTTTGTGATGTCAGCTGTATCGTCGAACTGAACAGAAACGAATGGGGTTTCTAAAATTTCTTCTTTCACAGCATCCCTAATGAAGGTATAGATGCAGTTTATTAGCTCACACTGTATGGTTTTCGATTCTCCACTAAAAACTTCCTTTATAGAAGCATAAGGCTGTTGCATTTCTAATGAGCTGCTGCAGACTAGAAGTTTCAACAATTCTCTGAAATTCCCTCTATTTAAGGAGGAGTCGCTCTCATCATGGCCTCTAAATGCCATTTCCTGTTTAAACAGAAATAAAACTGCATCGATTGGTAATCGCATGAAAAGTCTGTTAAGCCTCACATTCTCATTAAACTTTGTGATGTAAAGACGAGCATTTTCTCTTAAAGCGTCAGCAATTTGATTCTGATTCTTTTTAAGTTCTTTAAATCCCACGGCACTTTTTAAATGCTCCGAGGAACCTTCGTGCCTTTGGAAAGACCTAGTAGCACAGGACATATTTTCAAATCATGTGTGATTCCAGACTCCCTGTTTCACTCCTACAATAAGACAAGGCCAACAAAAGAGTTTTTGCAAATACTGAATACCGCATAACCACGGATAACTACTATATCAAGATACCTGGAAATGTCTCGTGTGCATCTTTCCGGAGGCAGAACCAGTTTTTTTGGTGATATGTCAAAAGTGGTTGGGGTTGATAGTTTGATAAAATTTCTTTTTTATCCTCCTCCTTCCATTTAGAAAACGGAGTTTCTCTTAAAATACAAATTAATCTACGGACAGTTCCATGTTAAAACACGCCTTGGTGGGAACACTATTATTTCACACTATAAGAAAAGATTTTAATACGTCCTCTCACTCTACATACTCGTACTTATATTTATAACATAACTGAATTTCAAACGCACTTCCTCTCCAAACATACACCAATAATTATGTTAAGCTTAACACAGTAACTATAAAAACGCCACTGCTACTGTATGCTCTTCAATAGCGCTCATTCTATTTACACTTCACTCACAATTAATGCGCCACACGGCCACGAATCACAATTTAACAGCACAATTTTTACTGTAAAAGAATACTTCGTACACCACACGTTCAAATTTATAACAAGCTTCTTGTTGCAACTGTTGGAACAGTCTACCAGCGGGGAACCCGAGTTATATTCGGGTGCGTTCGGATAATATCGTTACAGCTCGTGCGAAGCAGCCAAATATCCCGCTTGCTCGAACGGCTGCACCAAGCCACACCAAGCGGAATAGTTCCGTATACATACTGCAAGCGGTTTGGTGCGTTGTCATGGCAACCGTTCAGTTATACGTCACAAGTCAGCCCATACTGTTGTGAGCATTAGCAGGGCTGCACTCATCCCGCATGGCGCAATCGTGAAGGAAACCGACTGCGGAACTTGCTTAATTACTAATAAGTATGAGCGCTACGCCGGTTGTGTAATCACAACATCTAAAGCGCACTCTTCGTTCTTTTTAACGAATACGCTAGGTTTTAAAGAGAAAATATAGGGATTCATAAAATGGTAAGACAATTGGTTTGAGAAATGTTAGTGGAGCCGGGCTGTACCTGATGCACCCGAAAAGCCGCTACTGGTATGGACTACTTTTGTAAGCTCCTTGGAGGGCAGCATCCAGTGGGCAGTGGTCTTAGATAGGCCAAAAAATTCATTACGTCACCAAAATCAACCCCAACTCATTAACAGTATTCTTCGTCGCATATTTGATATTGTTTAGTCGTTCGAATGTCTATGCGAACCCGAGTTTATAGATAGTGGGATATTTCAGAATATTTCAGAATATTTTATAATTACTTCGTAATTATTTTCGTAATGTTAAATTAGGAGTTGTATTTTTATGACGTTTTTCATATTTAAATTTATTTAAGTCATCAGATTCAATGATAAATATTGACATGGTTCATTATTGAACCTCAATATGTTTAACTTGATTGAAGCAACGTATTGTTGACATTAAGGTAATTTTGAAAGAATTGATAGATCATTTGCAGAGCAGAGCTCTTGACAACGCTAAAACTAGCAAAATAAGAAAAAGAACGCAGGAATGTAATTGGAATGCATCGACCTATAGTTGTAACAAGTGTAAGTAGAAGATGAAATGAATTAATATTCATGAATTGTAACAATGAACGGAGAGGGAATGGAACGTATTTTTTATTAAGAAGATAGTTGTATACAGACGTTTATCTTAAATTGTAATATTTCAACGAAACTGTGGTTTTATTAAACTCTGAAATGGTAATGTCGTAATGAATCGCTAAAGAATTGTATTAAAGGTGAAATATTTAACAATATGAGTGTGGTAATAGAACAAGCCGAGGATAATGCGTGCACGAGGAAATGTAAAGAGTTGTATCATCAGGAGCAGGATTATTGTATTTTGAGGAAGTAAGTTACTCAAACGTGTGTGATACGTAAATGTATTTGGATTCCGTGCAATATTGAGTTGAAGTGTAGAAGAATGTTTATAGAAGAATGTATGCGTGTAATGTAACGCCATGTAAGACTTGTTTACGGGAATCGTGAATGTTTCGGCGATATATAATGAATAATAGCGATCTGTAAAATGGTATTAACGACAGTGTTGTCGATAAAAGCAATATAAAGTAAGCGATGAATATGAGTGTGAAGTTGAATACGTAAAACCACTATATAAGCGATAATGTGAAAGCCACGAAAATATTCTGATATAAAATATCATCTGTTATCGAATTTTATCAAGATTTAGACACTTGGAACAATAATGAGCTTAATTGTTTGTTTCATATGGTCATTTGGATTTGACAAACGAAAACCGATAATGTGAAAGATTAATATGATCTAGAAAATGACCGTAGAAGTGAAGGAATATCGTGCTGGTAACGATAAAATGAACAACATTGTAAATATTTAATATTTAATAATAATAATAATAATAATTTATGGTTTAAAATACTTATATTTAAGGTTTAGAATTTTTAAAACGTCGAATTAAAGAGAATTAAATAGAGAACATCGTTTTACGAATTTATTTAACATGAATGAGTTCAGTACGATCAACAAGTGGTTCATAGTTTCAAGAACATTAATAGACGAGGTGTCTATTTTAGAACAGTTTTATTTTACTCCTTAATGAGGACACAGTAAAGTCCGAATACCGAAATTCACGGTTTACTGTATTTTGCTTCTGGGCGAAGCTATTATTTTTAATTTGATGCAGCAAGTTTCATTTAATATACGCAAAATGAGATGTTGATTAATAGCTTGCTGGACATTTCTTAATGTTGTCCTTTTTGAATAAACAATAGCAGGCACTGTTTAGATTGCCTGTTCCTTTGATAGAATTTTGCGATCTCTTCATTTAATAATCAGCTACGCTGGTACTACGAGTTAGATACTGGCACCCACTTTTAAACCGTTCACCCTCGGGATTCCGAGAATCTCATCCTCCATTACTTTGTTGTAGGATTTGTATGTAACTAGGTGGCAGTACTATCGTATTTTTAAATATTTAAGTATCGAGAGATTCCTAACTAGCCATCTAGCAGGGAATTGTTGGTTTATCTAGCTGGCTATCAGCGTCCCTTGCGATCCTTTCCATCCTCCGGATAATAGATGGTGGTTACGTGAATTTCGGGTACAGTACGTAATATTATCGGGAGCAAGGTATGGTTTGATACATATTCACAGATTTCGGTACATCGTTTCAGAGCAATTTCATCCTGAGTTACAAGCCTAAAGGGTACATGGGTAAATTAGGTACTGATCTAATATTAGGGCCTTTTTCACCAACATCAATTATGTCTTAATCCATCTTTAAAGATTATTTAACTTTGCACGAATATTTCATCAAACAGAAACGCTCGTAGACTTTCCAATAACAAGCAAGTACTTTAAATGGCCAAATCGGGCCACTCAACTCTCTAAAGCATCGGTAATGTGGAGGGAAACAGCTGAACTCTACTTCGCACATCTTGCAATGCCGGAAAAATTGCTTTGTTTCAGAGTTTCACACGATCTTTCATCCATGTGAATATATGAATATAACATACAGTATGTTTATGACAATGAAATAGAAAGAAGAATGCGGAAATTTAAAAAAGTCATAACCATAGTGGGATTCGAACTCCTTCCAGCTCTACATAATGAACTCCGAGTTTGCAACGCAACCCCTTACGTTACGAGCACAGCAGGAATAGTGTGTCCTAGTTAGCTAAGTAAACATACACACAACTGTCAGTTCTCCTAAATACTTTCTTGATATCATTTTAAGGTTTTGCCATGAATATGGTCTTCTGTATTTCCCTTCCATTATAATTATGTTCCAGAAGATCTCAAGGAAGCATCGCAAACAACGATCAGTGCTATACACTTCTTGCTCTGTGCGCCATGTTTCTCCAGTGTGAAGCCGAGTCCACGCATGCGCGAGAGCCGTAAAGGGTATTAAAGTAATTTCGAACCCGAATGCCCTCTTGAAAATGCATCGACGATAACCGTGCGTTAACTCTCCTATTTAAGTTAAATATGAATTAACTAACTAATTGTTAATAAAGAGTTGGTAAGAAAAGGACCTTTACATATAGGCAAGTTCTTGTAATTGAGTTTGTTTTACATATAGAATAAATATGTCTTATTTTTCCTTCCTGTTTCTTGAGCTTTTGCTGCTGGCACTGAAAGTTGTATCCATGTCATGTTACAACTCAGAAGAACTCAGGGAATCATAATGCATGCAATCCATACTGTTACTTCTCGAAGAGGACTGTGACAAGTCATATCCAGTTATCTGCTGAATGGCACTTGTAGAACCGTAACGTGTATTTGAAGTTTATGTGGCAGAAAATCAGATGAAATAATTTTTTTTGAACCATATATTTGAGAAATTGGAAAAATGTGTTAATATAGACAATATTAGTTGAATATTCCCTTTATTTCCTGTGTGTTGTGTTTCTATTGTGTGTTATTGATGTAAAAATGAGTGGAATGAAATGGACTGCTTCGTAGGGAGTTTCATTTTTCAGTCTTCTCTGCATCAATTATAGAATAAATAGGTATTTTTTATATTTTGTTTTCCTTTGTTCTATATTTCCTTCCTAAATCCATTTTAGGGTCCTGGGGAAGCGGGGAAGGGGTGGCAGCCAGGGTATGGTAAGTGAAAAGTGAGTTTTTAATAAGGTATCTGTATTAAGTACATTTTATTTGAATATCGCAACAGTATATTTACTCAATTTAATCAACCTGCAGATAAAAGTGAGTTCTAGGTAAGAATATTTCTTCGTAACGAATCTATTGTGAACATTGATGTGTGAAACAAATTCATTATTTTAATATTACGATGTACGTGTCAATGTTGCCACTAAAATTTCGAGTATAGTTTTCTTTCATAGTTAAAATTCTTTGCCAATAATATGCCCGGCTCACGTGTAGTATAGGAGATTTTCGTTTGGAAATTATTTGTTGGAGATAGATATTGAGCAACACGCACACGCCTTATCTCTTAGCACGTTTATATACAGGACTGGCCAATCTAACCGTTACATCATCCTTGAGTCATTATATGAAATGATTCAATTCTGTGATACGTCAAGTAAAAATTATCGTGGTATTATCTGACAAGGGAAGTATCATGTAAGACAGGTCGAAACCTACTGTAAGATTATTCTTTGACACTGATAGTGTTATAATTGATAGAAATGATTATATATATGATTAAAAGCGAATTAAAATTGATTAATTGTTGGGCGCCATGGTCATAGTTTACTTTAAATGACCAAAATGTATAATTAGTGATTGTGGTAGAGCACCTGAGAACTTTCCTTCTCAGACCGTGGTAAGACTCTGTCTTTAACCGGGATAGTACTTGCTTTAGGAATAAGGGATGACTTAAAAAGCTATCTCTAACTACAAAGAATGAAAAGGCCTGCATCAAATGAAGAGAGAGCTTAATTATAATAAAGAAAACAAGATAATGACGACAAGTGATAATAATAATAAAGAATGAATTTACTGAATTTACTTTGGCTCGGCGAAGAAACTAAGTGGAGGTGATTTGAAATGTTAATTTACTAGAAAAGCTTGAATTTACGTACCAATGAAGTTAATGAAAAGAGAGATTTGGGGTATTTCGAGTACATTTGGCTCACCGAAGTCGGATCTGGGTCCCCTGGTTTTGCGATGTGGCGTTGTTTGGCTCTATAGATGTTGATCTTCCTCGTTGACGTGATGATGTAAAATTTAGCGTAGGATTAATAAACAGAGACGAAATATGCCTGCTGTTTGATTGGCAGTGATGGAACCTAATTACTTTAATCACTTTTATGGTGACTAAGCAGTTCAAAACTAGTACCATATGGGATTCAGACCTGAATTTGTCCATCATCCTCGACCAATGCAGAATTACTACCGGACTCAGGGTGAGTACCGTCACGTTGAGTTTAAAATTGAAGTTTCAATAATATATTGGGGCTGAGTCACCTCATAATGAGTTTATATAAACATCTTCATATCTCCCTCCGTGGAATACTCGATGTTTAGATCGTGGCGACCTTAGAACCAAACGCGGGGCAGTTTCCCACAGATTCCCGGTGACCCATCATCTTCCTGTCTATCAATTGGTTCAACCACTCCATGTGGACTCTTGAATATTCCCGCGCTAGACCTGACGTCACATATTTTGAATCAGCTTCCTAACGCTGCCTACCTCACGGCTTTTTTTTTTCCAAGTTACAAGCGTATGACCGTTGACCTACTTAGAGTTCGTTGTCCCATACACGGTTCTCGGAAATAGAGCAACTTTCCTTGTCTTGAAGCTATTTCGAGCGACACCCTGTTGTGAATTATCGTTAACTCAGTCTCGCTGACGTCGGAATCCCTCGACCTAAGTTGCGAAATAAAGCCTCGCCTGTCCTACGTATCTTCCTCGTGCCAAATGAAATGTCAATAAACCTTGAAAATAATATACAATATCCTATAGAGAAAATGATAATAATAATGAGAAGAAGAATCTCGTTAATTCAAAATATATCGCCTGATAAGTGAAACTATATGTTAAAGTGATAATAATAATCAATTATGAAATAATAATAATAATAATAATAAACAGATATTGAGTTATGGATTTTAAGCATGGCTGATTACTTGCCGATAAATTGATACGACACATAGAAATTTGATATTGCACAATACGTGCATGAGGACATAGGTGCCTGTATAAAATGGTAACATTCGTCCTGGAAGAACGCGTGACATATAGAACCTTTATATTCACCGCTATTTTCCAGAGACACGTGTAAATTAACCCTAAAAATTCTACTGTATATATCACAAAACATCACAAAATAGATAGATGGATAGATAGATAGATTTTATTAATTCCATTTGATCAAATGCGTGTATACAATACATTCTTGATATAGGACACGTCAGAATTTACATCTATAAAATAAAAGTACAGTAGTAATAGATATATAATACTAATACTATAACTATTTTAACTTATTATAATAACAGATCTTAAGAGATACAATCTTATTGGACAACTATTTACACCTTACTCTATTATCATAATATGAAAACTTAATTCTATAAATATAACAACTTACAGCTAGGTATTACAATTAAAATTGAAAAGTAAAATATAATTATAGATTTCATCGCTCCTATACGCTAAGATATTCAACTACTGAGTAAAAACAATGGCACTGCAGATAAGCTTTCAACATTCTATCAAAGATTTTTATTTTTGGGGCAAGTTTTATATACTGGGGTAGTTTATTGTATAATTTAACTCCTATGTGAAAAGTTCCTTTTTGATATATGCTTGTGTGTGTGTGTGTGTGTGTGTGTGTGTGTGAAATATAAATGTTTTGATTTTGTCTTGTGTTATGCCCATGAACATCATTGTTTGTTTTAAGAAAAACAACCTTATTCATTAAATTCTTAAAAAAAAACATAATACTTTGAAAGATATATATGCAGGGCAGTGGGAGAATGTTTAAATCTTAAAAAAAAAAAGGTCTACATGATTCTCTAGTGTTTACATTTGCCATAATTCTAATCGCCCACTTTTGTATCCTAAACGTGCTTAGTACATCTGGCGACATACCCCAAAATACCATTTAATATGTACAACAGTTGTTTCCTCGACGTACTGTAAGTCATTGATTTAGTTTTTTCAATTGCGCGTTGATGTACTTAAAGGGGAGAGGAGTGGTGGAGAGACAGGCAACGTTGGAGGTCCTTGATTCACAACCCGACCCAGGAAGCTGGAAATGGGAAATGAAGAAGAAGAAGAATTGCGCGTTGACTGTCTTTCAATTTACTGCGGTTTCTCCGCTCAGTTTATATTGACACCCTATATGTGTTTGGAAAGAGGAACATTAATGTGTTACACTGTGTATTTGCATAATTTGATCTCTCCACTCCAATTTTTCTTGTGGCTTAATTGTCCCGTCATGTCATCACTGCGTCACTGTATTACATACTTCAAACGTGGTCGCTACAGGTACCATGTAAGACTCTATTAATGGGGCAAGAGAAACAAACTATCTTCCTAAGCCTCTCTTGTTGATGTAACAACTGTAGGCTGATACAATACAATCCAAAATGCAACAAATGGGAAAAGGGAGGACCAAGCAATTTTACGCTTGCAATAAAAATTGGCTTAAACACTTCTAAGTTGAATTGAAAAGGTGGCAACATATGCACTAGATTTTTGAAGAAGACATTAAGTAATGATAAATTACAAAGGGGCGGAGATCACCTCGGTGAAACCTCAAATTTACCTTTAAAAATATATCCAAAGGTTATTTACTTAAATTTAGGTTTTACTAATTAGTATTTGGGAAATGGAAATGGAAAAGGAGGAATGGGGTTTGTTTCGAGTCTTTTTTTCGCGCGGTTTGGGTACCAACACATATGGTTTGCACTGAAAACGAATATATCGAAGCACACGGAAAAGTCACTATTGAGTTATAGGCTATATGATTTGTTCTGACTTGGAAATTAGCAGTACTTCAATATTGTTGAGGTTTTGAGGTGGTTGCCAGTGTGACTTTGCATAATTCAGAGTCTATTGCTTGATTCAAAATGTCACTAGTTACACGTAGCGTTGAATGTGGCAACTAGAAAAATCCTCGATGAAACTAGGAATAGCTAGGTACAGCTTTAAGATTCAGTAGAAAATCCCTCGAAGGAAGCAAAGCTTTACTTTCAAATTGCTACAGGTTTAGCATAATTCCCACGTTGGGAGCAAAAGTATCCCCTTTTTTGACAGATGTAGTAATGGAAAGTTTACGTGACAATTCAAGCCTTGGCAAAGCAATGTAACATTCCCCTTGTTGGAGACCGTAGGCGATTACACCAATAAAATTCAAATTTTACTGAAAATGTTAATTTAAAATGTTCAGATTAAGATTCACAGAAGCACCATAAAATTGGTTTATAAAAACACTGAGTTATGTACTTATCTTGTCATCATAGTGATGTAGGATTTCACTGCCAGCCGTTAAAACAGTTTTAAGACATGGCGTCTATTTGACATCTAACACATCGTTGAGGTGTATGGACTTCTCTGAGCAGGAGAGCCTTCACTCCGGTCGGCGCACTAGAGTAGAATAGAGTGACAGAGTATTCTTTCTTCTTTCTTCTTGGTACGGTAGTGGTTCTGCTTCCCAGCCTTCTTTCTTACGAACTTTGCCGATATCTCCCGAACGCATGATCAGATTTTAACGAACGAAGTGCTGATGGCTTTGGGAAGACGTCCTCTTTGCTAAGCATGTGTGTTGGTATTTTAAAAATGTTTTTTTGAAAATGTTTGTTTTTTGGATTGGCGCTATTTTGGAAATGGCGAATTTTAGAAAAAAGTTTGTTTGACGTTAATGAAAGGTGGGTATGCCCTATAGGTGGGTAGCAAGTTTCAAGGGTGTAGGAGGAGAAAAAAAATGATAACCTACTTTCTCGCGAACATTGGCGATAATAGGCGAATGGATGGACGGATTTTAACGAATGAGGTATTGTTGGCATTGGGATGACATTCTCTTGGCTAAAAATGTGTGTTGGTATTTTTAATTTTTTTGAAAATTCTTGGTTTTGGATTTTGGATTATTTTGGAAATGGTGAATGTTGTGAAAAAGTTTGTTTGACGTTAATGAAAGGTGGGTATGCCCTCTAGGTGGGCAGCAAGTTTCAAGGATGTATGCCATAAGAAAATGAATTTTGAAAAATGCTGACTTTTTTGGAAACGGTGAACTTAACGAAAAAGTTTGTTTGTGATGAATGGTAGCTATTTACTCCCTCTACAGGCACTATAAATTTCAAGTCGCTAGGTGAAAAACCTATGCACGTTTTGGGAGTTTTCCAGATATTTGTAAAACGGGGGCGAGATGTAGGTGTTAAAAAAGGTGAAACCATGGTTTCCGTTATATTTCGAGATAGTTGTGGAAAACGGGGAAAAATTAACGAAACGAGATTTGAAGTGACGTTGTGTCAGGCGCTGTGATGTTGGTAAAACATACACACATTATTATTATTATTGTTGTTGTTATTATTACCGACACCGGTGGCTATGCTCGCTAGAGCGATGCATTAGGCCATGGGGCCAAGCTCTCTGCTGACTCGGTAGACGCATGGGTTCAAGCCCAACCGTCGACCGTCCTTGAAATGGTTTTCCGTGGTTTCCCATTTTCAACTCAAGGCAATTGCTGGGAACGGTACCTATTGACAGCCCTCGGCCGCTTAATTTCATATCCTTGCCCAGTTTCATTTACCATTATTCATTTCATTCTCATGAACTCTTGTCGTGAGGTTGGCGTCGGAAAGGGCATTCGGCCGTAAAACCATTGCCACAACGACTTTCATTGCATTTCATTCCCGACCCCGTTGGAAAACGGGAATAATAAGGGGTAGACATACATGCATTATTATTATTATTATTATTATTATTATTATTATTATTATTATTATTATCATCATTATTATTATTAGCGACAGTGGTGGCTATGCTTGCTAGAGCGCTGCATTAGGCCATGGAGCCAAATTCTCTGCTGACTCGATAGACGCTTGGGTTCAAGCCCCACCGTCGGCCGTCCTTGAAATGGTTTTCCGTGGTTTCCCATTTTCAAATCAAGGCAATTGCTGGGACGGTACCTATTGACAGGCCACGGTCGCTTTCTTTCATATCCTTGCCCAGTTTCATTTACCATTATTCATTTCATTCTCATGAACTCTTGTCGTGAGGTTGGCGTCGGAAAGGGCATTCGGCCGTAAAACCATTGCCACAACGACTTTCATTGCATTTCATTCCCGACCCCGTTTGAAAACGAGAATAATAAGGGGTAGACATACATACATTATTATTATTATTATTAATAATAATAATAATAATAATAATATTAATATTGTTTGACATGCCATGGCTTTTTCTTTTCTCTCTCACACACACAGAGAGATTGTTTGTTGAAAAATAGAATTGCATGGTTGAAGCCGTCCACTGCAGGCTAGCAGATCTGTGGTCTTACCACTTTGCGTGGGCTGCATGTGTCTCGCACACGGCGGCTGTTATCTAACACGATCAAGCAACTCGATATTTTCTTCTTCTTCTCTTGAGGGGTGTTGGGCGCAGTACACTCTTTACCCAGTCACTGATCCAGAGATTGACAAAAAAATGTTCTATTGGCAACTCAAACTAACACTCGGGGCGCTGCGGTCGGTCTGGATAAGTAGGGTTTAAAATACTCAATAACACGCGTTTGATATGGAACACTTTTTATTTTTCGGTTATAATCAGTAAATGTGGTCTCTAAAGTAATGACAGTGTTATTTTTAATTGTATATATGTATAACTGTGCAATACACGTGATCTAATTTGTGTGATCCACTGGATTTTTTGGTGTCATTTGCTTATTATCAAGCATCAGTTTTTATGGTTGATGTAGATCAGCTGATTCAAATTTACACAGGGCTACACTTCGGACATTATTTCGGTGCTATTATGCGCAATATAATGTAAATGTCGATCCTGAGTCAACGCCGAGGACATTCAAATAGAGAAATACGGTACATAAACAAATAAATAACACACCGAAGCTGTGCTACTTTTATCATTCCGAGACTAGAATCCACGCAAACCAGACGCCACTGTTCCAAGCTCCGACTTATATCGTGAATTGATGTCAAACTGATGATCCGCCAGCCTTTCCGCCAAGCCTACACCTCGTAATCGCTAAGTTCTTCGATATTCGAGCTATTCCACTACGAGTCATATAGGCATAATTTGCCTCCCCGTGGGCACTGTAGAATGAGTGATTCCGCTACCATTCAAATATTCAACACCAAACCCACCTTTTAACCATCCAAATCAAGCAATTCCTGTCGCCCCACGAGTTTTAATACAAGTTAAACTCATCCCTTCTCCCTACCAAGCAGCCAATAATTAATTATTTAATTAATTATTCAAGTAACTTCAATCTTACCAGCGCGCCCATCGTAACAGCTGTTTTTAAACTGAATAACCTTCGCTGGCTTTACGTCGCAGGTCTTCTGTCTGTCTACCTCGACAAGTGTTAGATCCTTCCCGGGGTGGAAAGGTATTATTATTAGGTATTATTAGGTATCATCACATTTCGGCTATTGCTATTTGCATCTTTTGGAAAGTGATGAAAACGTATATCCGCAGCCCTCTTATACATCGACTTACAGCCGTAAACTGAGCAATACACTTTGCTTTTACTCATTTTTCACTCTATCAACGAGTAAATCTTATTACTTATGTATAAAGGCACGAACAATTTACCACGATCTGTTTACCAACACAAGAAACCATATACAAAGAGTCACCACGTGACAAATGTACCCTACTTGGTAAGTTTCTCATTTTTACCGCTAGATGTCATATCAGATAGCTGGAGTTGCCAATTATCGGGAGGAGAATATATGAGGAAACATGCTTATGACGTGGAAGGGGGTTGACACATAAACAAACAAGGACACAATAAGGTGCTAAGCTTCACGCCCAAGTGACGCATCTTGGCGACTTGCTACGTATAAACAAACACGAGGCGTCACACGTAAGGGAAAGAGTTAAATAGTTAAATGGCAATCAGAAAAATATGTGAGTAAAGCGGAGAGGACAGGAAATGTAGGGGAATAAGGAAGTACCGAAATAGATAAGGGGAGAGAAAAACCTAGCATAGTGAGTGAATTAAGTAGCGTAGTTCGTTGAGACGTATATAAGGGACACTGAAACACGAGGTGATTAACAGCACCTATCGCAGTATTACATGCACAAACCTCGGAGGCTTGCAAGTTGCACCGAGCCATAAAGACGGGGGTGCGCGCATGATTAAAACGTAAGTGAATAATGGTAATGATGTGACGACGAGTATAGCGACCATTATAAAACCAAGGGAGATGGGGTATCGACGGTTGTAGATTATAATAAAACTGAGCCTTTTCCCTTGAATAATCCCTCCATTGTGTCGACCATACTTCCTTTAATTGATTTTTCAGAAGAGGTATAAGATCGGAGGCGGGAGTGGCAATGGCGATGAGGGTGCCGTGGCCAACAGCAGCACGTCGAGCGGCCTGATCTACGTATTCATTTCCTAAAATAGCTGTATGGCCGGGGATCCAAGAAAAAACAACCGTAAATCCCGCCTGAGTCAATTCATACGTCAACCTGAGGCTGTGTCCCAATACTCAAGTTGTCTGCTATTGACTAGCTGCTAGCTACTATGTGCTATGCACTATGCACTACGGAGATTTGGGACATGTCTGCTTGATCACAGCCTCCTTCATAGACTTGTTTTCTGAAACGCACTGGACTTACATGCTGTACCAACCAAACCAACACTCAAGATGGCGGTGACCTGCTGCTCCTTGTAAGCTCTTTGCACTTTCATCAGCTGTTTTAAATAAACAATACCTGAACGATTACGTTCATGGATGCGCCAAGAAGATAATATCGGCAGCGGCAAATTGACAATTTGAGACGAGGCCCTTACTGTGCGCCGGAGACCATGAACCGAGTTGTCGTTGCAATTCTCAGTCGTGATTACCACAGAACCAAACAACATATTCGCGTGAAAATAATTATCATAACAGAACAAGATATTATGCTTCCCTCGTGGGTTGTGGTTTGAAGCGTCGAATTTGGCAAAGAATATAGGCCAAGCATAAACTAGATTAAAGTCAAAGACAACCTACAATTTACATAACCTACAATTCCGATAAGCTACAATTTCTATAACTTCCTTGTACAAGTCGACAAGTCGGCCAATCTAGCAAGCACTTTCGTTGACTAGCTACTACAGACTTGATTGCTATGTGCTAAGCAGTATTGGATCACGACTTCTGACGTCACATCCGGCAAAGTAGTCGACTATCTAGTTCACTACGGCTGAAATTGTACTATTGGGACACAGCCTTAGTATATGAAGTATGAACCAGTTGTCGATGTGCATCACAATTTGTAAGGCCTGGAGAACACTTCTGGAGTCAGATAGAATAAGAGAGCGAGATATCACATTCCTTATGACGTATAAGAGAGCTTGACGAATAGCAAAAGCTTCAGCCGAGAAAATAGATAATTACGGAGGTAACGTAAAGGAAGCAAGATGTTGTTTGGCGGGGACATAAAAGGCCGCCCCCACGCCGGGCGGGGAGTCGAATTTGGAGCCATCTGTGTATATGGTGGTACAGCTGGAGGCACTTGCTTCAATTTGACAGACATATCGACGGGCGATAGAGTGGGAAAGAAATGAAGCTTTTTGAGAAAAGTAGGGGGAATGGTGAAGAACATCAGGAATGAACTGATAAATAGGATAGGGCACATTATAGCATAGCGGCTTCCGGGTTTGGAGAATGTCTGGACGAAGACTGGTAAGACCGATAAAAGATAAGAGAATAGACGGAGGGGGAATATTTTTTGAGTAAGTGTTGCTGATGATATTCTTGTAGTAATTGTAATTTCGGGAGAATAGGAGAAGCAGCAAGAGCCATTTTGCGAAGGAGATAACGAGAAGACAGGTACTTCCGTCTGAGACCAAGAGGTGGATCTGTAGCTTCGACGAGAAGGGCCTGCGTGGGCGTAGAGGAGAGAGCTCCCAAGATAATTCGCAGAGCGGCATATTGTAATTTATCTAGTATCGTGAGACGAGACAGGGGCATGATGTCATAAAAATGGCAACCGTACTCCATGGAGGACCTGACGATAGAGCGGTATAAAAGTAACAAAATTTGAGGGTCCGCTCCCCAAGAGCGGCGTGTTAACGAACGAAGGAGTTGTAATTTTGTTGTGACGTGTGATTTTAGGTGCGCCAGTTGGGGTGCCCATGTCAACTTATCATCTATCAATATCCCTAGGTATTTGGTATGATGGGTGATGGTAATAGAACCCTGTTGATATAGAATCGGGGAACGGTCGTAGAGACGTTTATGGGTAAAAATTAAGGCAGAGTTTTAAGTCTTTCTTTTCCGTGTGGCCTCCTCAGAGGCCGAGTGCAGGTCTTTCTATTCGACGCCCGTGGGCGACCTGCGCGTCGGTAGAGTTTTTAAGTGGGACTGTATCAAGACCGTGATTAAAAAGCCAAGAATGTAAAATCGTGAGGGCATGGAACATATGTTGTCTACACTGAGATAAATCGGGATGTGAGCAATATAATAGAAGGTCATCGGCATATTGAATAAGCCGGACATGTGGGAGTAATAGTTCCTCAATCTCACTGGTATAAAGAAGATATAGTATACCACTCAGAATATCGCCCTGGGGCAAGCCGGAAGACGCAAAGCGCGAATTCAGGACGGTGGGGAAAGTTGCAAGAATGACGTGACGGGAGTGAAGAAAGGCGGCAATCAGTTTTATAAAAGGGGAGGGGAATTTCCATTTACAAAGTACAGCCAATAACAACGAGACGTTGACATTATCATATGCGCCTTGAATGTCTAAAAATACTGCTACCGTAAAATGTTTACGACAGCTGGCCAATAGGAGGTCAGTGAGGAAGATATTCAGAGCATCGGTAGTCGATTTTCGTTTTATAAAAGCAAATTGGGTTTTTGGGACCAAATCATAATACTCAAGAGCCCATATCAGTCTCGCCAACAATATACGCTGAAACGTTTTTCTGATACAGGACCCGAGCTGAATTCCCCTCTAACTGCAGGGGAGGGCGGGGTTTTTGCCATGTTTTAAGATGGGAAGTAATAAAAAGTTGTTCCATGTGGAAGGAATCTGACCTGTGCGTAGGACATTATTGTAAAATTCAAGTAGGACCAGATGTGCGGAAGAGGGTAAACTATTGAGCACGTGGTAAGAAATGTAATCGGGACCGGGGGTTGAAGAATTTTTGAGAGAGAGGGCATTTCGGAGTTCAGCTGGTAGAATTAGTTGTATTAGACAAGTAAACTTGGAAGGCGTGACATATTGATAGGATGGTGGGGCACAGGCAACAAAATCAGGCGTTAAACTACGATAGAAACATAAATAGTTTTCAAAACTAAGACGATGTGGAGGCGCATATTTTGTACTCCTTGATAAGTTGCGTACAGAATTCCATATTTGAGTAAGGGGAGTTTGGTGATTAATGGAATTGACATATTTATGCCAAGCAGTACGACGTTTGTCATTGAAAGTGCGTTGCATAGTCGCAACAAACTTTTTATACTGCAAATAAGTATACGGGGTATGGTATTTACGAAGGAGGTGAAGCAATGCTTTGCGGCGCTTGACCAAGCGTATACATTCGTCGTCCCACCAGGGGATGTGAAAAAGGGCTTGACCAGATCGCTCTCGACAAGGAATGAGTGGATGATAAGTGTCGAAATATCTATTAATAATGGTAATTAAGGATTCATAAGAATAGCGTACAGGCGGAGCGGCATGGCAAAATGTTGTTGGATATATTCGGAAAACAACACTTCATCAAAATTTTTAAACTGTCGAAAGAAGCGAGGAGTATGCTCGGGGGGTGGGGGCAGGTGTATAGATGAACCGGTAATGATGATGGGATAATGATCACTGAGATGCAGATCTGGAGTTGTTTGCCAATAGAACAGGTGTGCGAGAGAAAGGGATACAAAGGTTAAGTCGACATCACGGTGTGCATGCTCAGGGGCAGAAAGACGGGTAGGGGAACCATCATTAAGAAGATGAAATGAAGCAAGTTGGGACGACGTCCAGATATGACGACCTTTGGGCGTAATTCGGGCGCTGCCCCATTCCGTGTGATGAGCATTGAAATCACCGCCCAGAAAATGGTACGGAAAGGATTGACAATAAGTGAAGAAGGATTTCCACTGTCGTTCGTTGCCCTTAACATCTGGGGGAATGTAAAGATTGGTAATTGATACTTGTCAACTTGAATAGTAAGGAAATATGTGCGGGGGAGATGAAAAAGAAAGGGTATCACTTTATAGGCAAGGGACTCATGAATGAGAGTAAGCACTCCACCGTAATGGGGCCCATCATGACGTTCAACTACATACTTCGGTATATTGAACAATAAGGAATGATACAACCATGTTTCCTGTAGCAGGACAACCTCTGGCTGATATTCCTGTATGAGAAGAAGGAGTTCATGCCGCTTGTTTAATATGCAATGGGAATTCCATTGTAGGATCTTCATGGGATGGGAGATGATTGTACATCCCTGGGTAACTCAAGTGGTTGGGATTCGGGAGGAAGAGAATGAAACGGGAGAAGAACTATTTTATCATACATATTTTTTTAAATGTGGGCCCATTGGGCATTCGAGCCCAAAAGGTCCATAAGTTGGAGATAATCACGTGTGATGGCAGGGGGCACACCAGTTTTGGGTGGCACAGGAGGGGGAGGAGGGGGGCTGAAGTGCATGGTAGACGTCGACGGAGTGACGGCACTGGGCACCGGACGAGTCAAATGGTCTGGCCGAACTATCAAGAGATAGGCCTGCCGGTCGTAACCCAAAGGTGGTATCACTTTGGGTGAGCGTTGAACAATGGACGTAAATTTACGTTTTTTAGGTAGCGTGGTAGAAGCAGGGGTATTAGTGGGAGAAAGTGGGGGAAATTGCTGAGGAACGGTAAGTGGTTGAAAGAGGTTAGAAAATGGGGCAACAATTTCTTGGTATGTCTTATTTTCGACACACATGCGTGTTGTTACCTCAACTTGATTTTGATAGTACACACACTGGGAGGAACCGCTTGTATGATTCTCATCACAATGCACGCATCGTACCAAGACTTGGGAACATGTCGAAGTTTCATGGCCTTGAGCACAGCGGCCACATCGGGGAGCTCTTGAACGACAATTTTGACCGGTATGTCCATACCGCTGACATCGGTTATATATGATCGGCCTAAAGATAAAAAGGTGGACCTCAAGGACAACATGAAAAATTGAGACATATTTTGGGAGAGTCTGCGTTTCAAAAAAAAAGTTTTATCGTCCCCGTGGGGAGCATCTCCACTTTACCGTCAATCATCTTACGGCGAGACATGCGTTGGAGTTTGATTATGGGGCATGGTGACTCAATATACTGCAGGATATCGTCATTCGATAGAGATAAATCGACACCACGGATTAAGCCTATCCGTTGGATGTTCGAGGATGGAATGAACACTTTCAACTTTTTTTCGGCGAGTAAGGAGTTTTTAAGAAAGTGGTTGGCGGCTCGAGCCGTGTTCAAGGTAATCTGTAAGCGATTGCGCCCCTTGAGGTGAATGGCCGAAATTCCCTCAATTTTTTTCTCATAGAACAGTCGTCCCAAAGCCATCGGATGTAAATGACCGATATGCGAATTGTCGACAGACTTGACATTAACATGATAGGGCCCAGAATGGGTTGAGGTGTACGGTCTCGGAGGATCGGCCCCAGTTGACGGAGCTGAGGAGGTCGAAATTACAGGAGGCAAATTCGTATCAGATGACGGGGTAGCAGAAGATAAAGCTGGGGTAAACGGGGCATTTAAAGGCATAATCTCCGTAAGAATAACGCCCATGGCATCGTCAGGTGGGCCCGGATTTTCCGCACCCCCACTGGTGTCTGACATGTCCCCGATATATAAAACCGAGAATGGGTCTACTATTCACTGAGTAAGAGTCACTAATACACACTTAGGCACACACAAGTATACGTGAACACACACAGTCACACTACTTAACAGAAGCAGTCGCTCTCCACACACGAGGCGATTCGAACAGGCGAGCTAAGAGAGACCGACCCGTACGCGACGAAAGAGCACACGCAACTGCTCGATATTTTGTTCAAGGCCAAACAGCACTGTCAAGAAGCCGAGCATTGCGCTTTCTCACACGCACAGGGTTTGCAATGGTTGTGTGAATCATTTGACTAGTGCGTTTCACAACTTGCTGCACATGGGAACCAAAAAGTAATGTGTTAACATTGCAACTTTGTTGAAGAGTCATGTATGTTCTGAGTGTAAGAGATAGACATTATTCTTGTGATTACATTTGAAGTCGTCGGACGTGTGTATCTTAAGCTCTCATAAAAAAATACGTGAACCCTAGTTGAACGTTGTAATACGGTAGGTTCATTATTGTTAATTATGTCATGATTGGTTTTATTGTTATTTTGTGTATGAGGGGAAAGTAAGTTAGTGACTGTTTGTATATTTTGGATTTTGTTTGTTCTAGATTTTCAAAAGCAAGAAAATTCAAAAACACCACTCCAAGTCTGGGAAAGTGGACAGAGAGAGAGAGAGAGAAATTAGATAAAAAGAAGACGCAGCAACAGTGACAGTGTCGGCAAAAAAAGCACATTAGCTTAAATAATTACAGTATAATTTATTAAACGGTGAGTACAGGTTGTTCCATTACTTTTATTGTTTTTGTTGTTGTAAAATGTATGTCATTTATTTCATGGAAATTTATAAATTTATGGCGTTTATTTATTATTGTTTCAGAATTAAGACGTGTATTGAGTGAAAGGGTTTTAACTACCGGCACGCTTGCAATATTTAAAAAAAAAAGGCTAGCTATATATATATATATATATTTCTTTTCTCTGTAAATTACCTCGTTATTTTTTGAGTGAGTGTCTTATCTATGTGTGCACACTTGAAACCTTTTCTTTTTTTAGCTATTTGTATGAATGAATGAATGCACATGTTTAGTGTATATAACCATGACTAATAACGGATTTTATTGGTTTGCTTTTCAGATAAATCGTTGGAAACAAACAAAAAAGAAACCTTCTTGGCGATTGTCTACTGCTGGGGCCAATTGTATAGGATTATCATCAATTGCTACGACCATTGTGTGCCTGTGTGTGTGTGCGTGATTGTGTGCCAGTCAGTGAAACCGATAAGTGAGGCCGTGTGGAATTGCTGGTTTTGGATTAACCTATACTAAGGTAAGGTTTGCACGTTTATTAGTCCATTTTATAATCATGTCTATATCAGAGAGTGAAGTGTTAGTGAGGCAGCCTTTGGCCAAATGTTTCAAAACGCGAGTATGCTCCGGTAGAATTTACAATGCGAATCACTGTCTGTCCCCTAAAGATTTTGTGGAATTATGTTTTCCCATTTTTTTGAGTGAATGTGAACAAGGCTTAAGATTACATCAGGCTTTAAAAATAAAATTTGAACTACTATGTGAATTTACGTTGATAAAAAATAATGTTGAAGAGAAACACACTTTAACCTTTGTACAAAAATGGAGAAAGTACTGAAAGCCGATAATTTGGAAACGTGGTATCAGGAGAAAGCTATTCAAGCGCTTATCACAAAATTAGATAAGTTGCAACAGGGTCCCAGTGGCTTGGCCCTCAATAGCTTTGCCTATTTTCAAATCAATATTTGTAAATACAATCCATTAAATGCACGAAGTAGCCATATTCCCACATCGAGCTGGATCGCTTCGAAAAAAGCAATTATTAATGTATGGAATAAAGATGATTATTGCTTTTTGTAGAGTGTAGCTAGTTGCCTGCAGCCCTGTCAAGACAGAAATGGTCATAAACCAGGGCAGTACAAAGCTATGTTTAACAACTTAAAGCAAACTCTGAATCTGGAGCATGTTTCATTTCCCATGTCTTTAGATAAAATTCATTTATTTGAGAAAGATAATCCAAAATTCTCCTTCATGGTGTATGGCATCGAGGGATCCAATATTGTGGGCCCCTTGTATGCCACCAAAGAGACAAAACAATATCATATTCACTTACTTTTCCTGTCTCATGGGGATAAAAGCCATTATTGTTGGGTAAAGAATTTGAGTAGATTGGTAAGCAGCCAAGTGTCCAATGATATGCATGCCAAACACATTTACGAGCGATGCCTTCAGTATTTTGGAACAGCTGAACTTTTGAAACGACATACGGAAGACTGTGAAGGGCAGACGGCAGTAAAGCTAGTGCTGCCCGAAGGGAATGACGCAGTCTTAAAATGTAAGGCCACTAATAAACAAGACATGCTACCATTTACTGTTTACGCTGATTTTGAGGCCCTCGCCATTCCCCTTCAAGGATGTGAACCAAGCTCCCATACAAGCTCAAATTATCCAGTGCAGAAACATGAGCCTTTTGCTGTAGGTTATTATGTTGTATGTCACTACGATAAATCACAATGTGAGTATGCAAGTCATAAAGGTCCGGATTGTGCGCGGTGGTTTGTTGATCAAATGGCGTTTTAGCGGTCAAAGTATAAAAAAAATTGGACAACCCTGTACCAATTCAGATGAATGATGTACAGCAAAGAGAATATGATCAAGCCACCACCTGCCACATATGTGAAAAGCCAATTTTAGATGGAGACAAAAAAGTAAGAGACCACTGCCACAGGACAGGGCATTTTAGAGGTGCTGCCCATAGCGAATGCAATTTGAAGTACTCTACACCTCGCTTCCTTCCTGTCTTCTTACACAATTTCTCCCGGTATGACCTTCACTTCATTGTTAAACAATTTGCGCATGTAGATAAGAGCAAATTCAGCATTTTGGCTAAGAACCATGAGAGCTTTACCTCACTTTCATGGAGAAAAGGAAGCATGAGCATTCGCTTTTTCGACTCATTCAAGTCCATGTCTAGTTCGCTGGATAGTCTTGTGAAAGACTTAAGCGAAGATGAGTTGAAACATACCCATTCCCACTTTACGGATACAAATCAATTTAAATTGTGGGTTCGTAAAGGTCATTTTCCTTATGATTATATGGTATGTTACGAGGTGATTAAAGAAACGTATTTGCCACCAAGAGAAAAAATATTTTCTCAGTTAACACAAACCACCATCAGTGCAGGAGACTATGCCCACGCACACCATGTTTGGCGAGTGTTTGGCATAGAAACCATGGGCCAGTATGCTATGCACTACATAAAATTAGACGTGTTGTTGACAGACGTATTTGAAACATTTCGTCAGCTATGTCACGCGATATATGACCTTGACCCCGCCCACTATTATACCAGTCCAGGGTTAAGTTGAAACGCTGCCCTCAAATTTACCCACATTGAGCTTCATTTACTGACGGATCCCGATTTGGTACTGATGATGGAAAAAGGGATTCGTGGGGGGTTCGTTTCGCTCAATCAGCGACATGCCAAGGCAAATAATCATTACATGCCTCATTATTGTCCCGAAGAACCTGAATCCTACCTAATGTATTTCGACGTAAACAATTTATACGGTCATGCTATGAGCCGACCACTGCCGTAGAGAAACTTTGTCTGGCTGTCTGAGGATGAAATTAAAGATTTTAATGTGCATAGCGCCAGCGAGCAACAGGACGTAGGGTATGTTCTTGATGTTGACTTAGCTTATCCCCCCATCTCAGACAGTGACATGGTGATTTCCTCTTTTGCATAGAGAAAATGGTGCCGCCCGAGAGTAAGGGCAATCATAAGAAATTAATGGATACCTTGTATGATAAAATTCACTATGTGTTGCATATTGACATGCTGGTAGAATGTTTAGCCCAGGGCTTAACCCTGAAAAAATCCATAGAGGTATTTCTTTTTGTCAGAAACCGTGGTTGAAACCGTACATGGATTTAAATACCAGTCACAGACAAAGTGCCACTCAGCCATTTCAAATAAACGTTTTTAAGCTGATGAATAATTGTATCTAAAGCAAGAGTTTGGAAAATGTACGGCAGTATAGGGACATTAAATTGGTCAACACATGGCATGGCGGATGGGGAGCTCAAAAATATATTGCTAAGCCAAATTTCAAATCTTTGAACATTCTTGATCATGATCTACTGACTATTGAACTTGCCAAAACTAAAGTGGTCATGAATAAACCTATCTATTTAGGCCAAGTCATTTTAGACTTTTCAAAATTGCACATGTATAAATTCCATTATGGTTTTGCAATGCGGCGATTTGGTACCATTTCCTTGTTATATACAGACACGGATAGTTTTATTTACCATATCCGTGACTGTGATCCGTATGTTGTTATCAAACAAAACCCAAAATGGTTTGACACGTCCTCGTTTTGTGCGAAGAACATGTTCGATATCCTCCGTCTGAACAAAAAAGAAATTGGTTTAATGAAAGATGAGTGTTCAGACACCATGATGACTGAGTTTGTAGGTCTCGCTCCGAAAATGTATAGTTTTCGGCAGGTGGATCGATGCGAATCTATGCGAGCCAAAAGAATTAGCCAGCATGTGGTTAAACGACTCTGTGTGGATGATTATTTACATGTCCTTCAGACCCACACAGCCATGATACATAGTCAGTTCAGGATTCTGTCGAAAAATCATGATTTATTTTTAATGAAACAGCGAAAACAAACACTCGCTTTGTTGGACGACAAGAGACAGTGGTGTCAGGATATGATGACAAGCGTCCCATTTGGTTACAACCAGTAATGGTTGTTGCTATTGTTGTTGTACAACACGGCAAGTGTTTGGTTTGGTTGCTATCAAGTGCGTGATGCCATCTTGAGCCTAGGAATAAAAATAAAATTGTAGTGTATCATATAATTTTTGTTTTTTAACCTGTGTGCATGAATGTATGCATGAATGTGTGAATGCCTGTAAATAGTTGTACATAAACTGTATGTCTTGTGCTATTTGCCTGTCAACGCATAAAGAGAGCCATGCATCAACGTTTGCATGACTCACTGTGCACAGGCTAGATTAAAAGACATGTTGACTGTTTTAGGTTAGGTTAGGAAAAACAAACAAGTAGCCACCCTCACTATTGATGTCGCTTAGTAGGCCTCATGTTTCAGCAAAGTGAGCATCCACCCTCAGTAGGCATGCGGCTTAATAGGCCTCACTAGGTTGTGGCTTAGTAGGCCTCATGCAAGAACAAAAAAAATCTGTTGCTTTTACTGTGGACAACCTCTCACTTTATGGCTAGTGTTATAAGTGGTGATATATTTGAAAACAACACCAGTCAAATATCTGAAAAGAAATTGTTTATTTAAACCTGTTGCATGTTATGCTTGAGGCCTACAGCTAAAGAAGTCAATAGACAAATGGTTATTTATTTGTATTTTGCTTATTTTTTTATTTTATTTTTGCTATTCACTTAGGGGACAGACGGTATATAGGTACATAGTAGTTTTTATTTATTCACTTAGTAAACGTCAACGACTACTTTTCAGATTCAATGATGAGCCATGATGAAGATCGTTTTATCGTCACAAAACACACCACGTTCAATGAATATTCCACGATGGTGTCTCATAATCCTCAACGTGTGGCCTATCCTTCAGAATATAGAAACACAAATGTACGCATTGATACCCTGTTTTATGACAGCATTATGGATGATGACATATTTTATGATCCAGGTCATCACTATAGTAAATCCTGTATGCTAAATTTTGGTTTTCAAAATAATATATCCACGCAAGTGATTCATAAAGCATGGTACGGTTTAACCATGAATCAAGTGATTGTTAAATTAGCTGACGAGGATAATTTTGCAGATTTTTGGTGTACATAATGTACAAAGCCCCTGTTTAATGTTTATTTTCCAATAACCTCTCAAATGTTTTGTTTGCATTTTTATAAATTTCCAGCTGAGGAACGAATCACTTCATATCGGCCACAAGCATTTCGCCAACTTTGTCTTAGCTTACCTATCAATCAATATTCGCCTCATAGAATGAGATCTTTTAGGAACTAACAACAACATGTCATGATTATGGCTTTTTTGTTTTCATTCGGTTTTCAGGTGCATACTTGACGTTTAGAATACATTTGGCTATTTTTTGTTTGTTTTAGTTTATCGTGGATTTACGTTGATAAACACATACACACTGGTTTGAATTTGTAGTTTTTTTTATTTTGTTTCTTTCATGGTTTGTTGAATGTAGACATGGTTATTAAATGCATAGCGTGTTAACTTTACCTTTTTATAGGCTACCAACAGCATTCAGATGTTTGCTCTTAGTATCTGTTGAAACTATTTATTTATTTAACAGAATGCAGTGTGAATTTGCACAACAACAGGGCAAACGAATACAAGTCATTCAACAAGGGGATTATATGCTAATTCCCATTCACAACAGAGACATACATTTACCTCCAAGAGATCTTGAAAATGATTCACACTTAATTTTGATAAAACATTTCCTATTAAATAATTTCCAAATGTATGTTTTGACTGAAAATGATACAAACATTATTATATTTTTGTTAATTTATCCAATACTATCTACAACTTTAGGCCATAAACGCTCAGGCTTTAAAAAAAACAATACACATTGATGTACATACAAAGTTATTGTTGTTGTTGTTGTTGTAATATAAGGACGAGAGTTTTAAAAAAGTAACACTCTTTTCTTTGGTTATAGACAACCATGGACGCCTTGAATGCCATTGGCCAAGATTGCGGCTTTGCACGCAAGAAAATGAGTGAATTGCCTACGCAAACACCCTTTCGCATACATAAAATTAAAAAATTAAAAACCAGATTTGGTGAACGAGCTCTTTGCATTTGTCAAGAATTTGAGACATTTCTTCCCACACGATTTAATAACCTACCTGATAATGTCATGGAAGATGTCAATTCCAGTATTCATCCTGTTTATTTAATCTATGAGGGTGAAAAAAATAATCGATGCATGGTTCGTTTTTTTTTTAAATAGAAAACGAATAATCATTGTACGCAACCCATGACTTTTGCTTATTCATGCCCTACTCTTTAATAACTATAATAAAATAAAATTATTTTTGGCGCTCAATAGTTTGACGTTTATTAATTGTTGCTCAACGTTTATAATGGTAAATAATAATAATAATAAATTTTCTGAACTTCTGCTTGATGGTAGAATTTTTTGTTTGTTTTTTGAACCTTAACTCATGTCAATACGATGATGTCTATGATGAGCATAGGTGAATGCTAATTTTGTAAGTTCTCTTAATTAGAGAATTTTTTTTAGCCTTAGGCTACTTGAATAGAATCATGCCTATGATGGATGTTTATAATTAGTTTACCATTTTTTAAATAACTTGAAACGTTATGCACTTAAGGCTCGCACTACAGCCACAAGTAAAAAATAAAAAGTTAGAGAGACATCTATTAAATCTATTAAACACTATTTACTAAATAAATAAATAAATAAATAAATAAATTAAAGTTAACGTCACATTGCCTTTACTGCGGACATGGTTTTGCACTAAACTTTTTTTTTTCAAATTATAATAACCGGTTATTTTATTCAATAATAAGCGTTTTACAAAAAAAACATGGTTCTAGAGTAGATAAAGATTTCATACGTCAGTATCACGTACTTTTAAAACATGATTTTGGTTTACCTGTGGTTGCAGTGCATGAGGGGTTGTTAGATCAACAACAAGCGAGCCTTAAGCACATGACGTTTCAACTTACTCTTTGAATAATAATAATAATTATGGACTCTTGTCCTTTTTTATTGTTTGTGATTTAAAATAGCACTTATAGCAATTTTTATACAATTTTTTATTATTATTATTATTATAATGAAACTAATTGGTGAATAATAATGGAAAAACACAACATAGACTCTTGTCTTTTTATTTATTTTTTGTCATGATAACAGTGATACTATGCATTTTTTATATATTCATAATGTTAAAGTCCATATCTAGATAAAAGTAATTTGCTCTTCATAGCACCAATCACTATAAATGCTGCCATTCGTTCTGATAGACTGGCATCTGAAGCTGTTAATCGTTGCTTGGCAATGCTTACTAAGACTTTGTTGGCAATGCGTCTTAGTGTGGGATCACTGTTTTCATAGGCTATATCATGATTAAGGCATGCATGATCCAAAGCATTGATTCCCATATCCCCTCTCCTCAAACGATCTTGAATACGAGGACCAGGACCGCAAAAGCTGTAAGCAGGTAAATGAGCTTCCAATGGTAAGTTTTTAATGATGTTATCAATAATTCCACGGCCAGTACACCTGGGACATAGGGGTTTCAATCGGTGAAAAACAATTTTTGTTGTTCATCTTGTTCTTCTTCTTGTTTTTGGTGTTGTTGTTGTTGTTGTTTGTCGGTGGTTGCTGACGAGCATGGTAGGTGGTGGTTGTTTTCCGCATGACAGCCATGGAATGATGAAACAATGTCTTTACAGTGAGTTTTGTGACCATGATATAATTTCATTAATTGACATGTGGCACACTGTCGAATGGAAGGTATTTTTGCCATGGTTAATTGCTTGTGATGGGAAAAATGATTGCATGGTTGTAGTTCACTCAATACAGGGTCGTTAGTCCTCTCGGCAGGCGCCTTTTCCCAAATTTCTTTCACAGCGTTGGCAGCAACATAAAAAAGAAATGATTTAGGTAGCGCTGATAATTCATGTTGTGTAAAGCTAATAAATTTTTTCTTGCACACAAAGAACTTTCCAATAGCCTTGTCGATTGTAGTGGCGTCCATGTTTATAACGTTGATGTTATCACCTCACGTGCACAAGTCTCACTGCTATCATTGGACGATAAACTTTCAGTTTTAATTTTATTTAACAACTCCCAACATGCACTGGTGGTGAGCCAATGAAACAATTGCCATGCATGCGCTAAGGCTTTATTCTGAATATTGTCGCAAGGACAAGTGTCCATGAGCGTTTGCAGGGATGGACAACCCAGATCTAAAAGGTCAATACATTGGCAGCGAGAGGGTAAAAATGGTTGAAGCCACTGGCGTTTTTCACTCCCTTTAACAAATAAGACATTGGCCGAAGACAAATGGGCTTTCATGACTATGTCAAGATACTTGTAAGAAATATTACCCTTTTTCCATGCTAATTGCAAATGATTTTAAATCCATTGGCTCTGCTTTTTATTTTTTTCACTAAGCAACTGAAAGCATAGGGAGGTTTAAACACCAAATGGATTGGGTTAGACACCCAAAACGTACTACAATCGATAAAAGCTACTTCCTTAAATATAAATTTGTTGTCTGCAATTTTTAACCCCTGACAATCCACGATGAGTGTACGCATGATGTTTTTTTAATATATTTTTTTGCTTGTTATCTCGTTGACGTCTAATGAACAACTAACCCATTTCATGGTTTAACATTGCAAAAGTCAAAGGACTCCAGGAAAAAAAAGGAACAAATAAATTGAACAAGAGCTAAATATTATTTTTTACAAGTTTTATTCATAACATAAAAAACACAATTTAATTACAAAGTTTGTTTGTTGTTTGTTTAATTTATTATTATTGAATATCCAGAAAACAATACACGAACCCTATTTTACCAGAGGTACATTAGGGTTATAGATTGAAAACAAAGCAAATACAAATATTACTAACATAGTTTACAAACAATTTTGTTGATGAAAGTGAGAAATTGTCCTAAACAGCACTGCCTCTTGAAAATGTGGTACAGCGGTTTTGAAAGTTCCAGGTTACAGCTATAAAGGTGGCATTGTAAATTGTATCTTTCCTTTTCAAAAACAGGACACTCAAATAGAAGGTGACACACCGATTGAGGCAATCCACATAAACATGAATAGTCGTCTGTTGCTATTTTAAAACGTTCAAAATAAGACTTGAATTTTCCATGACCTGTTAAAAATTGTGTGAGGACAAAGTTTGGCACTAATAATTTTGATAACAGTCGATTTTGTACTTCCGGGAAGAATATTTCTCTTATTACAGACCCTTTCAGGCTACATGTCCATGCGATATTCCATTCGTTTAATATGTATTTCCTTATCTGGCTTTTAACGTAACATATAGGAGACTTACTATATGTTATTTCAAGATGTGTCGTAGCCGCTGATTTTGCTAATTGGTCTGCTCTTTCATTACCAGCCAATCCAGTGTGTCCCCTTATCCACGATGTGCATATATGTGAGCACTCCTGGGCTGTTGCCCTGATGTAGACAGCTATTGGGTTAGAATTATATTTGTCATTATAGAATGCAATGCGGATTGTGAATCACTGAAAATCCTCACTCTTTTATTGTTAGCATTAACCCATTCTATTGCACACTTTAAGGCCCAAAGTTCTGCCTGGAAAATTGAACAACTGGGAGAGAGCTTATACTGAGCTGAAAATATTTCAGTATCATTCTCATAAACGACAAAGGCACAGCCAACACTGTCATTTACATCAAAGCTTGGTGTACGGGAGCCATCAGTATAGATGAAACAGTCATGAGTGCTGAAACAATTTTTATGCAGAAGTTTATAGAATTGACTAGGATGAGAAGATTCCAAGAAATGGCACTTTTGCTCCACGATAACGTCGAAAATCGGCATAGGAGATGTTCTATTCTTCTTCAGTAATGTCAGCTCAGCTTTCCCTATTCCTGTTAAAAATAGTGCTTCTATTCCAGCAATTACAAGTGCTGCATCTGTAGATGTAGTGCGGTATGCTCGAGAAATTCTTAGAGCGAAACCTCTTTGGATTTGTAATAACTTAACCCGAGCCCATTTCTTTTCTAGGATTGTACGGAAAGCGGACACGCAGTACAGAATCAAAGGCACAAAAGCTGTATAATATACTCGTATTATTCGTAAAATATCGGAGTTCAAACCCCAAGAAGGTCTACAAGCAATCGCAAGACCTTGTAAAAGCTTGCTTGATTTCAATTTTAATCTATTTGAATGTGCTCTGAATGTCAGGTGTTTGTCAAGCACAACGCCCAAATAAAGAAGTTGATCATCTGATGTTATTCGGTGGCCATTCATAATGATTTTGGGTTTTCCACTTTTCTTCTCCTTGTGACGAACATGGCTCTAGTCTTAGAAGGATTGAATTGAAGTTTGTTTACAGAACCCCATAGAGACAAGGTATGTAAAGCAGAGTTTGTTATATAATTCAAATTCTGCACATTATCTGATTCAGTTAGGAGAAGCATAAGCAATAACATTACACCCTGTCGGAAGAGGTAATTGTAGGAGTTGATCATACAAAATATTCCAAAAACCAGGGCTGCATCCTGATCCTTGAGGGCATCCCCTATTAATACATCTTGTAGAAATTGCAGTTCCGATCCGAAGTTTCACTTTTCGATGGCTAAAGTAGGCTCGTATTTAACTGTACAAATTCTTTGGGCAATGTTTTCCTTTTAACTGTGATAAAATTTTAGGCCACCAAGCATTATCGAAAGCGCCTGAAATATCCAAAGATACCAATACGGCCACCTTTTTCATTGAGAATATGTTGCGAATCCAATCAACCACATATAGTACAGCATCTTCGGTTGATTTTTGGGGCGTGAAACCATACTGCTTTTCATTTAAAAGGTCATGACGATACATGTGATACATAACGCGATCAATTATTAGTTTCTCGAAAATTTTCCCTAGTAATGGCAGGAGGCAAATAGGTCTGACTGATTTAACAGTACATATTGTTAAGGAACTGTCCTTTGGAATTACTTTAACTATTGCTATTTTCCAGGAGGTAGGAAAGAAATGCAGGGCAAGGCATTTGTTAAAAAGTGCAACAAAAAAGCGAGGAAAACATAGGTGTACGTTCTTAATTATGTTAGCAGATATGCCATCCCATCCGGGAGCTTTCTTGTCTTCTTGTAAAAAGATGATTCGGTCTACCTCTTGATCTGTGAAGGGTACGTCATCTGCAGTGTCAGGTGGGAGTTGAAAATATATCCTAATCGCTCTTTGTGATTCTGTGTCATTACTTTCATCAGGAAAGAATCCGTTAATTAAAACTTCGGCGGTATCTTGAAACGAAGTGGTGAATCCATGTTCAGTCTCAATTGTAGTAAGATTGTTATTCAGATTATCTGGCCTCCTTGATAATTTGTAAACAAGTCCCCATGGGTTAGTTTTTGTAGGAAGTGAACAAAATTATTTCCACCTGTCTAATTTCCTTTTTAAAATCATTATTTTGTATTCATTTTTAACCGTTAAATATATTTCTTCATATCTTTGACTTAACAGTGGACAACGACTACGCTTATATCGTCTATGACAGGCAAGAACACGTTTCCGCATTAGAGAAAGTTCATTATTCCACCAGAAGTTTTTACTAGGTGTCTGAGAAAGTTTAGGTAAATTAACTTCAGCTAAATTAATTATATCGTTGTTTAATTTGTTTACAGCTTGATCAAGCTCGTCCACCGAACTACAGGATTCTATGTCTCCCATCACTTTCTGCAAATTTCTTTTGGCAGATAAATGGAAATGATCCCACTTTACATTCTTTGTCTTATAGATGCGAGTTATGTAATTGGAAGCTTGTACAGTAGGTATTTCTGCTGTAGGTTGTAAAGATATCATTATTAAAGCATGATCAGACAGCATTGGTGTATCGCTTACATTCCAGTCGTAAATAAATGGAAGAAGTGCAGGACTACAGACACTAACGTCTAAATAACTCTGAGAGTTAGAACGTATATATGTTGGTTTATCACCTTTGTTTAAGATAGTTAAATTTTGTGCACTGCAGAAATCATAGAAAAGTCTTCCACGAGCATCTTCAACGGGGCTACCCCAGGAACTATGTTTCGAATTAATATCACCTGTTATGAGCAGAGGTTTCCCTCGTAGGTCTTCACACACACGCTCCAAAAAACTTAAATCCACATTAATGTCCTGTTTGGAGTCGAAGTACACATTACATACATAAAGTTCCCTGCAGTTAAAAGTTGTGCATACAACAACTCTGTCAGCAGCACAGTATTGCTCTAAACGGATGACGGTCTTAGATTTTGTAACTATAGGCGCACGAATTCGCTCTTCAGGCGTAATGTTGCTTGAAGTATAAATATGAAAGTCTAGTCCGATGCCAATAACTTTATTATTTCTTATATTGGGTTCTTGCAAACAGAGAACTGTCCTCTCAGTATGGTCAAAATTTAAAAGCAGTTCTTGAGTTGGTACCAAAGATTTATGTAAATTTAGTTGATAAACTATCAATTCAGCCATAATTAATTTTCGATTTAACGATATTAAATATTTTCTTGTATATCGGACAGTCTAATGATGTAGCTGGATGATGATAATCTACAGTTTCAGGCAGGTTTCTCATAACGTTTGTTTAATTTGGAAGAGCATTCAAATGAATAGTTTGCATATACGGTCCACAGGTATCTCCTAGTTTTGCAGGGTCTAGTACAATGACAGGGTAATTCAAACTCCATGGAATATTGCCAACATCATAGCGATTCAAGTAAGGACAGGATGGACTCCATCGCTGATGATCACTAAATGGTCGACCGCTATTTCCCAGTTTCCAATTTCAACATTGCAAAAAATACACTTGACCACATCCCCACGATTTAAGTAATAAAATCCGCTCGCAGCCAATTCTCCACAATCCATAAAGGGAACTGTCCATGTTTCAAAAGTTTTGAGACGATTAAATTCGCATTTTAATTTCCATGGTTTGTCTGTCACGTTGTTGTTGTTGTTGTTGTTGTTGTTGTTGTTGTTGTTGCTTATTGAGGGGCACAAGTCGTTTGTTGTTGTTGTATGCATGCACAGTGCCAGAGCGCAACAGATAGCGTGCAATGAATGCAGACGCTTATTATCAATCCTATGAATGATGATTTTTTTTCACCTGACTACAGATGGCTTACATGCTGCTCACATAATTCGACAAAGGATGATATTTCACTTGTCTGGCATGAATAATCAAACAGTAGGCACTGGTATGGTCTGGTACATTTTCTTGTGTTTCAAAATCTACCCTTAAATCAATGGTGGTGATTTTCATAGATACCTCTAGATATGAACAGTCGAAAACAATCAGTGGTGCTTTTGCTTTAAATCCTTGTGGTGACAACATAGGGCAATCCTGTTTTTCAATATAAGACGATTGAAATTTAGCAAACATATCATAAAGGGGCCAAACTTATTTTTTTGAAAAATTGAGTTCCAACCCCTCATAGGGAAAGCAAACATTATTTAAAAACAGTCGTATATTTCTCAAGTGAATGTGATCAAACAGGCTGACATCTTTGCTTTGTTGGTATTTTCTATTGGTTTGAAAACCAATAATAACATATAGGGGTCTCTCGGTAGAGCGAGCCGACTTGACACTCCAACTATGAGTGTCTGTGGTAAGTAGCAAGGGGTACTCATGTAGACTCCAACTTCGAAAGGCGATAGGCAAGGCTTTATCTTTTTGCACCAAATTTAACATGCTTAGCTTTTTACGATCCGATAGCGTCACATGGGGCACTTTCCATAGTAATCGAAGCAGTTGAATTTTTGAGTCTATCACTTGTTCGGAGGCTCATTTTAGTGCATTATAATCACTGCGGTCTCTCACCAGATACAAACTTTGTCTTGCGTTTAAAATTATACGCTTGTGATCTTCGGCAAAGCCAAGGAGTAATTTTAAGGGTAGGAAGCCTGTAAAAGTGACATCGGTATAAACTAGACAGTTATTGCTACTGTAGGGACACCATGCTGCCATAGAAAGCGTTTTACTTTCCTCCTCGCTATAGGAAGGATATAATTTCATAAGACTAGCCATGCCCACATTTCGAGTCATATCTATGACAATATCATTTATCACATAACGTACTTCAGAAAACAGAAAAGCCAAACCATGATTCGCCAACGAAGACATTGTGGGTGTGCTGCCATCTGCTTTCATCAATTTACCCTCAATTTGAAGGACACTTTCATGAGGTAGAGTTAAAATATCTTGATTGTTAATGATGAATTGAATCTCGTCATTGTTATTCAGTCCTGTTGCTTGAGGTTGGTAGGAATGCATATCAATGCGCACGACGCCATCTTCCACTTGTATGGGATTTAACACTTGCAAAAGCTCCTTGTTCATGATTGGGGTGTAAAGTATAACCAATGCGTTGTAAGCGTTGTCGGTTTACTCGTGTCAACCGTTTCATACACGGCGGACAACTAACCGACCTCGTAGACGTTGTTGTTGCTCTATAGATAAATTTCATAGCGTCTTTAAAACCAACTTGTAGGTCACAGGGGTGTTGACGTCCAAAGCAATCAGTTGTTGGTTTCTATTCACTAAGCGTAAGGTAATATTACTAATATCACTGACACACAGGATGATATGGAACCACTGAAGGGTTTTCACGAATAGTATAGCCACAAGGAGAGGTGACAATAAAATCATACAGGGAATGGCTTTGTTCTTGATTCGTAAATACGTCTCTAATAATCTTGCAAGTCACAGAAATGTGATGGTCCTCGATGAATTTCACTGGATAATCTGAATCATGGGGTTGGTGAGCTGCCAACACTCTTGGTTTAAATCCTAGTAAAGGACCAATAGAATGAACTCGTGTTTCAAAGTCAATGTTAAACGTAGAGAAAATACGACAGCGATGAGTAATCGTATTGGCTGTAAGTTCCAATTTGTGTGTCCCATCCGCAAATTGTTTGACACCAAATTGTTTTATCATCGACACGCTAATGGCTTCGTGCACATCGTCTATGGTATAACCTCCAGGGGGTAGTCTCAACATATAATCATCATAATAAAATTTGTCATTAATATCCAGTAGAATATTGTAAATTCTATTGTAACTTTCCAAAGAAATTAATCCTAGCACATAGGATTGTTCGGAATGCAATTCAATGGGGGGAACAAATCCAGGGACACTTCAGGCCCGCGGCTGTGCACGGTAAAGGTCTTGGCGTTGACATTCATAATGATGAAACTGCTGGCTTAACGAAACCTCTTATATAAAACATGTAAACACAAACGGCCACACTCTTGACTGTCAAAGGTTTGTTGACGATTCACGTTATAGAATATCTTTACCCGGTTTCCCAAATAGCGTAGCAACTCGATCGGGGGTGGTAAATTTCCTTAAATGTCAAAGTACCATACTGTTGAACCTAGTTTCACATGGGCTACAAAATGGGTTCCTGGGCCAGCATCATCATCTAAATTCATCATGGCTCGTTCTTCTTTCCACGGTGCTTTGGGTAATTCATTTCGCATAAATACACCTCGAAAATGAGAAATCTTTAGTTGTTTGGCATAACTTTCCACTTGTTCATGGGTCATGGCATGACGAGGCAGTTGCCTTAAGCGCTTATCGATGATGGACATATTTTTTTTTCTTAGACGATAGGCCACTACCTTGTTGTTAAAAGACTGGCTTTAAAGGATTGCCGTTTCTAACTCCCATAGCAATGGCATCTAACGTTTTATTGTGTCGCTCGCTTTCTTTGAGTTGTTGCTTGCCTTGCTCGACAACTTTTATGGTATTCGCTACAGCACTAGCACCACCCAAAAGGGACCCCAAAGCTGCCAACCCTGCAAATAAACCGGGAAATGACCCCCTCGCTTAGCAACAGGAATGACTCTCCCACGTTTTTTCTTTCTTTTTTTATCGATGCATTATGGTGCGATCTCGGAGCTGTAGACAATCGCACCGCTTGTAAAGCTTTGTCGATAGCCACTGTGTTTATATTTTTTTAGTTTTTTTACGTTTTTTAACACCGGGTGTGAGGCAGATCGAGTTGGTTTTCGACCTGGCTTTTTTCTCTTTTTGAGATTTGTTTTTTTCATGTTCATTGCATATCTTTTTTCACCATGGTGCTACTTGGTGAAACTTTCACTGCAAACATTCGATAACAACTAACGTAGAGAACCTTATTTCATAGCAGTACATTCCAATTCTATATAAAGCGGAAAATCATTTACTGTTTTCCCAGCTTCCTTTTCCTCAAACGTAAGCATAAGATGAAAGGATAATTCATCTCCAACATTTACTCTTTGATGGTTGTGGACCAACAGTCTATCACCGTTTATTTGTATTTTTAAATGTTTCTCATCAGGCATGGCATATTTAATATGAATCCCGCCATCATAATGCAATCGATAATGACTTAAACCGGAAGCAAGCATATAGGTAAGATCATCATTCACCAGTGGTGGTGGGGAATGGTTTCTGTCATTGTCCAGTTTTTGATTTGACAGATACACTAAAAATACAGATGGGACAAATTTATAAAGCCTTTTCATTTGATAGGTCACTTAACGTTTAATGCAGACATCATTTTCGTCTCGAGGCTCTTGCACATCAATAATACAATGATGATTGGCTGAATAGCCCTCAGCTGTTAGTCTCGGGGCCATGTGATAGACACTATGCACTTTGCGATACATAGCTTTTTGTAGCCACCTCTCGAGACTGTTTTGACAAAGAGGCGGCCGTGGCCATGGTTACACGAGCTCGCCCAAACACGTCCATGGTGATAGACGTTAACTAACCTGTCCCACTCACCGCTTGCCTATATATAAACCTTATACTCACATGGAAAACTCAGTCGTCGACACAATGGAATTAATGAAACAACCCCATGCTTTGCCCGTCTCTGATTTGGTTTCAGAGCTATCACTGTCCGTGTGCGAACCTACACGTCATGGCACCCTATTCCCATCTACCGTTCAATGTATTATGGTAGGGCCTTAGGGTTGTGGAAAGACCAATGTTTTGCTGAACATTATCCCCGCGCCTCGTGGCCTACGATTTCAAAATATTTATATTTTTGCCAAATCCTTGTTCCAGCCTCTGTAGGTGTATCTGGAACAAATTGTGTCTTCGTTAAATAAAGAAGCCATGGGCTATTTTGCATTCACCTCACCTCAAGATGTCATTCAACCAGACCGCATTCAACCAGATTCCAATATAATTTTTGATGATATTGCCACTCAACGACAGGCTATTATTCAAGAGTATTTTAGTATGGGACGTCATAAACAAGTGGATTGTTTTTATCTGGCTCAAACATATTCCAAAATCCCCAAACAGTTGATTCGTGACAATGCCAATCTCATCGTTCTCTTCCGTCAAGACTCTAGAAATCTCTATCATATTTTTCAAGATCATGTGAATCCTGATATGTCCTTTACAGCTTTCACGCAATTGTGTGCCTCATGTTGGAACCACCATCCTCATGCCTGTTTCGTCATAAATAAACAGAGTGACCGATGTGAGGGACGTTATCGCTTGGGATTTGATCATTTTATTTATGTTTAAAAAGACCCAGGGTTTGCCATTTCCTGTTAGTGTGTCTTTACCTTCACCATGGCGAACGCCATAGGCTACAAGAAACATGTTCAAATCAAGCAGCGTATTATTGAGGCACGAAATACGATTCGACATAAATTTCGTGAATTACAACGTTTAAAAAACGTCAATCCTTTACCCATGATAAAACATGCTCCGTCATCGGTTGATCCCATGAGGTTCAAACCAAATGCTTCTGCTGTTACTGCTGCTGCTACCTCTCAAACCAAACCCTTAATAAGTTCAAAATTTACTCAAACAGATTCCATACGACAGGTAAAATCCTCCTCCTCCTCCTCCTCCTCCTCCTCCTCCTGTAATGTTAGCGAACAAGAACATGAAGAAAAAGAAAAGGAAAAAGAACAAGAACAACATGAACAAAGTGAAAGTGAAAGCGAAACCGTATTTAGTCCTGAAAGAAAATAAATCCTCACCTCTTCAACAGTTTCTAAAAACAAAACAAAAATCATCTGTCATAGCGGCGACACCGTCTTCCTCCACATCGTCTCCGTTTTCACAAGTCTTGGCAACCTCTCAAAATAAGTCTCAACTCAAAAACATTTTAATCAAACTTTATGGAGCGACACTGGAACCGTATCTGACCCTTCTATTTATTGGAAAGACAGATACCACGTATGGTGTTTCTCTATGAGAATGATAGTTTTAAAATTGGGGATTCATCCATTAAATTTGCTCGTACGAAAGCTGTCATTAAAAAGATCAACTATAAATTAACACCCGGTCTGTTAAAGCTACTATTTTCTCGCACCCCCTCGCCACAAGATTTTACGTCCGAGGACCTTGCTAAATATAAATCCATTTTATTAGACACAAACGCTCACAAGAGAAACTATAAATCCTCTCAGCAGCTCAATGCCAATATATCCCAAAGATATAAAGCCAACATTGCAAACATGTTTGGAAAGCAAAAACCACTCTGCCTCTGGTGTAAGGTTTAAGAAATTAAAACCCTACCTAGATATAACCTTTTGGAATAATCCCAATCAGTTAGTAGAGTGCTTATACTTGCTTGATGCATCAAAACAAGCTGGTCACACTGGACATGAGGCAGAAATCGCCCACACTGAAAAACAACTCCGAAAGGCTAAAATTATCTTATAAGCCATCCCCCATCAAAGTGGGCATCGCTCATGAATTGCATAAACCAGCCCGACGCATTTATGAACGCCGTCGTGTCATTTCCAAAGGAATCGATGAACTTTGGCAGGCAGACCTGGTTGAAATTGACGCGAATTAACTACGTCAAAATAAAAATATTAATTAACACCAACTAACGTGGAAAATATGTGCTACCCATTTAAGTCCCCAGAGGGTTTGCCTTAGAGAGAAACTACCAGACATTAAATCTAAGTGATAAGAAACACCAAGTCAGATTTACTTTATAATATATTAAATCAGTCTTTTTAAAGATACAAATAACAAGAGGAGGTCTTAAAACTACAAACCAATAATAATTTTAGAAAAGAGGAACCTTGAAATCATAAAATAAAAACATTACCTATTTCGAAGATATATATATCATCTCAGTTGATATTAATTCTTCGACATCTATTCATGAAAACGTCGGAGAAGTAGTACTATGACTAAACATGACAGTCATCAAGAGCTATCACTTAAACCTCAAGAAAATATTTTAAATCATTCCCAATCACAAGGGAGCTAGAAGTCAACACGACTGTCGTGATCGAAATCTCAAGATGGAGTCCCAAATATCAGATGTTTTTGTCAAAATACCAGGTCAATAATTCATAACCCAAAACAATGAGATTCAGGTTACCTAGCCAACGGTGGTCTAAGAAAGAAAATACATCATAGAGATGTTTCACACAGACTCTTAAGGAGTATACTAACTGAAACGAAGCAGGGGGAAATAAAATAAAACCAAAACGTTAAGATAAAATTAATAAAACTGCTTCGAATCAAAACAAGAGGTTCGCTGTTATTGACAGATGAGAATCTGAATCAGCTTATAAAATAAACACATTCAAAATAACACACCAAGAGCTTGGAAGACAAGGTAGTTATTTGCAAAGAATCAGTATATCAAAACACTCACATGAAACATCCAACCTTTTACGCATCACCCAAAACAACCATGTGCTCAGAACCAAAACATGTACGACTAAGGTACCAACCTCCGAGAGGTAAAATG